>PVLA01001321.1:0-374436 GCA_004027455.1 Hydrochoerus hydrochaeris
CTTCCTTTCATGATCATACTTTGCAAATCTATCTTCAAGTTTTGAAAGTTTGTCTTTAGTTTCTGTTAAAAGGTTTTGCCAGGTTTCAATGGAGTTTTTAATTTCCTGATATTCTCTTTGGATCTGTTTCATATATTCTAGATTTTGTTTATATTCTTCATCAAAGGCTTCTCTCCTTTCTCTGGGTTCCTCTATTCTTCCATTTGTGCCTACTTGAGAATTACCCAGGACTTCTTTTATTAATCTTCTTATATCTTGCTTCACTTAAGTTAGAATTTCAGATTTAAATTCGACGATGAGGTCATGGATGTATTTCTTTATTTCTGATGAGGCTGTCTCTGACATTACAGGTTTGCTGCTCTCAACCTCCTCTACATTTATCTCTGTTGGACTCACTTTCCCTGGTTCCGCAGTTGGGGACCTTTTGCTCTTTCTCTGTCTTGTCATGTTTCCGGCCCCCTTCAGACAGGTGGGTGGTGGAGGTCTCTGGGCCTTTCCTATTGCTTACAGTTTTTCTGCAATGCACTTGCTAGGGAAGTACCACCCCCCAGTCCGCTGCGGATCTGTGAGTTGCACACTGAGAGCTGGTTCCTCCCCCTATGCCAGTCAACCAGTTTATGCTTCAACAAGTTTGTGTGTTCCCTGGGGATGCCACTGGCCCAGAAAAGCCTCCTCCCTGGCTATTGGGTTTCAACCAGGGGCGTGGCCCTGCCCAAGCAGATTCCACCAATCTGCTTTGGACTAGGAGTCACCAGCAGAGGCCACCTCAAGTTTTGATTCAAGCCGTCCCTGCCCAACTCCAAAATGTCACCCAGCCATTCCTCCCGGCTTGGGGATTCCAGTTCCCATCACTCACCAAAGTTCATGCAGCTCAACTGGCTGTTTCCACTCCCTGCCTCAGTGCCTCCTCCAGTGGAGGGTCTGGAGCTCACCTACCCCCGCTCTCGGCAGGGCCCTGATCTCAGCTCCGTGAGTCACCTGACTTTAAGACGTGCCAGTACAGCAATCAGAGCTTGCCCAGCTCCAGCCCTCTGTCCTTTTCTTCTTTCTTTTTCTTTTTCCTCAGTTTCTTCCTGGGTAGTGAGAATTCCTCTTCTTTTGTCTGGCTTTCTCCATGTTGCCAGATTCCAGCATCTGAGTTTTTTTTATTATTTTTTTCCTCAGAGAGGCTCTCTACTGCTGCCACTCAGTCAGCCATCTTGCAATCTCTCCCCCAGAACTGTCACTTATTGCTCACAATCCTGGATACTGGTGCTGGCAGACTCAGTTGCTGGTGAAGGCCCAGTTCCTGGCTAGCAGATGGTCACCTTCACCCTGTGTCCTCACAGGATGGGGACAGCAAGCTCATTCTTTTCTCATAAAGGCATTAATTTCATCATGAGGGTTCCACTTTCATGACTTTATCTAAATCCACCTGCCAAAGGTCCCATCTCCTACCATTATCACATTGGGGGTTGGGGCTTCAGCATAAGATTGTGGGAAAGAGGGTGACAATAGCCTATACAGATGGCTGAGTCTTACTTAATATCAAGTAAAAGCCATCTTCTGCTGGAGAAACCTACCCTGATCCCACACCTATGCTTGCTTCCACACTGGAGAAATGCAGTTTGGTACATGGTAGAGAGAAGGAAACCCAACCACTAGACCTTCCCATGTCAGGTAAATGGTGCCCCCTAGGTAGGATGAAAACTCATTCTCCTCACTGGACTGGGCAAAAAGGCACTCCTTTCTGTGTGGACAACCACTGATGCCACCCTTATTCCTATCCTTAGCACAACTATGGGAACTGTGCCACATAAGAACAACGGTACCCACCCTGAAACATCTTAGCCCTATTCTGATGACTTTGATCCCAACCAGCATCAGCCCTGCCAGCTGTCCTGGCAGTTAACACCATGAGGCATTTCACTGCTTCTTGCTGGTTGGTTTCTTCTTGGGTAGAAAGTGAGTTCAGAAAGCCTTTCACATTCCAATGGGAAGCCCTGAAACCATGTCACTGATTGTCCATATCTGACAGCTTCTCCTTATATAACAATCATCCAGGGTGACTCTATAAACCTTTTCAGAGATACTACATGTCAGTGGTGACAGGCCCCAGTACCTTTCTCAATGGGAAATATTCACTTTTCTTCTTTCTTCTCACATAACCACATCTGTGATGGTAAAGTATACTACATCACCTTGAGCTACCCCTGGTTTAGTTCATCTTGCTGCTCCAGCTCCTGGTTCTGAATCTTCCCTGATGGTCCAGAGGGGAGAGAGAAGGAGACTGGCATTCACTGTATACATACCAGGAAAATACATAGTCCATTCTCCTATGTTTCTATCACACCAAAGAAATAAAGGCTCAGCTAGTATGTCACATACAGAACTGGGATTGAAGTCACCACCCTCCATTCCCTGATGTTTCCCTCCATGCCCTAATGGCTTGAGATCTAAAGTGAGAATAAGAGAAGAACATGGCATCTCACCAGTCCAGGCAGAAAATGTGCCAGAGGCAGCACCAGAAGCATTCTTCTAGCTACTGAATCAAAGTCCTGCGCTCACCAGGGAGAGGTCACTGCTTTGCCCTTCTATAGATGACAAGGAAGTGGCCAAACGATAGAAGGATGTTTGACAGAGGAACTGTCCCTCATGTGGAAGCTCTTTTAATTGCTCCTCTTGGGAACTCCAATATAGCAATACTGAGCTACTTTCATTACGATGAGATTCAGAGAAAAATAAAATAAAATAAATTTGAAAGCAATTCTTTCCTTTATTACTTTCACAACCAAGCTTGACATCAATAACTTTTAAAACCATCTAACCATGGGGACAAATGCCAAATAATTGGTTTTACTTAGAGCAAGTCTACAACAGCAAAAAGTTTCATCAATTTCAGAATTCTCCTCAAAATTCAGTTTGAATAAACTTGGTTCCGATTAAAGCACTATTACTTCCAAGCTAAGCAGCAAATATACTGTAAACATGGACAAGAGGAAAACTTGTCCCTTTGATGTCTCCAAATGTATATTTAGGCCAGCACGGAAACTATTCCTCCCAATTCCTGTAAACTTGAGGCCTCGTTTTTTTTTCCTTGAATAAACTTGAGAACATCTGTAAAGATAAAAGAAAAAGAACCATGTTGCTTAAGAACACCTAAAGGGGAATTCTGCATTTAAAGTCTTAATTTACTGACTCCACACAATTTCCCTTTAGAGATAAAAAAGTAAAAATGTTTTGAAGTTTAAATGTATGTTCTAATCCCTCTCCTAATCTGGGTATTTGGGGCATTAATCATTTTTTTAAGGCACAACAGACTAAAGTAAATCTAAAATTTATGACTGGAAATAATATGAAAAAATTTTTAAAAACAAAACTTGAAAACTTGTATTCTGAATAGTGTTGGAAAACTTCTTCAGTAATATGCAAAGAGCCTTTAAAGAAAAAAAATACTCTTCTGAGATATGTGCTTCTCAAATTTTCACCATTTTATTGTCATCTTCACTTACAACTCAATGACTTTTAAAGCTCAGGGTTTTAAAAAAAATTTCTCCTTTTCCTGCCATGCCTTAGCATGTATTCAAAAGAACACAAAACAAAATTCCACTAATTTTCCAATATCTCCAGGCTTTTTCCAGTTGACTTTGGAAAGTTGATCATGAATCAAATCTGCAGGGAGATTATTCATTTCCTATTCTTTTTCTAATTAACATGATTTATGAATATTTCTATGCAAGATAAGAAACAGTGTAGTATTTCTTCTGCAGAAATGCATTTATGTAACTGTCATGGAAACATTTACGTAAACAGCCAAATTGCATAATAACTTTGGGATATTGAAGAAATTCCTTCAAAATGAAGTAGGAATTATACAAAATGATTTGGTAAAGCAATTTGAAGTCCTTAACTATGCAAAATAATTATTTCATGTACATATTCATGCTAACCTTTATTGAGAATTTTGATCATGTGGAAATTAAATATATATATTTGATTTCCATATATATATATATATATATATATATATATATATATACACACACAGTTATACAGGGAAAGCACTCTGGGAAAAGTACTATGCATAAAAACTACTTATTTGCAAATATATCTTCATTTTATGAACCATACAGATATAAATGTGTACATAAACACCAAACTGAAATAAAGCAAATTAAATGTTGACATATTTTTTATTAAATACTGGTTTTACAAATCTGAACTCAGATTTCAAAATAACATGAAATCACCATATTTTCTGTATATTATATTCTTCACATAAATTCTTAAAGACAACTACTTTTAACACTCATCAGAAAATAAATGATAAAGTTCCTGCTGTGACTTTCTCCTCTGAAACACATTTCCAGAAAGTCCCACCTATTTAGGAATGCAATGAAATAATAGCACAGACCACTTTACACATAGTTTACATGGGGTATTTATTAACTGAGCCTAGCAAAGAGCAGACAGCACTAGGTCACTTCATCCTTGTGTGTAGTGCTATAGTCACCAGAGATGATCCAGAAGCACATGCATACGCGTGCGCACACACACACACACACACACAGTTATGGTTCAGAACTAAAATGTTTTGGAAAGTCTCCTGTGTTCAGAGATGCGGCTTTTGGAAGGCCCTTAGATCACAGGAACTGCACATTTATCAGTGGAAAAGTCCACTAATGAGTTTGATGGCTAAACATGCTGTTAGGAGGTGGGGCCTAGTGGTAGGTGGGTTTCTAGGGGAGGATGACCTAGAAAGATGCCTTCCATCTCCCATGGGGTAAGCAAATTTGTTCCAACATGCCTTTCCACCATGGAGTCTCTGGTTTAGAGCTATCTATCCATGGACTGAACCCTCTGAAACCAGAAGCCAAAATAAATCGTTCTTCCTTTAAACTGAAGATGTTGGGTATTTTGTTCTACCTAGCAACAGAAAGTGACAAACACACACACAAGCACACACTGCAGAAAGAATATCAGAAGACTTAAAGCTGAGTGGTAAAATGAAGTATTTTGAAAAGATCATCTTTTAAGGACATGATGAAAAAAAGAGCACCTCTCCTTTCATCTAAGACTAGACCATGATCATGTGCAAGACTAACATCTACCCCACTTGATCCCTTCTATGCTGCAGTAGCTGAGATGCCTTCTATTAAATTGTATGAGGAATACACCCAATATGGGCAGTTTCCTTGTCTTCAGTTCCTGGATTTCCCTCATTTCTTTTAATTTATTCATTCAACAAACATTGATGGAGTCTTTATGTGCTGGACTTTTTGTAAGATATAATGGAAGTGAAGCCTAAAATTCTTTGTCCTCATGAAGCCTAAAATTCTTTGGCCTCATGAGGGTGATGGTATGCTATGAAAGAGTTTAATAGGATAATATGATCCAGCCAAGATTCATGAAATACTTCCTGAAGAGGTAAAGGATAAGTAGGAGTCAAGTAACATAATAGGACCTTCTTATAGCAGGTACTGCATATGCAGAGGCAGGTACTGCATGTGTAGGGAAGAGCAGGGAAAAATCCAGAAGATCAGTGTGGTTGGAGCCAGAACAACAAAATGCAGAAAGATGTAGAAGCAGGAGAGGCAGGCAGGGTCTCTTCAGTCATGCTAAAAAGATCCATGGGTTATAGGAACTCACTGAGGGTTTGGACACAGAATAGTAGAGATGGGAGATCTGGAATACTTGATCTGATTCACATTTTAAAAATTCATTCTGACTCCAGAGTGGAGAACATTTAGTGTGAAACAAGAGTAGATACAGGTAAGCTGGTCAGAGGACTACTACAGTAGCCTGGAGGAGAAAATATTGCAGTCTGTATTATGTGTCAACAGTAGAGTTGGATAGAAGTAATCACCCTGAAGATAAGGTATTTAAAAAGTCAAATCAATAGGACAAATGATAGACTGTAAACATCTTTGTTAGGAGTGATACCTGAGTATGAGTTGAATGATGGTCAATCAGGAGAATCAGTCTTCAGAGCATCTTAATAATGCTGCCAATCCAACAATCCAGATCCTGTAGACAGTTTGATACCATATCCAAATTTTCTCCCCTTTCCAAAAAGGACAGTACAAATGGATGGAGAAAGGAAAAGATGGGAGGGAGAATTTTTTTCTTATTTATGAACCTACAAAGCACCAAGCTTCTCTGCCATAAAATACTATAATCAGAAAAGTCAATAATTTAAAGCCTTTGGGCCATTGTATTTCATAGAATTCTAAAACCCAAATTACACTTCCTAATGATAATGAAAATGATGATAATAATGAAAATTTTCACACCATCATTATCAATGATATAAAATAATGTCCACTTAGTGGGAGCCTTGTAGGAGAAAATGCAACAGGTATGTTTAAGCCCCACACAAAAATTACCCTGTAATAAATGAGACTAACAAAGCTCTGAGATGTTGAATCAGAATCTGTCCTGGTAAGAATCTAAAACAACCTCTTTTAGGTTCATCACTCTGCTCAGAGTTCTAAGATCGCTTTTTTAGTTTCAGTTCTAAAATTGTTCTTGCTTATTTAAGTCAAGGAATATCTTAACTCCTGAGAATACCTTGGTGTCACTGAATTTCTTCATACTTCCCAAACACAAAACTTGAGACAATGTATCAGCATTTCCTGTTACCAATACACTTAATTCTCAGCACTTATAAATCCAGCAGTAGTTTAGAGCCATGAAGGAGTATATAAAATTCTCTGTAATTCAGATGAGTGAGTGAGAGAGAGAGAGAGAGAGAGAGAGAGAGAGAGAAAGAGAGGGAGAGAGGGAGGGGGAAGGAAAGGGGGAGGGAGAGAGAGAAAATGAGAGATAGAGAGAATAAGAGAGAGAATATATCACTGTGTATCTTAAAGTGACCTCTAAAGCCTTTAGTCTTTAATTTCCAGTTGGATTGGTCCCCGTACTCATTCCTGTCCATACTTTTATGCCTGGATCCACAAAAACAGTCCTACTGAACTTTAACTAAACTCATATATACATTGTGTTTTCATAGGTAAAAAATAATTAAAATATTAAAAATACAAATAATTTAGATAATTCAAAAAATATGAGAGGTTTGCTATTTGCTGGTTTATTAAATTCTAGACTTTTGAAGTGATTTCTGTTTGTAAGAACTGGTGTTGGGGCGGGGGATTTAGTTTAGTGGCATAAGCGCCTGCCTGGCAAGAGCAAGGTCGTGAGTTGGATCCTCAGTACCAAAAAAAAAAACTGGGGTTGATGGATAAAACAATATTGTATTGACATCTTGTTTACATTCCTGTTATAGTTTGGATCTCAAATGTCCTCCAAAAGCTTGTGTATTGAAGATTTGGCCCCCAATGCAGCAGGATTCAAAGGTAGAATTTGGGGAGGTGATTGGACTCTGAGGGTTCAAACCTCATCTATGGATTCATCCACTGATGTATTCATAATGAATAAGCTACTGAAAGGTAGTGGAAACTTTAGGAAGTGGGGCCTGGTCAGAAGAAGTAAGTCACTGGGGGCATGTCTTTGAAGGCTATATTTTGTCCCCAGAAGCTTTCTCCTCTCACCATTCCCATCCACTGTGAAGACAGCAACTTTATTTCTGCCATGATATTCTGCCTTACCACAGCCCCAGAGTGACTGGGGCCATGCAGTCATGGACTGAAACCTCTAAACTGTGAACCACAATAAAGCTTTTCTCCTTTAAGCTTGTTCATCACAAGTGTTTTGTCACAGCAGTGGAAAGCAAACACAGTTTTGGAAAAGCAGTCTGAGATGAGGTCTGGACACAGCTCTCCAGAAAAGAGGCAGCTGTGAGCCTTTGCAGTCTGTACTCCCATAAGCTGGAGAAGGGGACACTGTTCAACAGGAAACCAGGGCAGGGCATCAAGAGCACACACAGAAGGCCATGTTTGCAATGTGAATATGTGTTCTTATGAACTTTGAGTATGTCAACTGCCTATGAAGGCATTCATGTCTTCTTTCCCATTACAAAGGAATAGCCGAAACTTACAAAGGAATAGCCGAAACTTACAAAGGAATAGCCGAAACTTGCAGAGGTAGAATCAATCATGCAAAGTCAGCGAAACAATTAATGGAGCTGATACTTTAGTCCAAATCTTCAAACTTGACTTCTATTTCTTCAAAAGATATATTCAACCTAACAACCTAGAAACTTCCCCAGTAAAAAATGCCTACAAATGTTGTATAAAATGCAATAGATACTATTTTACAAGCTTGGTTGAGCTCAGAGAAAAGAAAAGGGTAAACCCAGAGGCCAAAAAGGGAAACTAAATGGTGAGCAGGTGCTGATCCTCAGGCAGCCCCTGAGGATGAAGCTGTAAAATGCAGGATTGTAATGACCAAAGATGGGGAGGATCTAATATGAGGCCCAAAAGTTCTGAGAGATGAGAAATACCCCAAATACTTAAGCCACATATGCTACACTAACATATTTTGCTGCAACAGAACACCACAGGTTGGGCATTTTATAAGCAAAACTTCTTTGGCTCACGACTCATGAGGCTAGAAAGCATCAGGGCCAGGCAACATGCCTGGTGAGGACCTCCTTGCTGCATTTTGAAGACACAGTGGAAGAAAGAAGAGCATGGTGGGAGACAAAAGCAAGAAATTGAAATCACTTCCTCAAGCCTTTTATAACTGGTATTAATCCATTCATAAGTGTGAATCCTTTGTGATCTAACCACCTCCAATTAGGCTCCATCTCTCAATAGTGTTGCACTGAGAATTAAGTTTCTAATACCTTTTCAAGGGGAGACATTACAAATACACCACCATGTAAAACAAAGACCTTCACAAGCTGACTATGCACCATGTGCAAGGATGCCTGTCTCACTGTGGGCTCTAAGTACTAATAAAATGGTCTCTCAGGGAAATCATAACTAGATCTGAATTCTGTTTTGTTTCAAAGTAAAATCTACACTATTATTTAATATAAGAACCCCCATAATAAGAGATTCACACAAGTGATCTCATATCAAAGGCATCTGAAGCACTGAACAGAAGCAAAAACAAAACATCTCTGTAGAGAAATTTCCTTAACCAGACACTGAGGAATTTCACTAATACAGTCCACTGAAGATGAGTCCACAAATCAAAACTACAAAATATCCAAGGGGGAAGAAATCCACTACAGATGCAGCCCTAGACACAAACACAGAGAGTCAAATCCACATGCTTTCATAATCCAAGTGTTCTTCCTACTGCTTTTTTTTCAGGAGATAAAGCAGCTAAGGCAGCTTCATTCCTGATCCACTGTATTCAAGGTAATGCAAGCCATGCTCCACTGAATTATGTTAAAAGCTCTACTCAGTCGTTCAGAACGTTTCTGTTTGGACTTGATCTTAAAGGAAACAATGACCATGGCCTTCTAATTTGTAAAAATAGAAGGATTTACCAATATGTTTCTCAGATAATTTAAATATAATCTTCACTGGAAGAAAGCAAGTGGAATCGTTTTCTTTTTTAATTTCCTTCTGGTTTTAGGAGTTCATAAGGATCCCTTTAGAGCCACGTGTCTCAGCCTTTCAAAAATAAAAAATAAAAAACCATCTCTGATCTGAAAAGTTATATAATCACTGGTTGTAATCAGAAGAAGGGGGAGAGAAGGCTGCAGTGTTTGCCAAAACAAACAATTAAGGAGACTAGAAAAACCCAACTTTTTGTATTTGGCAGTCTCTCTGATTGTGAATCAGAGATGACACAAATATCTCTTGAATAAACCCAAAGCAATCTGTTGTAAACAAACATATACTCACTCCTCACAACACTAATGCATACAACAGATGATAACCCAAAGCCTCATTCCATGAGGATCCTTGTGTCAGCATGAGTTCTAGGTGGAAATGACTTAAAAAAAAAAAAGAGCTGTCACAGAGTTCATAACTGAGACCTGGATTCCATTTGAGTTTCAAACTAAAATCTACAGTACCATTGAGTGTAAGAATCCCCTTGATAAAGGATTAATGTAAGAGGTCTTGGATCAAAGCCATCTGGATCATTGGCCAGAAGCAAACACAAGATACCACTGTAGAAAGACATCCTTACAGAAAAAAGAGGAAACTGAGTGGTAAGCAGGTGCTGAGGCTCAGGCTCCTTTCTAATTTGGAATTAAGGCAAGATCTATAAAAAGACAGGGAGTTCTTTCCTGCAATAAAAAAATTATTGGACAGATTTGCAATGTTTTGCTCTAGTCAAGGACAGAAAGAAGAAAGCTAAAACTGAATGAGGAGTAAGAAAAAAAGGCCCCTTTTGCACTGATGGTGATACAGGCCAGTGTCAGGCAGTGTGGTATTGGTGCTTTGCTGACTCCTCACAAATCCTGATGAGGTTAGCTTCCAAACCAGGCTTTCAGATGAGAAAACTCCACAGAGCTGCTAAGCATCACAGTCTTGTCCACACTTTTCTGATGCCAAAGCCTGCCATTGTCAGGAGACCCTGTTCATATAAAAAAAAAAAATCTGTATTTGAGCCAAAGTTTCATGGAAGACAGGAAAGAAAAGAACCTTCTTTAGAGGGCAGAGAGTTCTCATCTTCACTGTGGGGCCAGTTTTAATAACAATGTTAATTTCATCCAAAAAACACAGAGACAGACAGAAATGTTCTGCTACCTCCTGATTCAAGTTCATCTATAGGCCAAGGTGAGATGCAAAATATCTCAAAATGAACACTACTGATCCTTAAAATGATGCCAGCTGCATTCTACACAGAGGCAAAGTAAGGGACTGAGTATGAGTTTTATGAGTTTCTGGATAGTTTCTAATAAGAAAGTGAATACAAACAGCAAGTGGGATAAGAAGACAGAAAAAGAAAAGAAACTGTGAAGAGAGGAAAAGGAGGAAATGGAAGTGAAGGGTAGGGGAGAAGACAGGTAAAAAGGGAGAAAGAAGAAGTAAGAGAGAAATGGAGAAAGGATGAGGGAGGTATAAAGTACAGATAAAAGGGGTTGGCTAAAGCATATCTTTTCTGGAAGAAGTTTTAGTAAAGAGAGATGCAAATGCTTCCCCTGAACAAGGGAGAACCATAAATTGGGTTTTAAATGTGCCTAGGATCTACTCCCTGCCCATTCTGGGTTAACAACCAAGGCACATGATTGTCACAGACTATAGGGAACACAAAACTGCTCTGGCTATCAGAAAGCTGAGGGTCAAAGGCACGAAGGAGGGGCTGATTTGTAAACAAATAACTCCAGCATGAGATGGGAGGTGGCAAATGTCACAGTGCCAGTGCACATTAGGTATTATGATCCAATAGAAAGGAGATGTAGCTCAAAATTGGGGTAGAAAGAAGGTAGTTGGGAGACTGAAGAAACTTCAACAAGAGATCAGACTACAGTGGTCCTGAGGGTGTGGGCGCCCTTCTTACCTAGGGGTTCCAAACAGATCCCCTCCACTGCTAACAGAGTAATCTGAGTATGTGACTATGCTGAGTTCCGACCTTGACCTGGGAGGTCTGCCTCACCACATCCACTGGCCAACAAACACTTTATCACCCTGCATTCTGAGCACACATTTATTTCACTGTCTACTCATCAGAGCAGGAGGGAAGAATTTGAGAACTCTGATTTTCAGTAGAAACTATGCATGGCGACAGGAGTCCTGGGCGCCATTCCAAAGTTTAGGAGAATATTTGTTATCAGTATGCTTCACTCCCTCCCTTCCAGTTCTTCAACTATAATTTGATTAACAAAACTTCAACTAATACACAGTTATCAAGAAATGTTTCCATTTCGTTAAAGCAAAATCTGCTTCCTTTTAGATGTGTGTACGGATATTCCCAAAGAAAAATACAAAGTCACATGTGGATTCTTATCACAATCCTCATCCTGCATAAGATGTTTTCAAATCACTGTTCAGTGGTTGGGTTGTGAAAAATATACAGAGCCATTTGCCCCTGCTGCTCAGTGAGAATATTCAAGCAATTACCCACCATGTTGTTCTGCTTGTTTGTGGAGTGATTCAATCACAGTTACTTAAGGCTTATACAAGATTGTCTAAACCATAAATATTTTCCTGATGATAGCATATGCAGGTATAGTTAAGAGCTGACCTTCTGTTTTGCTTTTAATGAATTACTTCTGCATGTAAAACAAAATTAATGGCTGTTTATCACTTTAACCAGCCCACAATGATTTGGCAGAAAGAATGAATCAATATTATTACATTAACATTTATCACACCTGACATAATAGTTATACAAACTGAGCACAGGCCATGGTTTTATAGCTCTGTTAGAATACAAAAACACATAATCTGAGCAAAGATGGAATTTTGTACAGCAGATCAAACCACAGACTCCTGACATGTACCCGCTCCACAACCCACCTGAAAGTTATTTTACCTAAGGGTACAGTTTTTCCAAAAGTTTCTCAGTGTAAGTATAGAAGATTCTGCAAGATTTTTCTTTTCCCTATGCCTGGTAGATAAAAACTTTTAAAGACCTAGTATGGCATTTTGAGCCCTGCCCAAAACCCACCTTCTTAAAAAAAAAAAAATGTTCACACCAAGTCCAAGAATTCAAACAAGGAGGCACTTTGTGCCACAAATCATAAGCAATCCATAATCTGCATGTGGTCATGAGCAGAATGAGAGGTAGCTTTCAAAAGTAACCAGCCAGGAAGAGTTAACTATGTCAGAGAGGGGTGTCTGAGAGATCCTGAGGGCCCAGTCCAGCCCAGAGATTCAGCCTCTCCCCTCAACTCTGCATTCACAAGCTAGGGAGGGCCTCTGGTCCTTCTGGGTTACCTCCCACCTCCGGTTCCACCCAACATGCTCTAATATTCTCCCTACACCTTTGCAAAGCTTTCAAAATTTATTTTTCCTTTACACAATAAATTACAAATTATATTACAGAAAATCAAAGGAATGATTTTTTAGAATTTGACCAGAAACAGAAGTCAAGAAACTGCAGATTGGCCAGGCTTTGCATCAACACCAGTATCCTTGAATATTTAGAAACAGCATGAGTCAGGGCTGTATTAGGGTGATTGACGACCTTTTCTTAGGATGTGGAAAAGACAGTGCAGCCTTCCAAGATAGCTGTGGTCCTGAGTGAATGCTTTAAAAGGGAAAAAGGAGCTTTCAAAGAACAAAGGTAATACAGCGGTGTGTAGAACATGGAAGAAACAACCTCTACTTTTTATTAATTTTTTTTCAAATGAACGATCTCCCACTAAAAGCTTTTAATAGCTCATTGGACGTCCTGATGTTCTGTACCAGCAGCTACTTTTATGAGGTTATTCTATGAGAGGCACTTGAGTTCTAAGTCTGAGGAATCAGAATCTTCCACCAGTGGGTTTTGTTGGTCTTCCAGTAGTTCAACTCTCTCTACTTCTAAATGTGAAACACTGACTTAAGAAAAGCTTATCTGCAAGATCTTCAACTCTCTTATCAATGACTGGCAGTAACTTTAAGGGGATTTTATATTTTTTTACCACACCCCTCTAAATTTTTTTACTCAAAAAAATCCTTATGAATAAGTTTCTATTCATTAAAATAAAAAATATGATATTCTCACAATTCAAATAATGAATTTATTAGAAGAAAAACTTTGTCATCTCTTCTTAATTACAAGAGATCTAAGAAACTAAAATTGTTTTGAGGAAGGAAGTTTATCCAGCAGCATCAAATACCCCACCAAAGGTTGACAATGACTCAGAATTTTCTTGAATATCTATTTGATATTCAATCTATAGATTTAACCATTACAGAGGTTAAAAAAAATTTCAAATATGGCAGCATCAAATAATCCAGGAGAGTTCAAAGAATCTGGAGGGAAAATCTTGTGTGAGTAGTATTTAAAACATACAGAAGAAGAAATACAGAGTTGAATGAATGAGTTAGTACAACCGCTTTGAAAAACTGAACAGGAACCTGCCCTGTGAGCCAGCATTTCCAGCCTTAAGTATTCCCTGTCAGCAGTGTGCATAGATGACAGCTGAAACGGTGGTCACAGCAGCACTATCCAGAAAAGCACCAAATGGGAAACAACCCTGCTGTCTGCAGTAGAATGGATGAACAAAGCAGTTAATGTGCATGGTGGACTACTCCAGAGGCATGAAAATGAACAAACTGTGCTACACGGGGTAGGTCGAATGACTCACAAATACAGTGTTAAACAGAAGAAGCCAGGAACCCCAAAGGACATAGACTTGTATGATGCCCAATATACAGAGTTTCAAAGCTTAAATTAAAATGAATACAGTAAAGACATAACATGAACCCCCCCCCCAAATACCTCTATTCTCCCATTAAACACACTTATCCCATTGCTCTTGCCACTTTCTGAAGCAGTCCTGGAAATCCTCTTTTGTGAATGTCTTCATGGATGTGATCAGAAATACAGTGAACTGCTACTGCGGAGTGCCATTCAATGGACAGTGGACTAATATAAAAACTTCACAGTGTGTCCTCACCCACCTTATTCACTGCCTCTAACACTGTGCCACTTCTGGCTCTTCCCCTAAGTCAAAATTACCATGAAAGATAAACATTTTGAATCAGTTCGGGAAATCAAGGTTGCCATGACTGTGCAAGTAGAGATGCTCAGGAAAGAGAATTTCCAGAACTTCTTCAAAAAGTGGCAAGAATGATGGGATACCAGGGAGAGTATTTTGAGGGAGTTTAATAGCAATGTGTCTATTACTCTAATGAATATCTTTTTTAATTTAAACATTTATTGTATGTTTTATCACACCTTGCTTATTGTTTGAGCTATATGCTATTAAACCAGTGTATTCATTTTGTGATGAGTCATTAAGCTATTACATGAATTGTGTATGCTAATATACATATTTCAAATGCACTGCCTTCATTTTTAATGACTTTTTAAAATAATTATAAAAATACTATTCAATGTAGTATGAAAAATACAAATAAGAAAAAATTGCATGTTTGTAATCCTATTACCCAGAGAATCACTGGCTAGATTTGCCAAGTTTCTATACAGGGATCATTTTCTATCACCATAATCTTACTTCTATTAAGCGCTCTATCACAACCCATAACATGCATGTACAATGAATTATTTAACCAATACTTGTTTGCTACACATTTAGTTGTTTATACTTAATCATTACTATAATAAACATGTAAGGAACATCTTCATGTCTAGATCTTCAACCACATCAAAGGATTATTTTCTTAGGATAAATTCCCTTAAGAAGGTCTGTATAAAAGCCATGTGTGATGGTGCATGCTTGCTACCCTAGGGATGCTAAGGCAGGAGGATCACAAATTTAAACCCAGTTTGGGCTACATAATGAGCTCAAGGCCAACCCAGACTATGTAACAAAATTCTGTGGGAAGGAGAGGGGAGGACAGAAAAAGAGAAAAGAGGGGAGGGGAAGAAAGAGGAAGGGAAGAGAAAGAAAGAAAGAAAGAAAGAAAGAAAGAAAGAAAGAAAGAAAGAAAGAAAGAGAGAGAGAGAGAGAGAGAGAGAAAGAAAGAAAGAAAGAAAGAAAGAAAGAAAGAAAGAAAGAAAGAAAGAAAGAAGATTATATCAAGAGGTAGATAAGAAATTACCTCCAGGAAGAAGTATTGCTAATTTATGTTTCCAACAAGTGTGTTGAAGAGATTCTATTCATATGAGATTAATTTTTAAAAAGTGCAGCAAGAGATAATGAAGCAAGTTTGCATCATACACTGGGTTTTCCCCCCTCACAAATAGAATTTTCAAAATGAATTCAAACCATAAAGTTTCCCATAAATTTGAAAAGCCTGGAACAGAGCAATCCCAAATAAATAACCTAATGATGCATCCCAAGATCCTAGAAAGACAAGAACAATACAAATCTGAAACTAATGGAAATAAATTATAAAAATCAAATAGAAATTAATGCAGCTGAGACCCAAAAAAGGTAATACAAACCAGCAATGAATCAAAGAACTGGTTCTTTGAAAGAACAGAAGGGGACCTAAGGGTGAGAGAAGATGAGAGAGAGGAGAGGGCAGGAGGAAGTAAAAGCACTCTCCAGAAGCAATATGTGTACCAATTCCCTATAAGGAATGCAGTTACTATTATAAAAAACATATACTAATTTTAAAAATTGAGAAAAAAAAGAAAGAAAGAAAGAAAATCCCAATTAAATAAGACACAAGTCCTAGCCTGGAATTGTGAACTCAGACAGATTTAGACAGATTCCTTGAATCACAGGTTGGCAACAAATAAAGGGGGCATGTGAGAGGCAGATTATGGCCAAATGGCCCTCACACATTCCTTTTTTGGACGTTTTCTACAAAGTTATCTTGACCATCCAGTCAGAGACATCTGGAAGGCCAAGTGGTTTGCACATTTCACAGGCCCAGGAAACTGCTGGGTTTTGGTGACCACAGAAGCCTGAGCTTGGCAGAGCACAGCAGGAAGACTGAGCTCTCCGGACAGACTGGGATCAGCACAAAGTGACAGTCTCCTGCTTTTTGTGATTTATGAAACCAATACAATCTGAACATCTTTTTGTCTGCATAATGCTAAGGATAGTTTATGGAAGGGTAAAACATTTTTTCAAATGCGAAACAGTATTCTCTAGGTTGTCACCAACAATTAATCCCAATGTCTGAAATTCTGTAAGATTTGAAAGAAACAGCGAAACAGAGCAAAACATCGCCTTCTCCTTTCAGCTTCCTGCTGACTCTCTGGGGTCTTGTCATCCTTCTCAAGCACCTTTGTTTCATTCCTTTGAGAAGTCTGCAAACTGTTCCCTTTTGGGTCCTCTTTCTATCAGCAAAAATGATTAGATTAACTATTTGAGAAGGATGATTCCGTTCGAACATCCTGGAGTAAACCTATAAGCTCAACGATAGCATTATAGATGGTGCTGACAATGTTTGGGTGCTTACGTATTCTTCCTAAAACCTTTTATTGAGCGTTCTACTAATAGATACAGGTCCTCATTTAATGCATGAGACTTTCAAGAAAAACACAGAAAACCTATCTTGAGGATCCTGGTGTGAGATTCATAGATTCTTATTTCCCCTTTATTTTTAATCTAGACAGACAAAGGCAAAAGGAAGGATTTACTACTCCCCAAAAATTCAAGAAAAACAGAGAAATCTAGGACAAAGTAGTCATGAGACCTAGGAAACAAGAGTGTTGTATTTAATTGTGTTTCTCCATAGTGCCTAGTGATCAGTATTGCCACTAACCTCAGTATTACAGCTAGAGGAACCCAATTTTCTCCAGGAAGCAAATAAGTGGAAATACTGACTCGGAGTCAATCCTACACACTTCTTATGAGTGAGATTTTTGTAAACATAAACAATGGAAAATATACGTAACAAAAATACATGCAACCACATGATAGTTTTAATATGGAAAATTGCTTTAAACATTGAATCCACATCCTAGGAAAATATGATGAATGTGAAATATTTAATCCTTACTTCACCACCATTTCTGCAACCAATGCTTACTCATTCACTGAACAAGATTTCTCAACTTCAGCACTACTGACATTTGGGCTAGATAATTTTTTGTTGTAGGGAATGCCCTGTGCACTGCAAAACATTTAGCAGCACTCCTGGCAACTGCCCATGTAATGCCAGTAATAAACCCAAATCTCCACTTTGCCAAATGCCCTCTGGAGAACAAAATGGCCCCAGCTGAGAACCAGTACACTGAAGGATTCAGAGTAGTGAAGCTGGAAAAACCATTTAATCAAAACGGGTCCTAGTCTGCATTCAACAATTGGCTCTCTCCCCCACCCCATCCTCCATCTCTCTCTCTCTCTCTCTCTCTCTCTCTCTCTCTCTCTCTCTCTCTCTCTCTCTCTCTCTCTCTTTCTCATGTGTGTGTATGTGTGTGTGTGTGATCTGTAAAGAATTCTAGGTCTTTGCTACCCAAATCCTTGCTACCCAAAAGAATGAACTAATGGTGTACTCCTCAAAAAGATTCCATTAGTTTCAGATTTCAATTGGTTTGAGTGGCCTGGAATTCTGTATTTCTAATGAATTTATAAGTGAAGCCCAGATGACTGACTCACAGACCACATGATGAGTAGTGAGTTCCTAGATCATTCAGCTCAACAGGTTAGTAAAATTCAAGTGGAGAAATAGTGTGGAATATCCAGGAAAGAAAAAAGAAATATAGAAACAGTATTGTACCACAGAGCGGTAGTTTAAATTCTGCTGTTTTAGCAGCACAATGAACCTAAATAAAACTTGCAGCAAACCAAAGATACTTCCTTCAGTAATTAAAGATTAAGGCTCTGGATCTAAGGCAACATGCCATAGACACTATTAGCTGGCAGGATGGGCAACTACACAGACTCAGAGTGTATTCTTTACAACATAAATACCACAAAACAGGACCTGAAAAATATGATTGCATGTGAAATAGGCCAGCCCTCAACCACAGCACTTTCCTGAACAAAACTTGCATTTACAACAACTCACTTCAAATGTTAGAGCTGAGCCTTTAAGTAAAGAAAATTTGCTACAGACATTATGTTGATGAGATAGTTACTGAACACTTTTAATAGAGGAACAACAGTTGATATTAAATCAGACAGAGCCGAAAGTAGTTGAGTTTCTCTTGACAGTTTCATTCTAAATGTCTGACATCATTCAAGGATTTTATCATTTTATTAAAGAGCTCCTAAGACATATTATAAATCAACATCTTGGATCATCATTCTTACCAGAATCATCCAGATTGGGTGTGTCAGAAAATTACTGTATGAGGATGAAGAATGCTCTGTACAAATGGTTCAATTTTATGGACATAAGCAGAACTTTACAAAATGAGTAATGGCAATAACAATACTTTAAAAAGAAATTGCTAATGTATTTTAATGATCTTTCCATAGATATCCCTTTCTCAAAGTCACTCATATTATTGTTTAAACCTCTCAATTAACTTTTATCCTGATAAATACAATAACTCATTAAGTGTGTATATGTATCTTTTTTTGAAACTTACCTAAAATCCAAGGAAGATAAACTATAAAAAATGATGTAACAGGAAGAATGTTCACAAAGATTTACAAAATGTAATATTACCACTTTTGATTATGACTTTTAAAATAGCATTGTCACTGCTTGAATTGTCAAGATTTGTGATGCTAGAATTTACATTAAGCCAAAATAATCTTAAGATTGGGTCCTAATTATAGTATATTATTTTTAAAAGTTGGCATAATTTTATGTCTGAACAAGAAAAATATTTCTTATTAAATTATGTCCCCATAAAGAACAAATTCTATAATGCTACTTCCCTACATTCCACATTAGTTCCTTGATTCATAAATTTTTTATAATCAAGAGATTGATAATAAGTACGTGTGTTTTAAGGAATTTTTTTTTAAGATTGTGGTTTAGGATATCTTGTTAGAGTCAGTATCTTTCCTATGTTTTTCTACTTGAATCTTTATGTTCAAGTGTTCAAATGCTGGTTGTGAAATATACAGCAACATCTTGAAATCACATCTTATATGTTAGTATAGCTTTGATTTCAAGAACATTTTAGCATAATTTTTTACTAAAAGAACACTATATTTCTAATATGCAAAAATTCAAAAAATCAGAATGCCATATTCTCTACTTTTCTGTATAAAAGCAGTTTATTATCTTGATAATACATAATTTCAATGGAAACAACTGAACATAGGACTTTTGTCTATCTACAGTGATTTTACTATGCATTGCTTTATTTAACCCTTAGAATAGCCTTTGACTTAGGCATTATTATTATAGTTTTCAGTTTTGGATCTGAAAAATTCCAAAAAAGATGATTTATTCTCTGAAAATTGCCCATTATTGGTGAGGAAATCTAGGATTCAAATCTTGGTCTTGGCTGCTATTCTCTTCTTGAGGCGCAAGATGACATGTGACACAGTGACACATGCTTGTAATCCCAGGCTGAGGCAGCACTGCTATGAGTCCAAGGCCAGTGTGGACTGTATAGTGAGTTCAAGGCCAGACTGAACTTAATAGTGAGAGCCTGTCTCAGAATAAAAGACAATGGTCTAAGGCTGAAGCAAGAAGACTGCAAGTTCCAGGCCAACCAGGGCAACTCAGCAAGACCCTGTTTCAAAAACTAAAAATGGCAGAGAAGTAACTCAATGGTAGAGCACTTGCTTAGCATGAGTGAGCCCTGGGTTCAACCCTCAGAACTACATGCACAAATGTGCACACATGCACACACACACACACACACACAATGGTCCATGGCTTCCTAATATGCAAATACATCTGTGCTCTTCATAATAAATTCAATATTCCAAGGTCACATGCAATGGCTGTTATCAGGTCTTCTACACTTCATGGCTAAGATACTTCAAGTGCTTCAAACAAAACACAGTAACTTGCTATTTGTTGCCTACCAATTACCATTTATCATTCATTCATTACCTCATTCATCATTCTTTTCACAAATATTTAGTAGGCATCTACTAAACTCGGAGGATTAATAGTATAAACAACCAATACACACAAAACATCCCATTTATCCCATTTGTTCTTTCTAATGTTTTACTCAGATTGCAACCAAATAAATCTAAATGATCCTATAACCAGCCAGGTTTCAAACTAAGGTATAACTAACTGACTTAGTCTTCCATTTGGGGAGACAGCTCCTAATATATGTGACACAGATTACTCACTGGTGGAATTTGATGGGATTTTAGATGAAATGTATATAGGCAAACATTGCCTGGACTTGTATTAAGAGAAAGTCATTTCCTTCATAATTCTATTTCAATCATTCTGATTACATAAAAAATAATGTTAAAAATAATGTCAAAGTTTGGGGTTAGTACATTTTAAAACTTTCAAATAACTTGATAATCTCTTAATTTTAGCATTGAAAAATCTTTAGTTTCAGAATCATTTATAGCAACTCTATTTAAAATTTAACATATCTTTTTATTATATTTATTTTTAGAGTTCCCTTTTTCTCACAACAAGTAAAACTGATGTTAAACTTCCATATAGAATAGGGATATAGTTTCTTTATAGATGATTTGTATATAAAAACCAGTCTATTTTTAAAATTATGAAACATATGATGGTAGATGAGAGTAGTCATATGGCATAAATTATGTTGATACAGAAATTGCTACATTTTGTGGCTGGTGAGAGGGTGCAGTGAGTTAATAAACAGCAGTCTTGTTCTAAGCCAGTTTTTATGACTTTGAAAATGATACTAAACATTGCAGTCTTATCATCTGAATCTGTTAATATGTGGCCTTGGAGATCCTTAGCAACATATTTCTATCCCTAACCCTCTAGGGATATAGCACACTTCCTTAGGGCAGAGGGACTTTACTACTACAAAACTGGTGGACTAGTAATTAGAAGGTTAGAAGGACATGTATAAGTCTTTCAAGTTCTCTAAGCTTCCCCTTCCAAGCATATTCACTTTACCAGGTAAGATCATGCTAAGAAGTTGAGATCACCAAACAAAGTCATCTCTAAAATCTTCTCCAGCCTTAAAATTCTAAGTTCTCTCTGTCTGTCTGTCTGTCTGTCTGTCTCTCTCTCTCTCTCTCTCTCTCTCTATATATATATATATAGGCAATGATATCAAGGATATTTTCTGTGAGAAGAAAACATACCCTTGATTTTTGCTAAGAAGAAAGAATTATTTACAATATGATAATTCTACTATTTTATTTAAAAACATGTACATGGGCAAGATTGTAACACAAAACTATTTTCTGCAGAGTTGGTTAAAACTTGGGCTCTATGATCTGTTAAAAGAAATAACAGGGATATGTATAGGAAAAGAAGAAGTCAAAATATCATTATTTGCAGGTAACATGACCCTCTACTTACTTACAAGACCCAAAAAATTCCACTAAAAAATTTTGAAATTTGAGCTGGGCATGGTGGCTCACGCCCATAATCCCAGCACTTGGGAGGCTGAGGCAGGAGGATCACTGTGAGTTCGAGACCAGCCTGGGCTACAAAGTGAGCTATGCCTGAACTGCATAGCGAGACCCTGTCTCAAAAAGACCAAAAAAAAAAAAAAAAGATTATGAAGTTTAATAACCGAATATAGCAAAAAGCAGGACACAAAATCACAAAACACAAAAATTGTCATGTTACTATACACTCATAATGAATTCACATAGAAAGAAATTATCACTAATATCAAGTAGCATCAAGAAAAATTGAATATTTGGAAATTAACCAAGGAACTGAAAGGCTTCTACAACAAAAATTCCATAACTCTAAAAAAGAGAAGAGGATATCAGAAAATTGAAAGATAGCCTATGTTCCTAGGTATGCAGAGTCAATGTAATCAAAATGATTATACTTCCAGAACTAAAATATTTATTTAATGCAATCCCAATCAAAATATCAACAGCATTCCTCACAGATCTAAGGAAAAGAATCCAAAAATTCACACGGAATCAGAAGACATCCAGAATAGCAGCAGCAAAGACGAAAGCATCACAATCCCATATTTGAAGTTATACTAAAAAGCTACAGTGATAAAAATACGATGGTACTGGCACCAAAGCAGATGTGTATCAATACAGTATAACAGAGGAAATAGAAACAACCCAGACACATTTAGCTATTTGATCTTTGACAAAAGGACCAGAAACATATACTAGAGAATGTCTTTAATAAATGGTGTGGAGAGACTATATTCACATGCCAAGATTTAGTCCAGACCTATATAACTCTCACCATGTAGTACACTACAATCAAACCAGACCAAAGATTTAAATTTTAAAACAGAAACAATTTTCTAGAAGATACAATAGGTAAAACTCACAAATACATATAGCCAAGGACTTTCTGAACAGAACACTAGTGTCACAAGAAATAATACTAAGAATTAACAAATGGGATCATATCAAATTAAAAAGCTTCTGTGCATCAAAGGAAACAACCAAAAGAATAAAAATACAACCTACAGAATGGGAAAAAAAAGTTCTTTCAGCTGTTCTTCACAGTACTAACATCTAGAATATTGAAAGAACTCAAAAAAATTAGAGTCCCCAAAATAAAAGATCCAAACCAAAAATTGGCAACTGAAATGAAGAGACACTTCTCAGAAGAGGAAGTACATATGGCCAGTAAATACATGAAAAAATGTTTAACTTTGCTAGCCATTAGAGAAATGCAAATTTAAACAACACTGAGATATCAGCTTACTCATGAATGAATAACTATCATCAAGAAATCAAAGAATAGCAAATGCTGGCAAGGCTGTATGTAGGGATGGGGGTATATCCACACTGTTGGTAGGTATTATGACGTATGTCTAGATATCCCCCACAAAGCCTCACGTGGTCATGGGGGAGTGGCTTCTCAGAGATGCCTGGATCTAAAATGTGTGATGCTGGGATTAAGAGTGTGTGATTACTAATTAGTCCACTGATTGGTTTGGTATATTTGTGGGTGTAATGGGAAAGATGACCCCAGGTGCTAGCCATCCTAAGTAATGTGGCCTGGATAAAATATAAGAGACAGAAAAAGAGCTGATTTCATAGCTTGCTGCTGCTGCCTCACTACTTTGCTGCCTTCTGCTCTCCATGAAGTGTTTCTCCTCTGCAATGCCCCTCTGCTAGGCCACCTGCCTTGGGGTCAGTCAACATGGACTGAAACCTCTATAAACTATAAGTCAAATAAACCTTTCCTCCTTTAACTTTGTGTGTCAGTTATTTTTGTCATACCAATGAAAAAAGTAACTAAGACAGTGGGAATGTAAACTAGCACAATTATGGAGATTCCTCAAAAGAACTGAAAATAGAAATTCCACCAAACCTAGCTATTCTCCCTCTAGCTATCTTCCCAAAAGAGTTAAAGTCATCATATTACAGTGATGCACATATACCCATGTTTATAGCAGCACAACTGATGATCACTAACTCTTGGAAAAAGCATATGTGCCCATCAACAGATGAATGGAAAAAATAAATGAACTTTTGGGCTGGATAGATACACCTTGAGACCATAAGATTAAGTGAAATAAAACAGACATTCAAGTTTAAATATCAAATGGTTTCTTTTATATGAGAAATCCAAAATATAAATAAAGAGCAAAATAAAAGATAACAGGAAGTAGGGAAATTTTTTTAAGGGAAGGGAACAAAGATGGAGGAAGGGAGAAAGAATGAAGGGGGAAGACATTAAAAGAGAGAATTGAAGAAAAAATTGAAATAGGGATTTTGCTAATGAGAAGGGAAATAAGCATGGGAGCAACCATAAAGGGATGGAAGAAGAAGAGAAGGAAAAAAGTGTGTTATGTACATGTACAAACTCTCCACAATAAGTGTAATTATTATATATTGGAATATATATTAGTATATATATATATATACTAATATATACTAGTATATCAGTATATATTATATACTGATAAATAAATAAAAATAATTTTTTAAAGTTAAAGAAAATGTGAGCTCTGTTAGACAATGAAAATAGGACTTATTGGAGTCTGGAAAAATACTCCTACCTGTATATAAATATCTGTGTGCATCCCTGCACATGTGTATGTATATAATCATGTGTCTTTGTGTGTTGACATATAAGTCTGTAACAAAAAGTAATAATACCTCACTGATTTATAAATCATTGTTTGGAGAGTCCTTGTATCTGCAATAAACCTAAAAATCAATTAAATATCATGAAGTCTTTCCCCGAGAACTCATGTGCCCTCCCAAAATTTCCTTTGCAGTGGATCATAGAGTAGCCTAAAAAGAGAGAGAGAGAAACATTAAGTTAAACAAAATTGAATAAGATCCCTTTCCTGCAGGACTTGGGGGAAACTTTAACATGTTAAAGTATACTGAAATTGCCCAAGGAGAGAACAAATCACTATTTCCTAAATTTAGCTAAATGTTCTTTTTCAGCTCAAGGCTCTTGTTAGTCTCCAAGTAATGAAGATGCCTGTATTTTTAAAGCCCCCTTAATGAATTTTCCAAGTGTGTTCACATGTATCACATCTCATCCTTGCCATGTTGTACAGAGTGAGCTGAGTGACAATTCTAATTTCCCTGTAATGAGGCAGAAGCCAGGGCTGAAGTCTATCACCCTTCTTTGCCTGTGTAGAAGTCAATGTCCAGATTTCCCTGAAAATACTTAGGAACTCTAAAAGTATTCTTAAAGAGAGTTGTGATGCAGTTTAATATTACACAGTGCTTCTCCTTAAGTCTTTATTTCCTCAAAGAAGTGACAAAGGTCTGACGTCTATTCTTGAAAATGAGTCAAAAGTGCTGAGTCAATTTAACTACAGAGACTCTGCTGAAACAATGAAGAATTTCCCAGGAAGTTTTAGGTAGTATTTTCTGGTTGAAAAATAAAAAAGAAAAGAAAGACGTTTCATGAGGAGCATTCTTTGGTAAAGCAAAAGCTTAGCCACTCAGTGGAAAATGAAAGAAATCCACCTGGGTCCTAAAGTTGTGAGGACAGCTGGTGCTGGGGTCCTCAGCCCAGGGTGCTGGGTGGGGGTGGGCCTAACAGAAAAGGGCAGCGGGGCCAACGAGCATAGTTACCAAGCTGTTCCTCCCCAGAGATGGAGACAGGAGGAGAGACAGTGGGAGACAGGCTGCAGCCAGTGCATTCCTGACAGGACCAAGCAGAGAGGCCTTACTTAGGCAGGGTCTGAGGAGACAACAGCTCTGGCTGAGTCTCTGCCTCACCTACACTGGCCTCATAATCCTCAAAAAATCACCTGTAGGCCCTGAGTTTCAGTTCTGTTCCATGGCCCACATGTGCTCCAGGCAGTCTCTGAGAACCTCCAGACAGAGATCCTCCAGGACCATGGACCATACAGTGTGCCCTGCCCAAAGTGGCCACCGCACCTGCACCCTTCCCAAAGAGCCACCACTGTATCGGTACTCCCACAAGTGCATTTTTCTATTCCCCATGAATCCATAGGTCTGGCTGAGCCCTGGATCCTCAGGACTTTAAATTCTTTAGTCAAATCAATTGATGTAAAAGAAAACAAGACAAAAAATATCTAAGGCCGGTATGTAATCCCAACACTTGCGAGGCTGAGGTAGGAGGATTGCTGTGAATTTGAGACCAGCCTGGGCTCATGAGTGAGTTCTGAGAAGCTTGCACTACACAGCAAGACCTTTTCTTACTTCTCCCTTTTTTACTTCCAAAACTATTGTTTAAAAGACAAAATAAAGAAAGATAACAACTTTTCATGAGTTACTTGGAAAAGAAAAAAATTGAGAACTAGAACTCTGTATGCCAGAAAATTCTTAAAGAAAGGAGATTAGCCCTCTATTCCTCTTTGCAAATTAAAAATTGACTGACAGTTCAATGTATCATTATAGTTATTGTATTATATTTATTTTTTACATTTTAATTTGTTGAGATGTAAATAGTAAAGAAATTAAAAATATTCACACGGTACTTTATTTTAGAAAAATGAAACTTGACAGTTGTTTGGCTTAACATTTATTTGATTTGGTATTATCTGTAAAAAACCTGAAAGTTGCATAATTCAATTAAATTTCAATTATTTTTTCAGAGTTATCCATTGAGTTCATCTACCTAAAACACAGGCCCAAATGTGGTGCTATATATCTATAATCCCAGCCTTCTAGGAGACACTGAGGCAGGAGGACTACCAAGTTCAAGCCCTGAGTGACTTAGTGACTTAGGGAAAGCCTGACTCAAACTCAAAAAGGGATAGGGATGTAGCCCAGTGCAAAGGCCCTGCACTACAGTCAATCGACCAATTAACCAGTGAGGCTGAAATAGTAGCCGAACAGGGAAAAAAAAAAAAAAAGGAAAGGTGACTTCTGACAAGCTGTGCAAAGTATTCATCCAATAGAGTCAATAACATAAGTATAGTAAGTAACTGGCACTGTGTGTGGAGAACAGGACAGGCCCAAGTGCAAACACCAATCTTGCCTCTAGGGCTCTGCCAAGAGCTATTCTCTCTTGCTTCACAAACAACTCCAGTACACAGTTATTTGTTGTCTGGATTCACTGCCTGTTAGAAGCAGCAATGAGCAGTAGGAGACTACCTGTGGCCTGAGAGTAGGGAAAAGCCTCAAAGCAAAGACGGAGACAGCAGTCTACAGGAGACCTGAGCGGCCCCAGAGGAGGTGAGAGAATGGTGCGCCCCACTGTCCTGACAGATCAGACAATACCACTTGTCACATCCCAAATCCATAATGATGCCTTTCTAGAGATTATGAGTCGCAAAACCAAAAAAACCAATCATATAGCTCCATTTGAGAAGCCAAAAATGCATGAAATAATTTTAAAGAAATGTTCAACAAAATGGTTAAAAAAAAAAAGGGAGGCATAATGGTGAAGGAATGAGTTTCTACTTCTAGAAAACTCAGTTATTTTGGGCCTTTCATTGCCTAGTATTCTAAACTACTAAGTTTCTACCTGATTTTTTTTTTACAGTTCTGTTTCTGTATTCTTCTCAAAATGACTAAATCCAACGGCTACATAGTCAAACCTTGGATTACATTGTTCTGTGAGTATTCTGCAAGACAAGCAAACATTTCTAATAAATTTTAACTTGATAAAACAGTGATGTCTTAGAATATAAGCATTATGTGATACTGAATGCTATGTCACATGATCATAACTAAGCCATTGATTCCTCTCTCTCTCTCTGAGGGATTGAGAGATCACAGCTACTTCTCTCAGAAGAGGTTATGCAGGAGATCTCATCTACAAAAAGCCGGGCTTGGTGGCACACTCCTGTAATCCCAGCACTTGCGAGGCTGAAGCAGAAGGATCGTTTTAAGTTCAAGACCAGCCTGCGCTACAAAGTGAGCCTAAGGCCAGCCTAAACCATATAGTGAGATCCTGACTAAAAAAAAAAGGAGAAAAAGATGGTGGAATTCTCCACTTCAAATGCAATTAGAGAGATGTGTAAAATGTGAGAAACTGCAAAATTCTATAGAAAAGCACCACCTGAGTAAGATTATAGCCGTGTAATGAATCTTTGTAATGGCAATGTAATGTTTCATGTCTGCAAAATTCTCAAAAAGTGGTAAAAGCAAGTGTCATTAGACAGGTTTTTGTTAAAGTTCCATAAAAAGAAAAATATTCCACTGAGCCAATAAACAGCAATGACTCTTACTGATAGTAAAAGTCATCTTACACAATAACTTTCCTTTCTCTTGTGTCTCTCTCATACTGGATATGAAGGTTTTCAAAGATAAATTCAGGTAAATTTGGGTAACTTTTTAATATTTTGTATATTCTTTTGTACTATATTATACTACTGTAATCATTTTTATATGAATCTTTTTGGGTTTTGGAACAACTCATCTGAGTTTTGTTCACTTCTTACAGGGAAATTTACTTTGATCTACAAGTATTTTGGATTACAAGCATGTTTCTGGAAAGGATTATGCTCACAAACCAAGGTTTTACCACATTTCATTAAACTATAACACTTTAACATCATCCACGTGCAGAAAAAAGTTAGAATGATTCTGCAAAAGAACTGATAGTCACAATAAAATGTCTTTATTTCTAAGTCCCTGAAATTCTGTTACATCACTGACCACATTCTCACCCTCAAAAATCCACCACAAACACTTCTGCTGAGAAAACTGTTGAACACACTGGAAAATATAAGCTAACAGTCATATAAAAAAATTTAAAAAATAAAACTTGGAAGGTTCATGAAGTGCCTGAGTGAGAACCAGAGAGCCTGCCTCTGCTGGAAACTGGGCTCAGGGCGTGAGGCCAGCACAGCGACTGTCCCAGCCCAGAACAGCATTATGCTGCCATGCAAAGGAAAGACCTACATTATACTGCTACGCAAAGGAAAGATTTATCTTTTCCATTTGTTTTGCTTTTCAGATGAGGTAAATTTACCCTGTTACTTCAGTCAAAATAAAGAACAATTCTCTGAAATTCACATACCTTTTTAGCAATGCAGAATATAAAGTGACAAACATTTTGGCTCTGAGTTCCAAGTGTAAAACCACAATAAAAGATATGTCTTATCCTACTTGAGTCTCAACTATAAAGTTCCTATTTTATCAGGAATAGATAATTATGACATCATACAAATAGTTCCCATATTTAGAGTTCTTTTCCAATTAGGTCAAAACCATGGCCAGACCCCATTCCTCCCAGGAACTGACCATGGACCAGTCAAGAGCATATGGTCTGGACTAAGGCTGCCTGGGACCAAATCTTGCATCTTCATTTATCCAGCAAATTCCTTAACATCTCTAAGCCTCAGCTTGCCCATCAACAAAATGGGAGTACTAATAACTCACAGGACCTTTTGGAAAACCAAATGAAAGAAATGACAAACCAAAAGAATGAAATGAGTTCAGAGTAAGCAATCAACAAACATTTGTTTTATTTCATTTTGTTTTCTATTATACCATCAGCCCTTTTAAGTCCTTTGGCACAAACAGGTACTCAATAAATATTTTTCATAAATGAATACATCAATGTCACATTCTGACAGAGGCCAGGAGAGGGACAGGAGAAGGTAATATAGGCATATTTACTTAATTCTGTGTACTATGGGAAAGCCTTTGGCAAAGGTGAGTGGATTATGAAGAAAAGAAAGAAATAATAAGCTTTTCTCCACTCATTTTTCTCTGAAATTCACGTATCTTTTTCAGTCTGTATTTTCATTCTACTTTTCCTTCTACAGGTTTGTATACTAACAGAATATATTTTTGTGCTTGCAAATATTATATTATCACTTTAGGTCTATGCACATATATTATGTGAATCAAAAATCATTTTAATTTTTCCCTATGGATCAAAATGTTCTGAAGTGCTTAAAATATATATTATTACTTATTATCAAGATTAACATTGATTCACGATTCATCAAAGCAACAAATACTTAAAAATCAGAAATAAAAATCTGAACTGCACTATTAAATGAGTAAGGTTGTGTTGTTCATATAATGCATGTTTGTGTAAGTAAATTTTACTTGTTTCAATTTTATTTCTATTTTTCACTTTAGTAAATAGGAACTTTGAGAAACCTCACTCACATCAATTGATGGAAATAAAGTTTCATTACATCATTCACTGCCTGGTGTCTAAAGCCCATCATGATCTGTTGGTGATCCGCCTATAGAGAGAACTTGATTCGATTCTCTTTTATTGTGGTTGAAAGCAAAGAAAGGAAATCACCTGACTTGCAAAGAGGTTAGCTACAGCCAACCACAGCTGCCTTTCCAGACACCAGCCTTGCAACGTCTTCCTGTAGCAACAAGCACAGTCAGGGTCAGACTAAACTCTTTTATAAAGTGGGAGTGGGTGTGGGAGGGAGCTGGGGGAAAAGAGGGCAGCAGGCCAAGTTCTCAGGGAGATCAGTTTTAGAAGAATAATTTGGCAGCTGACAATTGTGAATTCAGTTCCTCCCAGACAATTCCCCTAGAAAGTCTTTGTGAGCCTGGCGCCTCTAGGTGCACAATGCCCTACTCTGATCAGAAAGCATACCTGTCATTTGGTGGTTTCATGCATTTATTCTTTCACTGTTCTTTACACGGTAAAAATCAGAAAAATATGGATGTTCTATAAAAATATTTCAACAAAATATCACCCAATGGAAAGGACTTGAAAATTTACCTTTTCTTACAGTGTACTAATAAATATGATAGGTAGACGGGGAGATGTTTGTGGATATAATACAGTTTTACAGTTTTCCATTCATCTCATTTACACTGAAAAAAATTAGACTTTTCATATACATGTCATCCTATTCCTGACATGAAAAAAATCACTACCTTCAAACTCATATTGATAGTATCAATGAAATTAAAAGATGGAAAAAGGGGAGGGGAAGGGGATTTAAAAAGAAATAAAATATGTTGTGCACATGTACCAACTACCCACAATGAATATACTTGTTATGCACTAATTAAAAGGAGGGAAAAAAGATGAAAAGCAAATTAAGTCCAAAATTATAATCCACTTTATAACCAATGAATACTATTTTCTATAACTTTTTAAAAAGAATCCTCAATTTTGTGAGATCATGAACCTGAGAGTACCCAAAACACGGCAAGATTTATGAAAATTGGCTGAACTGAAAACAAAGAGCAATGAAAAGAATATTTTGTGAGAAATGAAAAATACATTTAATAAAGATAGAGAAGAAAAGTGAGTACAATGAATTCCATTCTCTCTAGGACAACTGATACAAAACCGGATGTTCAATCTTTATAAAAAAGAAAGATGCCTGATGGAGCACATTTTGAAGCAATCCCCTGAGAGTGCTGCTGGTCCAGACAACTGTGAGCAGCCAGAAGCCCCATCCCAGGAGACACGCCCCAGGCGGCAGCAGACGCCAAGAGGCCTCCAGCAGGGGAAGACAAGGGACAGGGGACAGGACCCTGATTGCTTAACTATCCACCACCTCAAAGTGCGATTCCCACCCACTTTCTACCCTTCAAACCCTTAATACCATTCAGCTCACTGCTCTCCTGCTCCTGGCAGAAATAGAGCTCTCAAGAAACCAATAAGTAAGCAAAACAATCAGGCTGACCCAATACCATTGCTCTGCCTTTTTTGAATGTACTGGACCACTGAGAAGTTAAACACCTGCCCTGTCCAGCTCAGCTCCCAAGGAAGACCACTGTTAAACTGTGAGCTACTATGCTCTTCATTTCCACCAGAGGCCAACGTCTGGCACAGTCTCATGCAGATTATGCCTTCATTTTTCTGTGGAAAAATTACTGTAGAAGATGTGATCGATTCCTTGCAATACTTTTAGAACTGCTAAATATTTACCCTTTTTAAGGTAGGAAATGAGAAGTTACTTGTTGCCTATGAGTTAGGATGTGTCTTAGATTAGACCATGGTTACAGGATCCAGTTTCTTCCCCTTTTGCTTTGATATCCAGCAAATTCAGACATAAATTCAATGCACAGCCACAAAAATGTCCTCAGCTCAGGCACATGTTATAATCACTTTGATACACATATATCATCCAATAAATGCTAGACTTGCACAAGTTCAGACAGGCTTATGGAGCACAGAGCAACCATTTCAGCTCTTTTCCACTGTCTATACTCTAAAATAATAGACACCTTTAGCCAGATGTGGTGGTGCACACCTGTAATCCCAGCACTCTGTGATGCTGAGGCAGGAGGATTACAAATTCAAGACCATCCTGGAAAATTTAGCAAGCAAGACTTTGGCTCCAAATAAAAAATTTTAAAATGGCAGAAGATGTTGCTCTGTGCAAAGGCCCTGGGTTCACTCCCCAGGACCACAGAGGGAAGAAAGACAGATGCTTTTAAATTCATATAGTACAGTGATTATTTCAAGGACTATCCACCTACCTCCAACATCAGCACAATTCAATTTCCATAACTTAGCTAGACTCACTATTCCCAAATATGCTTTATCAAAACTGAAGATTTGGAAACTTATTTCTGGTTTCAAAAATGAAAAACAAAACAGCTAGAGAATTTTGCTTTAGACCTTATCAGCATAAGAGTGACTGGTCCTGTCAAATTTTCTTCATCAAGATTAAAGCTACTTTGAAAGTAAGTTCTCATTAAACAAGTTACAAAAATACTGAGAACTTTTTGATAAAATTCACTTCCAAAGAAATGACCACTCCTGTCTGAGATGAGCTGGCAGAGTGAGACCACCCCTCCCCCAGCAACTCACAGGTGAGCAGCTCAGGCCCTTCACACCTGGGCATGCAGGTGCCTCACCTGCAAAGGGAGCTTAACACATGCCACTAGAGAGTGGAGGAGCACAGCGGGTAACATGTGCAAGCTTTCTACAAACCATGAGGTACCATTCAAATCTGAAGAGGAAGGCTCCTCCAGCTCCACTTTTTCTTTTCAGTTTCCAGAGCTCTGTTTGTGAATAGCAAATCTGCCATCACTCTGTGGTCTAAACATGTTTTCAGTGGTTTCCCCACTGAGTTCCAGTAGGGTAACACACTCGTTCCTTCACAATTTACATTTTGATCTTAGAAGCCCCTTATTCCTACTTCGTCCCACATTTTCTTGCCAGCCACACTTTACTGCTCAGTGGACCCCAAAGTGCCAAAATTTAGGCCACTTATTCACATGTGTTGGTCACCCCCTCTGGAAAGCACTTCTCCCAGCTCTCTACCTGGAAAACTCCTCTTGAGGCTTCAACACCCGGTCCAAGAGTCATTTGTTCTCTTTGTCTGTAATTTGCTTCCTCCTCTGTTCTCCATAGCATGTAGAGAAATTCTATTACCAACTTTTTCACTTTTGAAAAAATATCCTTACACTTAAAATTTAAATCTTAAATGATCACCCAGTAAATGTTTTAGAACTTTTAATCATCCAACTATTCTTTACAATTTAAGGTGAAGCAGCTAGAGGTCTAATGAGATACAGAATATCTTTATTTAGTCTTTGGGAGGGGAAGAAGAGGAGGAGGGAGAGCTACACACTGGTTCCTACATTCCTAGACTCCCTTCTGCCACCTGCTCTGGTCAGACTTCTGTGTGGATGACTAAATTGAAGATGTGTATTAGCAGATATTATAAATGCAAACTTTCACAGCATTCCAGGCAGGAGAGTGCCAGATAGCATTCTCTTTATAATGTGATGGCAATTGTTCTCGAACAGAAAGCATCCCTCTAACATCCCAGTGAAGACTCAGAGAGGTTAAGTGAATTACCCAAGGTCACACAGCTGCATGTTGCCAATGCCAGGACTCAAACAGAGTTCTTCTGATTTGAAGCCCAGTGCTCTGTGAACATTACACTGCCTCCTGTAATATTAAACAGCCTGTTAAAAGCAAATTCATAGAAGAGAATATGATTTGCTGAAAACAAAATATAGCTCTACTAGTCTACCATGTTGGCCTTTAAACGACCATGCTTCTGAATTGTGATCCCTGGAATTTTATAAACATTAAAAGGAATAACCACACTCAAAAACAATTATCTAGTCATTTATAAAAAGTGTTAAAATGAGTGCTGTCCCTGTTCCAAGATGCCCCATAGAGCTGCCATCAATCTCACCCAGGGGTGCAGGTGCAAGGTTCCGTGAAGATGCAGGGGGCCCAGTCTTCAGAGAAGACCCAGCAGGAATCTAAGAGAATGTGACCTATAAATCTGACCAGGCCTACACTCAGGCAACTCGGACAGATCAGGTATGGAAAGTAGTCATGTCTACCTAGATCCCACCACTATTGGATCCATTGGTGTGCACGGGAGCTCTTCCCAGAAACAAAGGCAGCTAGGGTGGAAGGCTCAGGCTCGGAAATCTGCACTGGGGGAGGCACAGCTGGGAGGCAGCAGAAGAGATCCAAGAATAGGTAAGTACCCAGAAAAGAGACAGACGGTAGCAAATGCACCTGCACTCCCCCAAATCCACAACCAGACAGCAAACAGGATTTCAGAATTCTCTAATCAGAGTCAAATCAATATATCTTAATGTGTGAAAAATGAATTTATTATTAAAGAATGATATCATTTAAGGATGATGACTTTGTCCCCAGGGAAACATGAAAAATCAGTAAGTTCATTTACTTTTATATTAAATAAATGGCAAAAGGATTTAAAAGTAAATGCAAAGAATGTGTACTTGATATTAGGAGGTAAGCCCTTTCTGAAGACAAAAGCAAAACAAAAATTATAATGGCAAAAAAATGCAATTCATGTCCAGAAAAAAGAAGTCTATTTTAAAAACTAAAGGGCAACTGAAAAAACACAAAATTATATCTGCACATATGTTGAAGGTCTGACCCCTTCATCTCTAAAGAACTCTGTAACTGACTACAGAAAGGAATACATCTATAGGTGGAAAAATAGGATTAATTCCCAAAAGAAGATATCCTACAAACATAGTTAAACTGCTTTCACCACTACTCAGCATAAGAATATCAAAATATAAATTAAAGCATAAGAATATCATTTTCCACTAATCAAGTAGGTAAAGTTTCTTAAAGATTATATTTAGTGTTTACAAGGTTATTGGAAAAACATGTTATAAACTGCTAATGAAATATACCCGTTTAAATTTATATGACAATTGGTATTATAATCAATTTTGAAACAAGTACACACTTCACCACAGCAATTCCAAATCTAAGAATTTATCCCAAGAGAAATAGGTCTGCAAAAATGTAATGATGTAATGATGTAATGATGTTCACCACAGCTTTACCTATAATTATGAAAAATATGGGAAGCAAGCTAAATATCAAAAGGCCTGGTTAAATGAATTTAATACACTCACAGGATGTATTACCACCATGAAAAACAATGTTTTAGAAAAATATATGTCTCAGTTACTTTTCTCTCCATGTTCAAACAAAATACCTGACCTCAAATTAAAGAGGAAAAGGTTTATTTAGCACATGGTTTGTAGAAGTTTCAGTACATAATCAGCTGGCTACAAGGTAGGGTGACTTCACAGAGGAGAATGTTCATTGCGCCCACAAGGTAACAAAAGCAACAAGGGGAAGACAAGCCTTTCTGTTCCTTATATTGCATGCAGCCTACCGGGATTAGGGTGGTGTCAATCCAATCAGTGGGTTGATTTAGTAATCATCTATCCTTAATCCCAGCATTGCATAAGGATCAATCACATATTCTAGATTCAGCCACCCATGAAAAAGCCCTAAGACTGCATAAGGCTTTGGGGGGACACCTAGACACAAACACTAACAATATGTAAAGATAAAGAGTGATATTCGTGACGCTGTACAATGGAAGAAGCACATAACAAAACCAAAGTAGCTGTGAGGAAAAGGCTGAACTTGTTTCTTATTTTCTTCTTTGCTCTCCTCCCCATTTCTCAATTTTCTACAGTAACCTCTGGCTATAAAGAAAACTCTTATCTGGAATATCTGGATGTTAAGGATTAATTCTGATGCAATTTGCCTCAGCATCAAAACTTAAAATGGCACAAAAATCTGTAGTAACTTTCTGAAGAAACCCTAAAACCAGTTGCTTTATGTCTGTTTTACTGATGAACTTGACATTAGGTCAAAAATCTCTAAATTCACAAACCTCAAAACAGCCTGCATTTCAGTACTATAGATTACAGAGATGAACGGAAACACACACTTGAATCCAGCCAGAATCATTCAAGTGTGTAATTCTCACGTTAAAAAAAAAAAAAAAATCAAATGTTCTTAAATCCAAACAACCACACTGGTGAATGAAAATTCACTTGAAAAGTTATTTGTAAAATGTTTAACATGAATAGCACAGATCTTTAGTAAGATAATCTGAACCCTTCCCCATTTGTTTGTTTACAAGTTTTAACTGCTTCCCACAATTGTCAGTGTATCAGTTCTTGTTAATGTGAGTGTGGTCCTTGGGCTGGCAACACCTGGGACTTTGTTGGGACTCTATACCAAAATGCTTCACCAGGATCTGCAGTGTAACAAATGCCTAAGAGATGTGAACATAGATTGAAGTTTAAGAAACACCTGGTACAGAGAAACTGCAAGATAATGTGTTACAAGTCACATAGATTAAACTAAAGCACCTCATGCAGTACTGTGTCAGGACTTACTAAACACACACAACTCTCCAACATTTTACCTACTATAGTGGCTACCTACTATACTATAGTGACATCAGAATTAATCCCTACCTTGCTTGCATGTTAGAATGACATAGGGAAGCTTAAGATAGGTACATACTGCCCAACTTGCCCTGACCAAAGTAAGGAAAATCAGTATTTTCCAAAGCTCCCCAGGTTATTTGATCATATGTCAGGCTTGAGAACCCCTGACTTGCTAATATAACCAGAACCTTAAAGAGATCAGTCTAACCACAGCCAGGCACAGCCAATCCCTCCTCTCCCCCATCGCTATGCCTGTTCCTCATTCATCAGGTGTTTTCCTAAATCTTTTGCCTCCCCAAGAACAGTGCAGTGCCACATGGGTAAGAACAGCATTATTAGTCTGTACCTCCAGCACCCAGCACATCACTGGTGCCTGATGAGCATTTATTGATGCAAAGTATATATATGGAGGAGATGACAGATGAAAGAGAGGAAGACTGCCAAGCCAAGTGGGAAAAAGGACAAGCATATGAAAGCAATAGGAAAACACATGTCTCTGATCCTTTAAATCTCATTGATGTGAGACTTCAATGAAGTATAAGCCTCTGAGCAAGATTTACTCTGAAATTAACAAAAGAGTTACCTCTCATTCAACAATATGGCCAAGAACAAAATCTGGTAAGGAAGGGATACATTTTGGCATCTGAATATATTATGACATAAAACAAATGAGGCACAAAGACAGAAGCCTGCATAGCAACCAAAGCATGATTTGGAGGTTCTCTCCTTACCGAGTTAAGGACCTCCCCTAACCACAGGCCTAAAGATGCACTCTAGGCCAGGCTGCCACCAACTGCGTACATTTCCAGACACAGACACACAGAAACTGCACATTTCTCCCTCACCATAAGGAGCCAAAGAGCAGGATGTAAGGACATCTGTGTAAAGTATCTACCAAATGCACTTGGACAGTTCACCATTGTGCTATAAACTAGTGAGACTCAAAATATTACCTATGCGTGGTAGCTTCAGATAGCTCTTGCCCAGGTGACAAGGGCAAACAGAGGTCAAGATTATGGCTACTAACAATACTGCTTCCCCTTTCCTGCTTTCTGGGAACCTCTTCATCTCACAGCATGACTAGAAGAACATAACCACAAACATTTTAGGCTCCACAGGTTTTGGATCTCTGCACAGCAGGCAAACAAGAACAGTGTTCAGAGTTTAAAAAAAAAAAAAAGAAGCATCCCGTCATCTGCTAACACGAAGTAGACACTGCCATTTGGGTTTCATGTTTGCATAGCTGCCTGCCATCCTTTTTTTCACCCTTACCTCCACACCCTATGCAGCTTTTAGTTCAGACAGCTGCTTCTCTGGGATGCTTAGGAAAGCCCACCACATATTTCCAAGAGTAAGCAAAATTAACCCCACACTGCTTAAACAGGCTTCACACCCAGAGATTATGTCAACATTCTTCTCCTTTAGGCAGGTCTCCTGCACAGGAACCCTTCACTTGACCAGGGAAGAGGTAGCCACACCACAGCCCAGGCCAGTCTGGCAAGGCTGCAAGACAAGCCAGCCAGGCGCAGCTCACCAGAGACTGCTCTCCTTACTCGGCCCTGCCTTGTCTTCCCCACCACTCATCACTTTCTGATTTCTTCCCCACTGTGGTAAAAATAAGTTCCTCTTGAAGTGTCTAAATCTGTGTGTGATTTTACACATATTTTTTGGCACATCGGATGAATTCTGACACGAAAGCAGAATGAAATCGCAAGAGATCCACAATCATATTTCTGTGGAACTCCAACCAGATGACTCACTTCCACTGTTTTCTCAGATAGTGAGAAAATACTTCCAAGCAAGATTCTGCATTCAAAGCATAGCACCAGTTCCTTCCATCTCATGCTTCTTATACTCAGCCAAGTCCACAAGCAGAAGGTCACAGAGCAGAATGTGGGGTGCTCCTTGTTATCTCATGTGGTCAGCTGGCCACACTTCTATGTGTACAGTGGTCATCTCAGAGGACAGAGCATCCAGGACAATGGTGACTCCAAGAACTCAGCCACACTTGACTGAAGGACCTACGAGACTCCAGCCAGCTAAGCCAGACCCTGCTCCCCACCAAGCAGAACACCAGTGGATGTGGAATGGTCATTCTCAAAAATGGATTAGAAAAGGGTTGGTGGTGACCATCATCAGCAGACAAACCAAAACACCTGGAATCTTCCTCAGTTCTATAGACTAGGGAAAGGTCACATAAAGAAGAAAGTGGTTAAGATGCACTTAAGAGGAAATTAAAACAATTTCATCTTTTTATCTGCTCACTGGCCAGGTGTGAATTGCCTGCTCATATGCTTTGCCATTTATCTCATGTTATTGTTTCTTATCAATTAATTTTAATATCTTCATATTAGTCCTATTTCCTAGGGAAACATTTTTCCCCAATCGGGGTTTTTGCTTTGTTTTTATGAGGTATTATTGTTCAGAAGGTTCTGCTTTAATGACATTTTTTCTTTGATCTTTCTGTGTTGAAAATAACTTCAGAAGAGAAACTACTGCAAGTTTTTTTAGCTAAAAATTATCTACCTAAGCCAGCTATGGTGGCGCATGCCTGTGATCCTAGCACTCAGGAGAGTGAGGCAGGTGGATTGTTGCAAGTTTGAGACCAGCCTCAGCTGCAGAGTGAGCGCAAGGCCAGTTTGAACTGTATAGAGAGATCCTATCTCAAAAAGACTAAAAAAAAAAATATCTAGCGCAGTGTATCATTGTGCATAACTGTAACTGCATCACTCAGGGAAGGTGAGGCAGAAATATCACAAATTGAAACTCAGCCTGGGTAATTTAGTGACTTAGCAAGACTCTGCTCAAAACAAAACAAATAAAATAAGCTATGAGTATAACTCAGTGTGAAAGGCTCTGGGTTCAATCACCAGTACAAAAAAAAAGATGTATGGAGTGGAGGCAGTCACCTTCTATCTTCAATTATTTAAAAAGCCAAAGTCCAGTAGACTATTTTATGTATCTCCCAGAAGATGGAGGAGAAATAGGTGAAAGCCATATGGAGGAACTTGGCGCATCGTACAAACCCTCCTGACCACTAAAGCCATCACAACAGAAAAGGATGACTGGCAGCTGGGTAGAGAGGATGAAGTTCCTCTTTGAACAATACAGTTTCCTTAGCCTTACTTGTTTTCCTTTCATTCCTATGACATGGTGAGAATCTTAACCCTTGATTCTCTTCTTTTCTCTGCTTCCTAGGAATATTCTGCTCTCCCAAATTTCTGGAACAAGATTGTATCCTATTGTTATCTAACTAGGCTTGGGCAAACTGTAGAGTTGGGGAAAGTGCTGGTAATTTTAATTGAAAAAATTTTTAAAATGATTGAGACTTAGAAGACAATGGCCTAAAATTACTTGCTTATATTCTACTTACCACAGTCACTTGACTCCTGCAGTCTTAAATAAGCATTTGAATCCAAGGAAAATAAATAGCCTTCTATTTTTCTTTTTCAGTTGCTACCATTAAATGACTTTTTTTTTTGTCTCTTTCAACACATGATTTTAAAAATATAAATGACCTCAGAAAGCATCTACTTCTTGATTCTAAAGAGAAAAAAGGTGCTTCCCTGGGGTTGTATAAAAACATCCAGAAGATTTTCCTAAAAAATTCCAAAACCATGCCCTTTCTCCTTCTCTGGCCACTGGAACATATTTCCATGTTGAGAAGCCCCTAAGAAAACACTGCTATGATGAAGGTCCTGGTGAGAATCATAGGTTTAATTAAAATCCTTGTTCTAGAGATGAAGGAACTAAAGTTTAGGAAGACTTTGTGACTTAAGGATATTGAACAGCTTACATTTGGTCATTTTCCAACTCAGGCCCAGCACCTCTCCCATTTCTTTACCTGCATGGCTTTGCCACAGTGTTTGGCTTTTCCAGTGGGAAGGCCACCATTTCCAGCAGTTTGTGTCAGTGTAGGAAGATCTGCAGTAGAGTGGCAAGGTCATGGTTTTCAAGGCTCCACTTCAAATTTTAACTTGTTATCAAATAGTGTAAGTTAGCATTTGCTTTCAACTATCAACAATTTAGGTGATGAGCTATACCAGATGATAACCCTGACCTGCCCCCAAATCCATGAGATGATGACAGGTTAGGTCAAGGCAAAGCAGAGATGCTGAAAACTGGAAGAAGAAACAAGTCCACCCACCACTTGTTAAAGACACCTTCTGCTTCTAGGGCTATGGAGCTATCACTGACTTGTGACATAAGGGAAGTGGGACAAGGAAAGAAAGTAGCTGCTACCACAAGCAGGAAAAGTTCTAGGCTCATTTGAGTGTTCGCTTGGAATCATGACTGTTTTTTTTTTGTTTTTCAACAGGCTTAACACAAGGCTCACCAGTCCAACCCTCAAGCATTCAGCCACCCCAGGGACTCAGCTCCAGCATCTTTACACTATGCTGCTCTTTTCACTTTATAAACATAGAGAAACAAATAATGTAGATAAATTCAAAATAGAAGGCAGGCTGTGTAAAGAACACGCTCTTTAAAGACTATTTCTAGGCAATGGGAAAGTTCGTATGTATATAATTAACAGGGCAGCTGCCTGGAACTCATCAGCTGCTGAAGAGTCCTTGCCAATTAAGGGTGACAAGATAAACCACAAAAATACTAGTTATGTAATTTCACATTTCTAAGTTAGATTGGTTTCTTCATTTGGAAGCCAAGACATAAGTGAATTGGCATATTTTTTACTAGTATGGATGTTTGTGTGAGTATGCATGAACATGTTTATATGTACTAAATGAATAGAGAGTCAGAGGGAAGCAAAGAATAAGCTGAAATAATTGACATTTGTTGAATTCAAATGCCAAGCCTTGGAGTAGCTCATAAAACAGCAATTAATCCCACTGTATCAAAATACCAGGGTCTCAGAGAAGTTAACAAAATTGATCATGATCTCCCAGCTAATAAGTGTTAACACAGTGATTCAATTCAGATCTATGATCCAAAACCTATATTATTTCTAGGTCTGATGGTTCTGACACACAGAAGGTCTCCCGTGAATATCTGTTATACAGTTGAACATCAGGGTTTATGTGTCTCAAAATAGTTTCATTTTTTAGTCATCAAGGTCAAGAAAGTTGTACTTACTAAACTAAAATCAAATCAGTAGTGTTCCAGAAATGCAGTATAGTTAAATGTAACTGATTATTTAAATCATCTACACAGATGATTGTGTAGTAGATAAGAGTTCAGGCTTAGCTTGGAGGCCCTAGGATCAGTCCTCAGCAATACAAAATGAAAAACAAAACAAAAAAAGACAAAAAACTAATACTATCTCAATAAATGAACCAAAAATCACGAAATTTATGATTTAATGTAATTTCAATATTCTCCACCAAACAAGGATAACAGTATTGGTGCATTGAGTCCTACTTTTACAGTCTGTTCATTTTGTGGTTCTAGGCTAAAATCTACCCAATCTATTCACCATTTCAAAAATTGTATCATACATGGTCTCTCAACCCCTTGAAGACCTCAAGTCACACTTGAAATGTGCAGATTAACTTAACACAAATTGCTACCTAAGCAAGAAAGACATTGACCTAGGCCCAGAGACAGACCACTATTCTACAAATTATGTAAATGACTGTCCCATAATTCATTAAAATGACAAGACACAAGAAGCTTATGTTCTAGTTATATGTAGCCAAATTTCTAAATTGACCTCAGGTATTTTCAATAATAGGGAGTTCTAAAAAGGTGACTCCAAGTTCTGAAAGGTAGGAGGTAGACGATTATCTCTGAGCACCAAAAGAAATGTTTATAGAGCTCTATGTCATAAGTGGTTTTATTAAATTGCTTGGTGTGCCAGCTTCAAATAGCAAGGAAGAAAGAGGCTGAAGACATCAACTGAACTAGTCTTTCCTGGCATCCCTTCCCAATTTCTCTTTCCAATATAGAGACTAAATAGCTCTGTATAACTTGGACCCTCTTACACTGGGATCCTAAGAAAATTTATAGTCTGAGTAGCAATATATTGAATTAACAGCTCCTTCCTGGAACCCTGTGCAGACCACCAAGAGCAGGTATGAAAGAAAAAGTGGGAGGTCCTGAAATAAGCCATATCCCTTCAAGGAGCTTGTCTACAAATGACCAGAATGCAAGGTGAAATATCAAAACATCACAAGAGATGGTGGAGTAATACTACAGGAGTTTCTAATGTATTTTTCGTTTCCAAAATAATAAGCAGATAAGCATTAGCAGAAATAAAAGTAGGCAGTGAGATAAGAAAAATGAACTGATAAATGAACCAGTGGCTATCTTTAGGAAATTATAGACAACTAACATAAAACTTGTGCCAGGACAAGAAATATTAAAAGCTAACACTGCAGCTATATCTTATTCCCCAGCAATTTTAATTTAAGTGCTCCAAATTGTTTAAACTGAAGTTCTATTAGACAGCAATCTAACTGTATAAATTTTAAAGCTTCTTATTTTGATAATATGTTTTGAAACCTACTAAAAATTCTAACACTTGCAGAAATTAATATCTTTTCCTAAATATATAGCAAATGTGGCAAATACATGTTTGTCCTGCATATTACAGCCTGATGCAAATATAAAATGAACTAATTGCATATGAATTACATTTTTACAAGATGCTCAAGATTTCCTTGATAGCTTGATGGTACATGTATAAAAATTTTACTTTATTGAGCTCATCGGCTTTATTCTAGTTAACAAATGCAAAAACAAAATATCCACCCATTGTACTATATAATCTGTTATTCAAAATTGGCTACATTTACATTCCTCTTGCAAGTTAATCTCTGCAACATCTCTGAAGTAGGTTAGTGCAAACTATTCATGAATTATCATATATTAAAGCTAAATGTAGAAAATCAGTGTTTATTATTCAAAGTACTCCACTACAATAACATGAAAAACTTTAGGGAGGTCCTTGTTTTCAGTCAATCATTAGGAATTCATGTAGGTATTTCCTATATGCCCATATATTATGCTAAGCACTTTAAAAATGGCTAAAGTATAAAACCAATTTCTTGTTCCTTGACAAGGTATAGATCTATGATAAAGAGAAAAATGCATAACAATACTGTATTTAAGTCAATATCATCCTTCTCAATTCCAAAATTAATAGCAAAATAATATGTCTGAAAAGAATTTGGTATCCAGAATATACAAAAAAAAGTTTACCCAATGACAACAGCAGAAAATCATACAACTCAATTCAAAAGTGAACAAAAGATTTGACTAGACATCTTTCCAAAGAAGATATGCAAATGACCAAGTAACATGTGGAAAACATTCAACATCACCAACCACTGGGAAAATGTAAAACATAACAAAAATGATACATTACTTCATAATCATTAGAATGGAAAATAGTGTTGGTAAGAATGCTGTGAAAAAGGATTCATGTCCAGCACTAAGAGGGATGGTAGAACCACTGTGGAAATACACATTATAATATGAATGAACCTTGAAAACAATCAGCCCACTGAAAGAAGCCAGTCACAAAAGACTACACAACATATGATTCTATTTCTGTGAAAAGTGCAGAATAATGCAAATCAATAGAGTCAGAAAGTAGATTGGTGATTGTTTCGGTCAGGGATGACAGGGCACCAGTGAGATAGATGTAGGGCACAGAGCTTTTTCTACTGGTGATAAAAATGCTCTAAAAATGACTGTGGTAATGGTTACACATATTGAGGAACACAACAAAAGCTATTAAACTATTAAAACTTTAAATGAATGAACGATATGGTACATGAATCTTATCTTCATATTGCCAAATACTGACTGGAAAGCATTCTATTTGGAGCTGCCTTGCAGAATAATTGTTACATCCTTTTGACTTTTGCAAATAAGAAAATTTAATGAAATGTTAGTGATTCTATCCCTATCTGTGATAAGCAGAAGTGTCTAGATGTGTATTTTCATAATACAAATAAACACAGATAAGACAAAATGTATTTGTGGCCACTCCTTCCCTTCATCACCAGCAGGCACGGGGGAGCAATAATTCCTAATAATTCTAGCAGTTTCTATCCATCAAATAAGATGCTTTTTCTGTCCATCACTGATATACACTTAACAGCTACAAGGCAAGCTACTGTTTCTGTTCCCTCAGATTCCCTCTGGGGAAGCAAAAGATACTATTTCTCTTGGGATTCAAAATGCTTGACCACTTTATTTCTAATTTCTCCAAAACAAACCAACCACTGTCTTAAACCTGGATCCATGACAGGAAATTTGAAGGAAGACAGTACCCAGATAACCCATATTTATATGTATTTTTAAACAATTCAGAGTGAGACTATGCTACATTTAAAATAGTTTACAAGGCTTTTCACCATTCATACTATGTTTACAGAACAGAGCGCCATAGTTAAATGCCATTCTGTCTTTCCTGTAATACAGTGCTACTGTGCATCCCCAACCAACCCGACAAGACAAATTTTCAGCTATGAACAAAAATGCCATTTTTCCTATGTCAACAATTTATAATGATAGCATCATATTTTATGCATTAGTTTCCTACATTATAGTGTGCAGCATCACATGTGATGTGCAGAAGAAAAATAAAATTTGGCTTTAAGGCTTAAAGAAACTTTGGTAAAAGATCTGGACCTCTATTTTCACATTTTCCTTTAAATTTATTTAAACTTGCAGGATATCAAATTCAATAAAATAACATGTTTCTTTTATTTTCTGACTCTAAATTTCCAGGATAATATAATACAATACAATATAATATAAATATTGGCAATTCAGAGAACTAAAGCACTATATATCCATTTAAAATGCCCTAAAATAAAAATGGAAAGGCAAGCATATCCAGTGAAGATCAATCCAGTGAATTTAGTTCCCATAAAGACTAAGTCACATATCTAAGTCTTGAGGATAAATCATTAGAGTCTGCCAGTTGTACTAGATCAGTAGTGAGCCATCTGGCTTATTCCATTTATATCAATCTAATAAGTGTTAGTCCAAGTTTTTGGTATTTCCACAGCTCATAAATAATGAGGCCACTGGCAGCGAGCCTGCATCAAAACCTATTTTCTAGGGGGATATATTATTTGATTTTTGTTTGCTTTCCATAGTAAAAATTTGAATGCTTCTTCAAAAAAAGAATTTTGCTGTACTGGAAAGATGATGGTCTCCAGTGTTGAAGTATAGCCTTTCCTATATGTATTCCTTTACCCCACTGACTGTGTTCTCCCTCCACTAGTTTTGGGGGTAGAACATCAAAACAACAACTATCTCTCCCTCAGCCTCCCCTCACCCAATTTGCTTCCTCTTTTCAAATTTGTTGCAAAAGGAAGATCTTTAGAACATACTCTGCCCATCCCCTGTTGGATACCCTGGTTGCTGTGGGAAAAGAAAGCATCACCACTGTCTCCTGTCTCTTCCTTTGCCACACTCTGCTGTCTGGCTGCCCCACCTCACCCCTTCCCATGTCTCTCCTAACCTCACAAAGTTTAAGGCCAGCTGGGGCTGCAGCTGCTGGCTGGTTGTTCCTTTGAAAAACAGTGCTTAAGCAGAAAAGCAGATGCAAGTTTAAAAGTTGAAATTTAAAAAATGAAACCATGGGCACAACATTTAAACTAACACTGAAACCTTTAAACATTATAACTCTCTTGTTATATAACATTCCACAGAGCACGCGTGTACCCGCGCTTACACGCGCACACACACACACAAACACATACACACCTCTCAAATACAGGGAAGCCTCCTAACAGCAATACTCCAGAACAACAGTTCTCCAACAGGAACTGCACCAGGATCACCTGGAGGACTTGGTGTAACACAGACTGCTGGGCCACATGCCCAGACTCATTCAGCAGGTCAGGGAAGAGACCTTAGAATTTGCATTTGCAGCAAATTCCCAGGTGATGCAATGCTCCAACCGACATGAAGAACTACTCCTCAGACACAGAAAACTGCCAAACAAAAAAAGCTCAGAGAAAGTGCAATTCCAATGAACATCACCTCCACCGCTGCATGGCTCAGGCAGAAGTGTAGTTCTCTATTATCTCTAATACAGGGAAGCAGTACGGTAGGTATTAATACAAGAAGGCAATGTTTCAACATAGTAGCTGCTTGAATTATTTCACTCCATGCTGGCCCTTCAAGACAGTCGTAGTGAAAGTATGAAGAAATGGAAAGTGAAATTATGGAAGTAAATATGACGATCTTTTAGCCAATTAGCTCTTTAGATTCCTGTTCGCATCTTGGCTGTATTTCCACTTTCTGTCTTAAACTGCACACAGCATTTTACAATTGGCACTGAAATCAGACAGATTTGGGTTTAGATCCTGCCTTATTTGCTGAGTGTCTACCTGTGTTAGTAAGCTTTCTATTACTGTACCAAATACCTGAGATGAAGTAACTTACAAAGAGAGGTTGATTTTGGTTCACAGTCAGAGGTTTCAGGGCATGACCAATGCCACTGAAAGTCCATTGATGGGTCCTATACAGTAAATGCTAGTTTTTATCATAAATGCTCATGTTGCTTGGCTTTCCCATGAGACTATTCAATATAATAAACATCTTATTGCTTACTTGATAGACACTGGAACAATAATTCAAAATAAATACTGTAAATTAGCTGCTATGTGTTAAATATATAATGCTATTCAAATATATTGAAATGCCTTATAAAGAAAAAGTTTGATATGAATATTATTTTCATTTGGAAAATTCTGACTTTATATGAATTTACATTTAAGAAAAACATTTGTTTCCATAATTAGTTAACTAAAGAAATCAAGAGGATGTGTTTACTAACCACAGATTTTGTTTGGATAGACACTAAAATGATAGAATGTAGAAAAAAGAGAGGAAACAATTCTGCAGATACTATGGCTTGGTATCATTCAGGGTATATTTTAAACCATCCTAGAGAACAAACACCCACTTTTCCAAAAAGTCATTATTTTATTTATGTGACAAAAGAACAAATTTGGCCAAGGATATCTTATTTTGAGTGTGCACTGACATTATTTTTAACCAACTGTTCACTTGGAAACTTAATGATCCGTTAGTAAAGAACAGGAGCAGAGTTGCTCTTTTGGTTGGTCTTTGTAGACCCCAGGTAAATATTACCAATTCATTCTTTTACCAAATGACCACCCAAGTGTACCAGGCTCCACTTTTTGAGATGTACAGTTGAAAAAGAAAATGTAGCATGCATTGAAGTGTCTTGGTTTTACTCTTTATAGTACCTGTAGGGGTTCCTTCCTTCCCTTGGGTTTCTCCTTCCCTCCAAAATGTTATTATGACCTCAGAATTTTAGTTGCCTGGTAGAGGTTTTAGAGCGATCTAGTCCAATTCCCAATTTTACCATGAAAAACCAATGCCTCAAAGTTTGAATATCCTGCCCAAGGCCAAGGATACAGATGTCTCCCAGCCCCATCTCACAGATATTTCCCTTCATCACTGGCCTTTATATTTGCTCAAATTGAGCACCTGCAAAAATTATTTACCAAGATGGGCATATGTACCAAGATGGCCCTGTCATCCCAGCATTCAGGAGGCTGAAGCAGGAGAATATCTGTGAGTTATGGGCCAGCCCGGACTACATAGTTAGATACTGTCTCAAAAGAAAAAAAAATCTTTATCAGATTTTATGAACAAAGACCCCTGAGTTTCAACTTTTGTATCCCAATGCTAATTAAATGATTTGTTGATGATGACAAGTTATATTTGGGGTTCTAGTAGGACTGAAAGCTGAGAACACTAGAGTCCAAAACACAGAAATTAGGAAACAAGAAAGAGATTTGGGGTCTTCCATACCCCAAATCTTCTATAAAACCAGATATTAAGGATTATACTTTGGTTATGGGCAATATTTTCCTTCAGTTTTCCCTAAAATACCTTACAGAACCATAGTGTCCAAAGCTTTTATTAAAATGTAAGTTTAAATAAAGTTTAAAATCTGAGCTCTTCTACATGGAAAAATGATACATTATCTGTTTCTATTTCCAAATGGTTGAACATATCTGTCACTTTGCTGATGTGGTTGGTTGGTTTGTTCTTCTCAAAAGGGCTGCTACCTAAACCTGTAGCTTCTGTGATGAAGGGACATTTCGGGTAAATATGACAAATCTGCAGCCGACCTGGGTCATTTGTACCATCCCGTTTGCAGCACTCTAGTGTAGCTTTTCCATACCTGCTCTCCTCTGCAGAGGCTGGATGTTTGCCACGATGCCTAGGTTTATCACCTCACAAGTTACCAAGAAACTGGAGCTCTCCCAGCTTCTCTCCAAACCCCTGCACGACCTCTTCTGGCCGCAGACTGGTGAGAGATTTGCATCCCCCCTTAGCCAGCACTGTCTCTCTTTTCTCACCCATTACCTCTTTATCTCTGCTACAGATAGGCAGCTTTGCTCTCAACAAAACAATGGCAAACCAAGGGAAAAAGTTCGGAGCCTAGACGCACTCAGTGCTGAGGATCACTAGATCACAAGAAGCAACTCTGCTGGCCAGCATGACTGGAATTCTCAGGAAGTCCCAGACCCCTGGGCGCAGCCTGCTCTCCTCCTGGCACGGTCGCTGAGGCCGGCAGAGTAGGCAGGCGCTGTCAAGGCACAAACCAGCCTGGGACTGCATGTAGATTTACCTTGGTCAGGCAGCCCGGAGAGGGATTTGCGAGTCAGAATTTGTAGAACTGATCTGGAGGAAGATGCGCTAAACCCTTCTGCATGGCTCAGCGCGGGACAGGACGGTACTGTAGTTACTAACGATGCCATGGAGGGGACTGTCCCTTCCCTCTGCTTTCCCCGCACCTCCAAGCCAGAACGTTCACTCACACGCACTCACCAACACACGCGCATCAAAATGGGGTGGTAGGGGGGGGGCAGGTGTGCGGCGCACCGCCCCGAGGTACCTGCCTGGCCCCGTAAGCCCGCGACACCTGGGTCGCTAACAGCCATACGCGCGGAAGAAGGCGCTGCCCCAGATGTCCGGCCCCACCGACAGATGTCGCGACATCACACCTGGGGCGGGAGCCACGGGACAGCGATGGAACCCGAAGTGTGCGGTGCGCCCCCTCTTTCCCTGGGCACAACTTTGCACAGCCCGCACCGCGCTCACGCCTGCTGCCGGTACTTACCCAAATACTGTCGCAGGTCCAGAAGAAAGCGAGGGGGTCCCCCGCTGAGCTGGTAGAAGAGAGAGCCCAAGCAGAAGACCAGCAAGGTGGCCATGCAGAAACCGTAGTCCCGGAGGGAGAAGCGCAGGAGGGGCAGCAGGGAGACCCGGCGCTTCCAACCGCCCAGGCCCGCCGGGGCGACCCCGGCTGGGGCCGCATGGGGCCAGGAATCCGCGCCGCCGCCGGGATGCTGCTGCTGCTGCTGCTGCTGCTTCTTCTTCATCGCCTGCTCCGCCGCCTCGCACAGCCGGCCCAGGCCAAGAAGAGGTCACCCTCCGCCGCGAGGGGAGCGCGGCCGGCCGGCTGCACATGGGGAGAGAGGGCCGCGCCGAGGGCAGCCGGTGGGGGCGGGGAGGCCCGGGGGCTGCGCTCAGGAGACTTTGCCCGGCATGGTCCCCGCCGCTCCGCGCCCGCTAGCGCCCCCGCGCCCCGCCACGCCCCGCGCTCTCGCCAGCGCCAGCGCGCACCCACGGCTTTGTGCGCGTCCCTCTCGCCTTGTTGTGTCCCGGCTCGGGCTCCTCGGAAAAAAAACGGCAGAGAGGAACAGGAGGCGGACACAGTCCCCTCGCTCCACCTCCTGGACAGGGGTTTTCCTCCTCCTTCTCCTCTCCCTCCTCCCCTTTCTTCCTCCGGCGCTCCGCAGCCCTCTCTGTGCGCTGCGCCCTCCCTCTCCCGCGCCTGTTCCGGAGACTCGAGTCTCGCTCGGGTGTCACGTTACCGCTTGGCGGGGGCGTTGGGGGGGGGGGATTATCCGCAACAAGGAAGAAAGTTTCTGGGTGTTTTTTTTCCCCCCTTCTTCTTCTTCCGTCCCCCTTCCTCTACCCTCTGGCCTCGGTTCCTGCGCCACCAGCGACCTCTTGGGGCCCTGCCTTCCCTCTCGTCCACAGCCGCCGACTGGGAGAAGCACGACTGAGTTCGCTCAAAACAGTATTTGTGTTCTCATTTCAGAAACTTGTTACCCTTCTGTAGCCCAAGCGAGCTGTTCACAAAAGGCCGATAAAGGGTGCTAAGGATAGGTTCAAGACCTAGCTGATATGGTAAAAGACTAAGTGGGGGTGGGGGGAGATGTATGAGTGAACGTGCCCCGCAGGGCCCGGCTCTGCGCCCCGAATCGCTGGGAGAAAGCAGGGGATGTGGTCTTCTTTCCGGTCCTTAGCTGCATAGAGGGACCAGAGAGGCGGTGGGTGGAGTACACGGCCAGCTCTGAGTCGTTTCTGTAGCAGATAGGAAGGCGGAAGAGTCCTGTCCCCGAGCATACCTACTTCATCACTGTCTCTCTTCCTTCCCTTGGCAAATGTCTAGAACTGAGAACCTGCTGAGCTCCGCAGACACACATCCTCGGATGGGTCGGGTTATCCTCAAAGGGCTGCTCTCATCAACCACTATGTAAGAAACAGAAGTTTATCACTGTGGGTAAAAGCTATGTCACCAGCTGGGCATGATGGCTCACGCCTGTAATCCCAGCACTCGGGATGCTGAGGTAAGAGGATCTTGTAAGTTCGAGACCAGCCTGAGCTACAAAGTGAGCTCAAGGCCTGCCCGAACTGCATAGAGAGACCCTGTCTCAAAAAGACAAAAAAAAAAAGCTATGTCACCTGAGGCTCTGCAACTTGCCCAAGGTCACAGAGCTGGTGGGAGTCAGATTAGGGGTGCAGTTTGAAGCCCCAGCCCTCTACAGTAACCACTGCAAGGTACTATCTCCTAGCCAGGGTCCCCCTCAGCGTTTACATGGCGATTAGGAGATGCCTTCCAACGCTGAGAAACTGCAGCCTCAGTCTTTGGTGCCTGTTGTCTCTGGCTGCCAACTCGGTCTGCATTTTCCAGTAACAAACAACCTGGTTAAAGAAAGAGGAACCAAAAACCTCTGCGTTTCTTGATTTGGAACATGGGTGAAGAAGACATATAGGTCACCAGCTGGATGTGGTCATCAATGAGGTGGGCGGTGCGGCAGTTCACTCAAGACTCAAGCATGGTCATGAAAGCTACCGACTCTTTTTTCCTGCCTGGCTTTCTAAGGGATAGGAAGGCCGCTTTGGGGCCTCTGTCACAGAATATCATAAATAGCATTAATGATTCCACATATATTTCCTGAATCAGAGATTTATCTGGATTAATGCACACAGTTTAGAAATTTGAGCTGCCCTGAGAGAATTCAGCCGATCAGTCATTGCCCATTAACGCGAATTACTTTAATTAGTGCAGTGAGGATACCAGAACAGACTCCCAATTAATACTTCCTGAGTTTATGAGGAGGGATGAGGCTACGGGAGGCACTAATTTTCATCATATTTTATCTTTGACAAACGAACTATTTCTGAGGCCTGGCCCTGTAATCTGAATGCTCACAAGGTAAAGGAAAAAAGAAGTACAGATATGCGAGACCTTCTGTGTTCACGGGTCCTACCCCATGACACACATCTCAGCATACTTTGGGAAACGCCCCATTCTTTCTCCTGAGGAAAGAAATTTGAGGAATGGGGAGGGGGGAGCTGGAACAGGAAAAAGGGAAACAAACATCTGAGAATATAAATAAATATGGAATAAAAGTTTTAAAACACAGTAACAAATGCAAAGACCAGCTCCGAAGAAGCAAGCTGTGACATGGAGAATGTTAACAGGGGGGAAAATGTCAATTTTTAAAAGATTATGTTAATAGATCAGTTGCCTAGAAAAACTTCACAGAAGGAAAAAGAAAAGATATCAAGATACAAAGAGATTTCACATGGAGGGAAAAATGCTTTGAACTTTCACCCAACCCAAACAGATACCTGGGCAAAATTTTGTTTCTTAAAGCTCCATAAATGTCCCTTTTATTCTTTTTAATTTAAAATATTTATACTAATAAATGGAACCAGATAATAAATTTTTTGAATTATAGGAATTCGTGAACAACTTTTATCATTTATCATTTAATATGTTTTATGTAATACCTTGGCCTCCGTCTAGATTTTAGACTTCCCAGTTCCGTCTCTTTCCAGTGACTTCCCCTTTCTCACCTAAGCCATGCACTCATGTCCTCAGGGACTCATCTGACCTGGCCTCACTGAGGACAAACCATATCTCCTCCAAAGTCTCCTTTTCAACCATCAAATATTTTGACCATTTTCACCTTGTACCTTTTGCCTTAGCTTTTCTAAAACTCCAGCAATTTTTCACCCTTTTCGAATATCTTCAATTCTTTCATCCTCTGGCCTTCTAATGTGTTGGCTTCCTCCCTTACCCAATTTTGACGCCAGATGATTCATTCTGATCTCTTCTTCTATTGATCCCTTCATTTCTCTCATCTTATGTCCTTGAGTACTTGCCTGGTGAAATGTAGGCTCTGTTAAACCCAACGCTGCAACCAGCCTGGATCATAGAAAAACACACAGCATTGCCAATTGGCTTCTCTTTAAAGGTTACATTCATCCTTGCCTGGAAATCCCACTCTAAAATGACTATTTCACAGCTTTTCTCTTTTTATCTCCACCTTTGACATTTATCCCTTCAGTCTCCACTGCTGACCTTGCCTCATAGATTATTGAGGAACACAAACTGAAGGAGCCCTCTCTCCATCAGCCTATGCTCAGGCTTTCTGCATCATTTTCTGGTCTCAGTGCATCCTTGCTTAGTCAAAGGTAACTCAGTTACCATTCAACCTTTCTCAGTTAGGTACTAGATCTTGTTTCTATCCAGTGCCAACCTCATGCCCAGCCGCCCTAGCTTTCTGCATCTCCCTAAAGAAGGGTACTATCAAGCCACTTGGATCTCCAACTTGACAGACTTGCTTCATTTTCTTTTGCCTTCACTCCTGTATCTAAACTACCTGAAAATTCTATAGGCCTTACCTTTAAAAACATCAGAATCTGACCAATTTTGACACCATCTTCTCTTACCTGACTTGTTGCTGTCAGTTGCATTTAGATTTAGCTATTAAAACTAAAAAGCTGGAAATGTCAATTGCTTAAGCCATTGAATGTTTATTTCTCCATCTTGTGAAAAGAGTCCACAAACAGGCAATCCAGATTTGTCATGGTATTGCCAATGCTATCATCAGAGACCTGTCTGAGTTTTCTGTTCCACCATCCTTGAGAAGCGGCTTCCATTCTAAAGGTGGTTTTATGATCCATCAAGTTTATGTTCCACATTGGCAGTAGAGAGAACCTGAAGATCCTCTCTAAGCACAATATGTTCTTTGTAAGCTGTGTTATGAAAAGTACTAAAAATCTGCCTTATAGTTTACCAGCCAGAATTGTATCTAGTTATAATGGGGAAAGGGAGCTAGGAAATGCAGATTTAGCTGCCATAAAAAAAGTTCAAGAGTGAGAGAAGAAGAAAAGGAAGAGGAATAATAAGAGGAAGAAGAGGAGAAAGAAGAAAAACAAGAGGGGAAAGGGAGAAAAAGGAAGAAGAGGAGGAAGAAAGAAAATCAGGATTCTATTACTAAAAAGAAAAGAAAGAAGCCATGGCGTCCATGAGTCTCTGTTAGTTCTCCTAGCTCATGTCCTTAGTTATAGCCACCCCAGCCCTCATTCTTAGGATTAGGATAGAACACAGAAGTGTTCTACCATTGAGCTACAGCCCCAGTCATTTTTTGAAATATTTGTTTTATTAGTACATATTTTTGTGTGTACATATTGCTTACATTCACTATGGGGAATAATGTAATGTAGTGTTATGGTTTAGATCTAAAATCTGCCCTGCCCTGAGTCTCATGTGTTCAGAGATGGAGCCTGGTTGGGAGGGGTGGGTCGTGGTGGGGGAGGGGAGTGTGACCTAGCAGAGTGTTTTGTCAAGCCCGACTCCTCCCTCTGACCCTCTCTTTGCTTCCTGGGTACCTTAGGGTGAGCAGCTGTCCTCCACCAAGCCCTGCCACCATGTCCTTTCTGCCTTGGAACCAGTTAACCATAGACTGAATCTTCTGAAAACTTAGAGCTAAAAGAAACCTCATCTTTTTTTAATTTGGAGGCATTGAGTATTTTAAATTCTTCTAAAAGAAACCTCATCTTTTTGAATTTGGAGGCATTGAGTATTTTGCCCTGAGACAGGAAAGTGAGTCATACAAGTAGTATATAATTAAAGGCCACATTGTTTGTTACACATGATAAATATTGAAGTCATTCAGATCTTTAGAGTTGCTAACTTGTTTATAAAAGAATAATTTTTCCTCAAAAAAGTCTTTAAAACTTTTGTCCTTTAGGAATAGAGGTGATTATAAATATTGAAGTCAGTCAAATCTTTAAAAATGCTATTTATTTATTTATTTATTTATTTTGGTATGGGGGGGAATCAAACTCACAACCTTGCACTTGTCAGGCAGGCACTTATGCCACTCAGCTAAATCCCCGGCCCTGCTAACTTATTTATAAAAGAATAATTTTTCCTCAATTAAAAAAGTCTTTAAAACTTTTTTCCTTTAGGAATGGAGGTGATTCTTTGGTTGGTTGGGGTTTTTTCGTTGTTTTTTGTTTTTTTTTTTTTTGTCCGTTTTTGGTACCAGGGGTCAAACCTACAACCTCGAACGCTCCAAGCAGGTGCTTATGCTACTGAGCTAAATCCCTGCCTCAGATGGTGATTTTTAAAAGATTTTATTCTCTCTTGCCCTGGTTGGACTCAAACTTCTGAGGTCAACCAATCCTCCTGCCTCAGCATTGTAGGTACTGGAACTATAAACATGCATCACCCAGTTAAAAACTATTTTGAATAAAGCAAATGATGAAATAAGTAATTATTTTCAACCTGAATTGGTACGATTCTGAAGTCATGATAAATACTTGCTTGCGTGGCTTCTGTGTTGACTGGGTAGATGCACTGTAGAGTCTCAGTGAAGCAGGATGTCAGATTTCAGGGTTCAAGAGAAACCTGGGAAAGTGGGAATCCTGACAGGCCTCTAAAGATGATTTCCAATAGCTCACTGAAGAAATCTTTTGCCAGATGAGCTTTATATAATAGAGAATGAACTTCGCGTAATGAGGTGTTACTGGCTTATTATGAAACATGCTTAGCTCTTTTCATGCAGCTAGGTAAAATATTGATTCCAAGGTGTTCATTATCACAAGACTTTTTGGGACTGTATGAGATGAGTGATTTGATTAACTAATCTACCTTGGCTAAAAGTCATGAAAATAAAGTATTGGATGGAGTTTAAAATGTAATGTAGAGCTGGGGATAAAACTCAGCAGCACAGTGCCTGCTTGGCAAGTGCGAGGTCATGAGTTTGATTCCTGGTATGAAAAATAAATAATAAATTTAAAATTAATCCAAATGGATATGCTATTATCTTCCAACTGTGGAAATTTGTGTCACTCCCAAGGCCCTTGCTTAAAACTTTCCTTATTCCCATAACTAATCATACTTGTTCCAGAGTCCATTCATTCTCATGCAGGGGATTAGGAGTGGCTAGAATTCATGTAGCTTAGTATCTCCTGGAAACAATCTCTTTCAGTTTCAGAGACACAGTTGGTCTCTTTGGATCACTCTTCAGTCAAATTCAAAGGCCCAAGATGGTTCATTGCAAGAGAAGTGTAAGTGTCTGGCAAAGAGATGTAAGGGCCCTGTGGCTCACCAGCAAGATCTTTCTCTGTCTCTCTGTTTCTGTCTCTGTCTGTCTCTCTCTCTCATACACCATCCTACTGTCCTGTCCACAGCTGGTAACACCCTGATTTTGCTTTCTGGCTCTCACTATTGTGGTGTGGGTCCTTGTTTGGGGCCATTTTCTCAACAGTCTCTGCAGCAAAATCATCTCAGCCAGCACTAAGGCTAGCTTTCCATAAGCCACCCTCCATACTCCCTGCCCTACCCTCGAGGCCCCAGAAAATTTCTGGATCTTGGCCTGTCTTCTTGCCCAAGTCCAGCTGGAGAGCTTTTTCTAGCCTTGTCTGCTCAAACTCTTTCTTGAACCACTTTCTTTTTTTTTTTTTTTTTTGGTACTGGGGATCGAACTGGCGACCTCACACTTGCCAGGCAGGCATTTAAGCCACTGAGCTAAATCTCCAGCCTCTTGAACCACTTCTAACCTCTGACTGGTTGGCACTAGATTAATCCAGTGAGTCCCCAGGGCATTTAGTAATCCTCCCATCTGTTCCAAAGAAATGCAAACAAATCCCACTGTGATGAGGATGTCCCTGTCATCATCAGTTTAGGCTGTTATGATAAAATTACCTACCATAGACTAAGTGACTTACACAACACAGATATTTTTCTAACATTTCTGGATGATAGAAAGTCCAAGTGGGAGGTTGTGACAGATCTCATATAAGGTAAAGAATTGCTTTCCTGACTTGATATCGTCACATGGCAGAGACATAACTTGCTATGATGTTCTCTTCTTACAAGGGCTCTTACCTAATGACTGAGGGCTCCACCCTCATAACCTAATTACCTCTCAAAGACCTCACTTCCTTATACCATCACATGGGTAATTGTGATTTTAACATAAATCTGGGAAGGACATAAGTATTTAGCATGTAACAGCCCACAAATTATGGTTCCAAACTCCCTTGTACAAGATTTGGATCTGGAGTGGGAAAGTAAAAAAAAACTATGTATATCACAATTTACCTTTTCTTTCTCGCTTTCTCTGTTCTCCTGAGTTCAGATCCCAAAATCTAAAATCTTACTTTGTCAGTGCTCACAAAGGAGCTAAATAGAAACTAGAAGAATAGGAAAATACAAAGAAATAATTCAAACTAAATTATCTTCCTTATGCACCTTCAGGCATTCTTGTTTCTGAATTTCATTTGGTGTTGGCAGTTCCTTGAAGGACTATATCTTCATTCTTTAAACAATGAGTTTGATTTTTAGAGACAGTTAAAATTATTGCATAGCAATTCTGTTGGATAAAGTGGATGAGCTATTTGAACAACAAATCAAGATAATGTTAGAAAAGAAGAAAAGGATGTAAAAGAGACGACTGGCTTTCATTGTAATGAATCCAGTCCATGGAGAATGAATTTACTCCCAAGAGATTTGCATTAATCCTTAACAACCTGATCAGTTCCTAAAGGTCCCACCTCCCACCACTACTACAATGACAACTAAATTTCTCCATGAGTTGGAAGGGGACAAACTATGCACAAACCAAAGCAGAAAACAACTGGAAAGTTACTCTGTGCCTTTAGTTCTTGGCCTTCCCTGTACAGTATCCTGAAAGCATAGCTGGCCAGAGTATCTGACCTAAAAGTACATTTGGAAGAAAAGACAATAAAAGCCAAACACTCATAACCTGTGAACATAAAATATTAAATAATATAAATATATTAATATATGTATAAATTAATATAGATGTATAAATAGTATATACAAATAATACATATATTTAAGTACCTATGCAGTAACACAACTTTTTGAAATACAGCTTTTAACTGTATTTTCATTGAGAACTTACACTTCATACCTGGCCCCTAAGACTAACCAGTGTAATGTTACTGGTCACCTAAAAGGCTCTGTTGGAACGTGTCTTTATTTTTTACCAAGTGCAGTAGACCATTGATATAAGCAGCTGGAACGTAAGTTGTTAAGCCAAATACAATTTGCTTTCATGTCATTTTTTCTAAGCTGTGAACCTGTAGAGTTTAATCTCTGACTGACCTTAATTTCGTATTTCCAAAGTCCTTGTCAATTTACAATGTTAAGCTGTGCTCTTCTCATTTTAGAGCATATGAGCTGAAATTAATGCAGAGGTGATATCCTTTTCCTTCCTTCCTAACAACGTCATTAGTCTTTGTTCACTGGGTATGTCACATAGCTTCATCACCTCTTAAAGAAAAGTATCACTCAAGCTTTGCAAAGTAATTTAAAATAACTTTTTGAAGAAGAGCCAAACACTATATATGAAGATAAGAGATATCATGCTAGTTGAGAGTCTTGATAAAACAAAGATTGTCAAGGTCATCCTAACTGAAAATTGAAGAAAATATTACCGTTAAGGTATAATCTAGTTTTTTAAATTACTAGCCTTTTGACCTAAGGTCAACTACTTGCCTCTTTGAACTTCAGTTTTTACTCCTGTCAATAATATGACTCATACTGCTGGCTTGCAGGGCTCAAGCCTGATGCAGAATGAGACTTTATCTGGCAGGAGAATCACTTAACCAGCTTGGTGCTTTTCTCTATGGTACTTGCAGTGAAGTGAGCTAAGAAAATTACACTGCCTAGTGAATGGACTACCAATAAAGGCAGTGCAAACTCTAGAGGAAACAATTTGAAGGGTGGGAAAAACATGAACCTTGATGCAGAATTTATTTGGGTACAATATGATCTCGGGAAATTCCTTGAGTATATTCCAAGCACAATGTTGTTGTCATTACCATGAGATACAATATAGCATCTCACATTCAGTGATGATTACATGTATTTTTTTATGGCATGTGTTTTTAAAGTGTTGGTATGTGGAAGTCAAAATACAGAAGATTACGTTGCGGTAAGGAAACTAGAATCAAAATGAGTTACAGGCCAGGGATTTAGCTCAATGACACAAGTGCTTGCATGGCATGCACAAGGTCATGAGTTCAATCCCTGGTACCAAAATGAGTTACATAATAGACACTATAACTGACAACACTAAAACTCAAATACAGGTCTTTTAAATCTATCTCTAATACCTTTTTTGCAATTAAGAGAATTTTATTTGACTCACTAAAACCCTAGAGAATCTGATAAATCCATGAGCCATCCTCCTAGAAAAATGTTCATGCTTTTTACCTGTGATTTCAGCCATTTGTGGGCCTGCTAAGCATCATGGATTTACATTAAGGTCTCCTGCATTTTAATTTCCAGGGTATGTCTAAGTGCATTTGCCAACTGAAAATAGGATTTTTACTTTCATGTCAGAAGAAAAGGGCAGATTTTATGGTTCTAAAGTGGTGTAAAGTGAGTCTTTGATTAACACTACAAACCAATAAATAATTTTTCTTTGTATTTTTTGTAATGCTAAAGATTCTTCTACACTGGAGTCATACTCAGGCACATGTTCAGTAGATGCTTACTAAGGACCCAATGTGTGCCTGGAGCTGTACTTACACTGGGGACTGTAACAAACTCTACTGATGTGTAATTTACCTTCATTGGGAGGGGAGAAGAACAATAAATATGTTGTGCAAGGCAGTGTTAAGTGTCATTGAAAATGTAAGAGAGACATGGCCAAAAAAAGTGATGACAGAGAATCTGCTGAAGGCTGTGTGGGCAAGGAAAGCTTTTCTGAGAAGCTGACTCTTGAAATATGACCTAAAGGATGAGATGGGACTCCTGGGGAAGATCTGGAGCACAATGCTGCAGTGAACATAGCTTCTACAAAATTCTTAGAATGGAAATGAACTTGTTGTGTGCTACCATGATGGGAGTGGATTTAGCAAAAGGGCAGACAGCATGAGATGAGGCTGCAAATGTGCTTGTTTATCTCATGTGTTTCTGCTCACTTTCTACCTCCTCTACAAGAATGAAAATTCTGTGAGGACAGGACATTTTCTTTCCTATTTTCTGCTATATTTCAGAACTGAGGACAATGCCTGTCACATAATAAAGCTCAGTAAGTATTTTAAGTGAATGAAAGCATGACTGGTTTAGCTCTTTATCTACTCCTCTCAGGTTTCCAACTCGGTCATCCCGCTGAAATGATCAAAGTCACCCATCAGCTCCATGTGGCTTCTCTATTGTTACTCTTGATATGTGAATTAATTATGGTGTAAGATACTATGCTAAAAGGGATCCCTGAACACAGTAATTCTAGAAAGAAGTTAATTTCTTTCTTTCTTTTTAAGGTTGTCTAGAGGGTGGTAGATAATCGATTAAGGTGGGTAACTTGACCTCATGAAAGCCTTCAGGTAGGTCTGTTCCTCTGACCAGTCTCTTATATTACTCAAAGTACTGCCCTCATGTTCATGATTGAAGCTCATCCATGGCCATGTCTGCATGCCAGCTTAGGGAAACGAGAGAAAGATATTGGGAATGCACACTGAATATTTTAAACCCATGTCTATCTGACAGTTTTTCTCATAACCCACTGTCGGGAACACCAGCCACTAGGAAAATAAGGCTCAGAAAGTGACTAGAAGGTGTATTTGAGAAGATTGGGCAGAGGAGGCATTTTAGAGAAGTTCACTCTTGAGCTGAATTGAATATATGAGGATTAAAATCTGGGGGAAGATGCAACAGGGAGAGTATACAAAGTATGGAGCCAGAAAGCAGGAATTTAGTTATTCAAGGTAAGCAAATAAATAACCTATTTAAACAATTATTGATCTTAATAGAGAGACTTAAAATTTTCAGAGAGAAAAATTCTCCTCAAATTTCTCTTTAATGAGTAGTTTTCTTTCATTGAAGGAATAGGACAAAATTATGTGATAAAGGTTTGCATTTAGAGCTAATTAATTTGTGAAATAATATTTATTTGCTGACCAATGCTGTACCTGACATGCTTTTTCTATCTTATCAGTCTTATCTTTGCAGATGCAGTTGTATCATCAAAATAAATCCATTTTCTCTCACATTTGTCACCCTAAATAGATGATTTGCTAATAGGGTAATTAATAGACAGTTTACTTTTAGAAAATAAACTATATTTATGTGCCAGTTCCTGATAAAGTATATCTGTATTTTAAGAGCTATTTGAAGATTTTAAAAAGCTATTTCAATTGAGAGAATTCAAATTAATCTGTGATGCAGACATTTGGCATGGGCATATTTTTGATGACCTCTCATAAAACAAGAAGCAGTAGATGGGTTGGGCCTTCCAGTGAGGCAGTCCCCAAGAGAGAATTTATTACAGCCTTGGCATTACCCACAATAACATCTAAGAGGACTATAGTCTTTTGAAAATTCTGATATGTATGAGCTGCTTTAACTCATTTATTCATTTGTGCAGGGTGACATTGCAAAATATAGCTTTCTTTTCCTGTGTATTTCCCCTCCTTCCACTTCTTCACTCACACTCAGCAAAGGGAATTTAAATCTCACAAGAAAGCTGAAACAAAACCTCAAAGAAATCATTGACCCAAGTATGAGACCCAGAGATCTGGGTTTATGCTTTTTAACCAATCCCTATCCACCTTTTCTCCACAACTCATCACATGTTCTTGAGAGTGTGTAGTACTGCAGTGCATAGCAAAATACCCTGGGACTTTTTTTTAAAATCATGGGAAGTGTGTAAGATAGAATTAATCAAATTTCTGTACCAGGAAAACAGGAACCAGTTCTTGTATTGCAAAGAGCAAGTACAAACATATGTGTGTGAAGTTACACGATTTTGTAGCCCAGATATCAGTAATTAAACATTTTTGGTCATCCATGTTGATAGAGGGACTAAATTATCTTTCCAATTTCTGCATTTCAAAATTATTACAAAACTGGTTTCAGATATCAAAGAGTATACAGCTGACATTTGTAAAAAAAAATAGAGATTTTCAAATAATTAAAGTGATTAAAAATGAGTAAATTTTCTGGATTTTGGTAATCTTATGCTATATAATAGCTTTATAAATTTTTTATTTGTTATAACTATTTTTTTCATTCTAAATCAGTAGTAACTCTCATATTTAATTCTGTATTTCTAATTTTGTATTCTTATCTTTAGATGAGTCACCAAACTGTAATTGTTTCTGACCCACAAAATCGAGATTATTGTCTTTCTGGTTTCTGTATTTTTCTTCTTAGTTTAGATTGCAGGATCTGACACAGGATCCCACATGTACCATGTGTTCTGTGTGTCCTAGTACAAGCCTGCCATGAATAAACCCTACAAACCCCTGCTCTATACCCAAGTCACTAACTGAGCAAAGGAAAATGCAGTGCAGGTGGCTAAAACTCATTTAGGAGTCAGAACCACCAGGGTCTCACAGGTTAACTACTGTTCAGATCCTTTCTGAACTTTCTGAGTCCTTCTGACACTTTTTTCATGTTTCTTATTCTCTGAAATAGTTATGCCATAAAACCTTCTCCTTATCAGGTCTATATCTCTGCTCTTGCCCACAACTTCATTCTCAGCCGCCTCATATTTCACTGATAAAGTAGATACCACAATGAGAGACTCTTTATTTCCACCAATATGTTTCCAATTTACCCCCTTTTTTCAACAGATGAAGGGGCTTTACTCCTATTAAAGGCTGAAGCCTCTTCCTAATTCCGAGTCCATCCTTCTTTCATAAATGATTATCTGTTTTTCTTGTAACATCAGTGCATCTTTTCCTCCTAAATCATCTATATCACCACATTAATTCTGTGATCTCCTTCTTTAAAAGAGGGAGGGAAGGGCTGGGGTTTTATCTCAGTGGCATAAGCTTCTGCCTGGCAATGCGAGGTTGTGAGTTTGATCCCTGATACCAAAATAAATAAATAACAATAAAAATAAAAGAGGGAGGAAAAAAGAGAGAGAAACAGGGAGGGAGAGAAAGAGAAAAATACAGCAAGGGAGAGGGAAAGGCAGAGTGAGAAGGAGAGGGAAAAAAGGAGAGACAGACACTGCTAAAATTCCTATAAATTCCCCCAGGTATTACCCCATTTCTCCAACTACTATACATGACAGATAATCTAAAAAATGTTTCTATAGTCCCTCCATAACAAATATCATCACATAGACATTTCCTTTGTACTCCCTCAAATCAGACCACTTCTCAGTATCTATCAGCAAGTCATCTACAGTGCCCCCATGGTCTAATCCTCTTCCAAAAACCCTTCCTATGAAAGCACAAGGCCCTTGGGGGACATCCAGATATAAACCATAACATGTGTCATTGCATTTGTTAGTTTGCACATTTTCTTATACTTCATTTAAAAAACTGTAGTACATATACTTAACATAAAACTTAGCATTTTAACTACTTTTAAGTATGCAATTCTGTGGTACAAATTACATTCATTTTTGGCTTATTTCACTTAGCAAAATATCATCAAGATTCACCCATGTTTTAGCAAGTCTCAAAATTTCATTTCTTTTTAAGGCTTATTAGTATTCACTGCATGGGTATACTACATTTTGTTTATTCATTTATTTGCTAATGGACATTTGATTTGTGTCTGCCTTTTGGCTAATGTGAATAGTTCTCTATGAACTTCACTGTTGAGTACTTGCTTTTAATTTTTTTGGTGTATCCATGGGAAGTGAATCGCTGGATCATATGGTGATTCTATGTTTAAATGGAACCACCATACAGCTTTTTTTTTTTTTTTATCCTAGTGGGTGTGTAAAGGTATCTCATTATAGATTTAATTTGCATTTCCTTAAATATCTAGTCATACTTAACATATTTCCTTATGTTTGCTTTGGCTTCTTATACATCTCTGACTGTGAAGTATCTATTTAAGTCTTTCCCACTTTATAATTGAGGTTTTAGTCTTCTTATTGAGTTTTAACAGTTCTTTTTATATTCCATTTTCAAATATATGTTTTACAAATATTCTTTCAGAGATTATGGTTCGTCTTTTCATTTTCTTAAGCATGTATTTTTGACAGCATATATTTTAACTTTAGTGCAGTCCAATTTATCATAATTTTTCTTTTACAGCACATACTTTCCGTGTCCTATTTAAAATAAAAAAAAAGACTATTTCACCCAAAGATCACAAAGATATTTTCTTCTCTTTTTTCCTAGAAGTTTTATAATTTTAACCTATATAGACCGTCATTCATTATGAATTAATCTTTGTCTGGCATGAGGACAAAGCATTTAATTTCTCTATCATGATATCCAGTTATTCTAATGCTATTTATTGTATTTTTAATAGCCTATCCTTTCCCCCATTGAATTACATAAATAAATTTATCATGCATGTGAGGTGTTCTTTCTGGATTCTCAGTAGAGTATCATTGTTCTATGTGTTTATTTCTAGACCAGTGGAGTCTTGATTGCTAATTTTTATAGTACGCCTTAAAAGGTAAGTGTTGCATGCTTTCCAGGTTTTTTTTCTTTTTTCTTTCTTTTTTAAATTTTTTGACTGTATTGGGCCCTTTGCATTTCATAGAAATTATTAAATCAGCTTACCAATTTACACACACATGCACAAAAAGCCTGCTGCTGTTTTGATAGGGATTGCAGTGAATCTATATATTAATTTGGGAAGAATTAAAATCTTAACAATATTGAGTCTTTCAACCCATGAACATGTTCTCTTTAATTTAGGTCATTTTTAATTTCTCTTAACAGTTTTTTTTTGTTTTGTTTCCAGTAATTATACTATGAAATATTTCTTTAAATTTATTTGAGTATTTTAAATGTAGCTATGAATGGAAATTTTAAAATTTAATTTTAGATTGTTTGTTGCTAGTGAATAGACCTCCTAAATTCCCTAATACATGTAATAGTGTTTTGTAAATTCTGTATGGTATTTTAATATCTGATCTTATTTTCTTTGAATAAAGATTTTTCCTTTTCAAACTAGATGTCTAGTGGGCTGGGGATTTAGTTCAGTGGTGTAAGTGCCTGCCTGGCAAGTGCAAATGTGTGAGTTTGATTCCTGGTACAAAATAAATAAATAAATAAATAAATAAATAAAAGTAGAGTCTTATGTTTCTTTTGATTGTCTTATTTCAGCATCTAGCTCTATGATTACAATGTTGAACAGAAATAGTGAGAATGAATATCTTTGTTTTGTTTCTCAGCGTTTTTTAAGAAAATAGTCTTTTACCATTAAGTGTAATGATAGTTGTAGTTTCCTCACTGATAATCTTTATGGGATGAAAATGTTCTCACCTGTTATATAATTTCATTTTTATTTTGTTGAAATCCATTCTTTAAAAAATTCTAGATGGGGTCCTTGAAATTTCTTAAATGCTTTCTCTTTATTTATTAAGATCTTTCTTTATCATTATATTAATTGGATGTATTGTGTTAATTGATTTTTGGACATTAACCCAATGTTGCACATCTGTGATGAACTCTACTTATTCATAACTTATATCTTTTTTGTATTCATTTCAGTTCATTCATGTTTTAAGCATTTTTGCAACTATGTTTGTTAAATATATTGCTATGTAGCTTGTAGTTTTCTTATGATAGCCTACTTTCACTTCAGTTTTAGAGAATCTTGACCTCATAAAATGAATTAAGAATCTTTCTTTATTCTCTATTTTCTGGGGTATATTTTGTGAGATTAGTATTATTTATCTACCATTTTTATAGAATTCAAGATTGGACTTATCTCTATCACAGCCTTCTTCTGAGGAAATTTAAATTAGTAATTGAATTTCTTCACTAGATCTTTTCAGATTTTCTATTTCTTCTTGAATAAATTTGATTACTTTTTCCTTTACCAAGAATTTGTACATTTCCAGTAAGTTTCTGGAAGTATTAGTGTGAGGTTGCTTATAATTTTTTTAGTATCTGTTTCATTTTTGAAGGATTTGTAATAATGTTCCTTTTTTCATTATTGTCTTTCTTTCTTCCTTCCTTCCTTTCTTTCTTTGGTACTGGGGATTGAACTCATGACCACAGGCTTGCCAGGCAGGCTCTTGTCCCACTGAGCAATATTCCTGGCCCTTTTGTCATTATTTTTAGTGGTAATTTGTATGTTTATTTCTTGATTATATTAAGCAAATATCATTAATTTTTAAGAAACTAACATTTATTGACTCAACATTCATTGATTTTCCTGTGCTATCTTTCTTGTTTCTGTTTTATTAGTTTCAACTATGATTTTTTAAAAAAAATTCTTACTGGTACTTACTTTCTGTTTTATTGCTCTTTTCTAGTTGCTTAAAGTGAAAGACTGGATTATGTCTTCAGACTTTCTTCTCTTTTTAATTTTTTTTATTTAAAGAGGAAAAAACAGAAAAAAGGTAGAAATATTACAGAATTTCAAAAAAAAAGATAAACAGTAAGAGATCACTGGTTGATAAATTACATATTGTCCTTTTAGAAATAGTTGTTCAAGTTACAAAATTAGAGCATACAGAGTAGACATTCAAGCAGTGAGACTGCAAACAGATCTGTTCAACAATCCAACAAGAACTTAGAAGTATGGTTATCAATCCTACACACTTAAATATTCATGCAGTTATATCTTTTATAGCATTTCCTATTTCCTCTCTTTTTTACAATAGCAATTATGCATTTTTAAAAACTTTTATTTAAAGAGAAAAAAAGCAAAAGAAAAAAGGGTAACAACAATACGGAATTCTAAAAGAAAAAAGAGAAAAAAACACTAAGAATTCACTAATTGATAAATTACATATTGTCATCTTGGATGTAGTTGTTCAAGTTACAAAATTAAAGATACATAGTAGACATTCAAACAGTGAGACTGCAAACATTTCTGCTCAAAGATCCAACAAAAACTCAACAATATGGTCATCTATTTTACACACTCAAACATACATGCAGTTGTATCCCTTAGAACTTTTTCTTTTCCTCTCTTTTTTACAATAGCAATTACACATTTTGGGTTTTATTACTCTTATAGTTTTTATTACTTTTTACACTAGAGACACAATGTGATATTTATAAATATGATTCTTATTTATTTCACTAATGAGGATAGCCTCAAGTTGTCTCTATTTACCTATGAAGGCCTCAAGATCATCCTTTTTTATAGCCGAGTAATATTCCATTGCATAAAAATACCACATCTTTTTCATCCACTCTGCAGTTGATGGGCATCTTAGTTATTTCCAAGATTTAGCTATAACAAATTGTGCTGCTATGAACATGGGTGCACATATATCACTGTGATATGAACTTGTCAGTTCTTCTGGTAAAATACCCAGCAGGGGAATAGCTGGATTGAATGGAACTTCCAATCCTAGTCTCTGAGAATTCTCCATTTGGATTTCCATAGTGGTTACATCAGTCTACACTCCCACCAACAGTGGAGCAGTGTTCCTTTTTCCCCACATCATCGCCAGCATTTGTTATCAGTTGATTTCTTGTTGATGGCAGCTATTCTTTCCAGAGTGAGGTGAAATCTCAATGTTGTTTTAATTTGTATTTCTTGAATGACCAGTGATGGTGAACATTTCTTCATGTATTTATTTGCCATTTGTATATCTTTCTCTGAGCACCGTGTGTTCACCTGAGATGCCCAATTTTGGAGAGGGTCTTTGACTTTGGGGAGCTTGATGTTTTTCAGTTCTTTATATGTTCTCGATATAAGTCCTTTGTCTGAGGGGTTGTTGGCTAAAATTCTTTCCCACTCTGTGGGTTTTCTTTTCACTCTGTTGGTGATTTCCTTTGAAGTGCAGAAAGTTTTCAATAATATGAGATTCAAGTTGTTGATTCTTTGAAATGTTTCCCGTGCAGTTTGCGTTTTATTCATAAATTCTCTGCTTACCCCTATGTCTCCAAGACTTCTACCAACCTTGTCTTCCAGTAGATTTAGTGTTTCTGTTTTAATATTGAGGTCTTTGATCCATTTAGACTTTAGTTGTGTGAATGGTGATAGGCATGGATCTAGTTTCAGTCTTTGGCATGTGGAGAGCCAATTTTTCCAACACCATTTATTAAAGAGGCTATACTTCTTCCAGTGGACATATTTAGCCCCTTTGTCAAATATCAGGTGGCTGAGTATCTTTGTAGTTGTGCTTTCATCTTCTAATCTGTTCCATTGATCCTCAGATCCTTATTTGCCAGTACCATGCTGATTTTATCACTGTGGCTTTGTGGTATAGATTCAAGTCAGGAATTGAGATGCCTCCTACCTTGCCTTTGTTGCCCAGAATTGCCTTTGCTATTCTAGGTTTCTTCTGTTTCCAAATGAATTTTAGGAGAGTTTTCTCTAGATCTGTGAGGTATCTCAATGGTATTTTGATTGGGATTGTGTTAAAACTCTATAACAGTTTTGGGAGTATGGCCATTTTCACAATGCTGGTTCTTCCTAGCCAAGAACAAGGAATATCCTTCCATTTTCTAATATCCTCTTCAATCTCCTTTTTCAATGTAGTATAATTTTCAGCATATAGGTCTTTCACATTTTTAGTTAGGTTGATTCCTAAGTATTTCATTTTTCTCGATGTTATTGTAAAGGGCATTATTTCCATAATTTCTCTCTCAGTGATTTTTTTGTTTGTGTACAAGAATGCTATTGATTTTTGAGCATTGACTTTGTATCCAGCTACACTGTTGAACTTGTTTATTATCTCTAGCAGTCTTTTAATGGAGTTCTTTGGGTCTTCTATATAGAGTATCATGTCATCTGCAAATAATGATAATTTAACTTCTTCCTTTCCTGTCTTTATTCCTTTTATTTCTCTCTCTTGTCTGATTGCCCTGGCTAGTGTTTCCAGAACTATATTGAAAAGGAGTGGTGACTGTGGACATCCTTGTGTTTTTCCTGATTTTAAAGTGAAAGCTTTCAGTTTTTGTCCATTTAGTATAATGTTGGCTGTTGGTTTGTCATAGATGGACTTTATAAGGTTGAGGTAGACACCATGTATTCCATGTTTCTGAAGGATTTTTATCATGAACATGTGTTGGAATTTGTCAAAAGCTTTTTCTGCATCTATTGAGATGACCATGTGGTTTTTGTTTTTGGCTCTGTTGATGTGGTGTATTACATTTATTGATTTGCATATGTTAAACCATCCTTGCATTCCTGGAATGAACCCCACTTGGTCATGATGTATAATCTTCTTGATGATTTGCTGCATTCTATTTGCCAGTATTTTATTGAGAATCTTTGCATCAATGTTCATTAGTGAGACTGGCGTATAGTTCTCCTTTTTGGTTGGATCTTTCTCTGGTTTTGGTATCAGAGTAATACTTGTCTCCAGAAATGATTTAAGGAGGATTACTTTCTTCTCAATTTCATTGAAGAGTTTAAGGAGTATTGACATCAAATCTTCTCTAAATTTCTTGTAGAATTCCGCTATGAATCCATCAGGACCTGGGCTTTTCTTTGTTGGTAAGTTTTTAATTACATTTTTAAATTCAATATCTGATATTGGGTTGTTCAAAATTGCTATATCTTCTTGGTTGAGCTTTGGTAGTTCATATGTTTCTAGAAATCTGTCCATTTCCTCTGTGTGAGTAGAGATTTTCAAAGTAGGCATTCATGATCTTTTGAATTTCCATGGGATCTGTAGTAATTTCCCCCTTTGCAGTTCTTACTGTGTGAATTTGGGTTTTTTCTTTCTTTTTCTTGATAGGATTAGCTAGTGGCTTGTCAATTTTGTCTATTCTCTCAAAGAACCAGCTTTTTGATTCATTAACTCTTTGTATTTTTTTTAATTTCAATTGCATTGATTTCTGCTCTAATCTTTACAATTTCCTCTCTTCTATGAGCTTTGGGTTTAGCTTGCTCTTCTTTTTCTAGAAGCTTGAGATGGAGCTTTAGGTTGTTTATTTGTGCTTGTTCTGTTTTCTTGATATGACTATTTATTGCTATATATTTCCCTCTCAAGACCACTTTCATTGCATCCCATAGATTACAGTATGTTTTCATTGAATTGTAGGTATTGCTTTATTTCTTCTTTAATTTCATCTGTAGCCCACTGGTTGTTCAAAAGGTTGTTATTTAATTACCATGTATTTATGCAGGTTTTGCAATTTCTTTTGCTGTTAATTTCCAATTTCAGTGTGCTATGGTCAGATGTTATGCATGGGATGATTTTGATGCCTCTGCACTTACTTAAGAATGTTTTATGGGATAATATATGGTCTATTTTGGAGAATGTCCCATGCGCTGCTGAGAAGAATGTGTATTCTGGTGTGGTTGGGTGGAATATTCTGTAAACATCTACTAAGTCCAATTGCTCACAGGTATGACTCAGTTCTGTTATTTCTTTGCTGACTTTTTGTTTAGTTGATCTATCTTTTTGTGACAATGGGCTGTTAAGATCCCCTGTTATAATTGTGTTCTTGTGTATTTGATTTTTTGTGTCCATTAGTATCTGTCTTACATAGTTGGGTGCTCCTGTATTTGGTGCATATATATTTATAATTGTTAGTTCTTCCTCTTGAATTTTTCCACTAATGAGTATGTAGTGACCTTCTTTATCTCTTGTAATCATTTTAGGTTTGAAGTTCACATTGTCTGCAATTAGAATAGTTACCCCTGCTTTTTTCTGGGGTACTGTTACATGGAATACTGTTTTCCATCCTTTGACTTTTAATCTATGAGTTTCCTTTTGGATCACATGTATTTCTTATATACAGAATATTGTGGGATCATGTTTCTTGATCCATTCTGTCAGTCTATTTCTTTTTATAGGTGAATTGAGGCCATTTACATTTATGGATATCACTGATATGTACTGGCTTGACTTTGCCATGTTATGTTCCAGTTGTTTGCTTTCTGCTTTTCCCCTTATTTAATCGCTTATCCTACCTGGTTGTTTCTTTCTGTTGTTGTTTTGGGGAGTGTGGTCATTTTTATCTCTGTGTAGTATGTCTTTCAGTACTCTTTCTAGGGTTGGTTTGGTGGACGTGAATTTCTTCAGTTGTTATCATGATAGTATCTTGTTTCTCCATTAAATTTGAATGAAAGTTTTGCTGGGTACATCAGTCTGGGATGAAAGTTGTTTTCTTCCAGGGTTTGAAATATCTCACTCCCAGCTCTTCTTGACTTGAGGGTTTGTGCTGAAAAGTCTGCTGTGAATCTAATGGGCTTTCCTTGGTAGGTAAGTTGTGTCTTTTCTCTAACAGCTTTTAGTATTCTGTTTTTTGCTGCGTGTCTGAGATCTTAATTATTATGTGTCTGGGTGTGGATTTATGTTGACTGTGACTGTTTGGTGTTCTTTATGCCTCACTTATCTGTATATCAGATTGTTTCCCCATGTTTGGGAAATTTTTTTCTATTACTTCTGTGAATATTTTGACTATATCATTTGCATTGACTCCTGCCTCTTCACTGATGCCTATCAATCTTATATTTTTTCTCTTGGCATCATCTTGAAGTTGTTGGATTGTCACCTCATGGTGTTTTGTTATTTTTAAAAGTTCTATCCTTTCATGATCACTAATTGCAATCTTGTCCACAAGGTCTGAAATCCTATCCTCACCTTCATTTAAGTGGCTTTGCAAACTTTGAATAGAATTTTTTGTTTCTTGGATGTCTCTTTGAGTTTGTTTCATGAATTCTGCATGCTTTCTATATTGTTAATTCAAGGTTTCGATCAGTTTCCCATGCTCCTGTACATTTTTCTCGATTTCTTCTTTAGCTGCACTCAGCAATTCCTTTACTAAGGTTGTTATTTCTGTTTTTATGTGGGAGAGTACTTCTAATTTGATTTCCTCTATAGCCTGATGCAGTTGTTTTTTTTATTTCACTTGCTATCTTTTCAGAGATTCCTGGTGTGTTACTTTTGGGGTCCTCTATTTCAATATATCCTGCACTTGATTCTGGTGGACTAGATGTTTGAGACTCATTTTGCTTTTTTGTTTTGCCATTTTTACTCTGCCTGATGTTTTCTGTGTATAGGAGGGAATCATCCACAGTCTTTTCAGACTCACCAAGTTCTTATAGTTAGTTGGAGGAGGCTTTACTACTGAGGCTTACAGTTAGTTGCCTATAAGGTCTTACACTTAGTTGGAGGAGGCTTTATTTACCCACTGCACACCTCTATTTTAGGGGCATACTCACCACATTGGCACAGTTAATCCACTGTAGTCCAAGGTTCTCTGCCTGGAATCTAAGTTCCAAGTTTTTTCCATGCGCTGGGATTCCTCCAGAGTGTGTGGTCAGGGTCTGAGGCTGGAATCTGGGTCCTGCTGGCTGTTTGGCAGTCGCTGGGCGTGGCCAGTTTGGGCCCTGTCCCTGTGCGCAGCCCTGGGTGGTCTGGGATGCAGCGCGTGGTCTTACCACCTGGGAGCAGGTTCAGAGTCCCTTTCCATGTGCTGGGATTCCACTAGAGCATGGAGTCAAGACCCAAAGCTGGAATCTGGGTCCTGCTGGCTGCTTGGTGGTCACTGGGTGTGGCCCAGTTGTGCCCCCATCCCTGTGTGCGGCTCTTCTATTTTAATATACTCATATAAATATATAAATTTCCTTGAGCACTCCTTTAATTACACCTAACAATTTTTATACTCTTTTTATTTTCATTCAACTCTAGATATTTTAAAGTTTTTTTGATAAACAAGCTACTTAAAAATGTTAACCTCTACATATTTGAGAATTTCTCAACAACTTGATTGTTGTCTGACAATGTTGTTTTTTATACTTTTTACCTTTTAAAAACTTATTGAAATGAGTTTCATGACAAATCATGTAGTTAATACTGGTGAATAATCAATGTGCAATTGAAAATAATGAATACTTTGCTATTTTGAATCTAATGTAGTATTTGTTCAAGTTAGGTGATAGTATTCACATTTTCTATATATTTACTAATTTTCTATTCTAGAAACTTAAAAAAATTGATAAAATGTACAATGTGTCATAATTTTTGCTTTGAACATATTTTAAGTATATATTTTTCATATTTTAACAAAAATATCTATCATATGCATACAGATTTATACTTTGTGTTGCTTTTCATTTATTTCTGTAGACCAAGTTAGTATCTGTTACAAATTTCTTCTGGTCTAAAGAGATTTCTTTAATATTTCCTATGGCACATTTTCTTCTAGCAATGAGTTATGTATGTTTTTGCTTCCTGAACATGCATTTTCTCTTCACATTTGAAGGAGTATTGGTGAATATAGAATTTTTGGATAATCCTTTTTTCTCTAATAGTTTAAATATATCATTCTACTATTTTCTAATTGTCTTAGATACTTTTCTCTCACTGTGGAGGCAAAATATTCAACACCCAAAGTTAAAGGGGAAAAAGTTTATTTAGCTTGTAGTTTTTAGAGGTATCAGTCCATAATGTACTGGCTCCAAGGCCAGGTGACTTGGCAGGAGACCATCACAGAGAACAGTTCATGGCACCCATAAAGTAGCGAAAGCAACAAGGGATCTTAACGTCATTTTTATGGCCCTTTTATACTCTATCAAGGCTATTGGGATTAGAGTGATGCAAACCCTAATGGGATGTTGCTCACACATTCTTAATCCCAGTGTCACACACTCTAGATTCAGCCACCTCTGAAAAAGCCCTATCTAAGACTACACAAGACTTTGGGAGAACATCTAAACACAAACCATAACACTGGCCTTCATTATTTCTAATACAAAGATAGCTATTATTTGTCTCATTATTCTTTGTATTGCATCTGCAATTTTATTTTTGCCACATCCAGATTTTCTCCTTATCATTCCACAGTTTGGCTATATTTCTTCATGTGATTCTCTTTCAATTTAGCAATTTGATATTTTCTGAGCTTCTTGATTTACAAGTTAATATTTTCACTACATTTGGTAAGTTTGGAATCAGTTTTTTTCCAAATATTTTCTATCTTTTTTCTCTCTTTTCCATGTGAATCTCATTTATACACATGTTGAAATACTTGAGATTGTCCCACATATGTCTGAGAGTGATTGTTGTTCTCTCATTTCTTTCCTTTTTAATTTTTTTTCTCTGCACCAATTGGATAATCTACTGAGCTATGCTATATTTAAATTTTCTGTTTCTTTTGACATCTGAGATCTAAAGTTGAATTCATCTAATGCACTTTAAATTTTAGTTATTGTACTTTTTAAGTTCCCAATTTCCTATTTGGTCTTTTTCATGGCTTCTATTTTTCTAGTAAGAATTCCTACTTTTTGATTTGCTGTTAGCATATTTTCCATGAGTTCTAAGCTGGGAACTGCCTATGCCATAACACCTCTGATATCTTTGCTCCTTAACATATTGTTTTCTAAATCATTCTAGACAAATCTGGCATTTTGCAAGTCAGAACAAGCCAGAGGACCTGAAATATTTGGGGGAAATGTAAACCAGGAGAGGAACAAAATAACAGTCTTGGAGATTTGGGGTGGAGAAAGAGGATGTAGCTCATGGATCATTTGAAATACTGATAGAAAAGTATACATTTAAATCATGTGAAAATGTATGGGTAACTACAAATAATAACGTATAATATTAAATAACTATGAAATACTGCAATGCAATGGGAAGAAACAAATATTGGTTTTGTAGACATTGAATGGAGAGCTGGTGGGCTAGCAAGAGGTCTGCTGGGACAAGAAAAGTGACCCTGCAGTAGAGACTGGAAGTGGATGACCAGGTTGGCTGGTTGGCTGGAGACCATGGAAATAGCTGGATAGTGCACAGTTGGCAGGAGCCAAAGTAAGGATAAGTCGGCCAGGGGAGTGGTGCTAGGGACAGGACTCCAGCCGAAGGACAGATCATGTGCTCAACAGCTGCAGCCTTCAGCTGGAGAGACTAGTAGGGTGCCCAAAAATCAAAGGGACAAGACATGACCACAGAACACCTGACTCAAGTACCCTGAGACTCCTGTCTCAGCTCACACCCTTATATTACCTTAGGTAGAGAAGCAAGAGAAGGGAAGTCTACAGGAGAGACATAAATATCTGATTTAATAGCTAATATAAAATATTGGATTGGACTAAACTTTCATTTTACTCCTCTTTTACTCCTAACCAGTGATTTGGGAGCTTACAGGGTAGACTGTATTTGTTAAAAATCAAATAAAGAATCTTAGTTTACTGTACATGTTATTGTTGAGTTAAATTGCATGACCTTCCTTCCCTACATACATATTCTATGTGGACAATATAAGAGAAAGAAAGAGACCTGTTTTCCAGAAAAGTCAGAGCTGGAGAAGAAACACTGGAGAAGGAGTAAAAGCAAAAGACTTCCTGGATTGTTCAGTGTCAAAGTCTTTGAGACCACAGCTGTGAGAATTTGAATCTTAGAAAGTTGGCACTAACTTGAATCTGCTTTGGTGATTCAACTCACATTCTCCATCTATGCTGTTCAGCTTCCCACTGCTCCTAAACCCTTATCTATTACTTTTTCTCCTGAGCAATTAGTTCTGTGACCTGCTGGTTGGGTAGGAAGTCAGTGATTATATGGTCAAGCTTCCCCCTCACACTTGGCTTTCTTCTTGGGTTTTATTTCCTGCTCTGGTCAGAAACACAGTAAGTACATTCACTGTACTAAAGTGTCATTAAGGTGTATTTTCTCCAAGTTATTTAAATAGAAACTTGAAAAGAATTAAAGTCATATTTTTAAGGTGACTGAGCACAGTGGTTCTTGAGTGTCTCACCTGCACCAGTATCCTGGGGATTTTTTTTTTAATGCCAAGGAACAAAACATATGATACTGTGAAAAATAAAGAAAATATTCAAATGGGAAAGAGATTTAGGAAGAGAGGAGGCAGAAAGGGAGGAAGGGTAAAGTTTATTATAAAAAAGAAAAAATGTGAGAATATGGAGAAAAGGGAACACTTTCATATTGTTGGTGAGAATGTAAATTAATACAGCTATTATAGAAAATAGCATGGAGGTCCCTTGAAAAATTAAAAATGAAATTACCATATGATCCAGCAATCCCACACCTAGGTATGTATCCAAAGGAAATGAAACTACTACGTCAAAGAGATACTTGCACTCATATATTCACTGTAGCATTATTCACAATGACTAAGAAATGGGAAAAAACCCAACTGTCCACAAACTGGTGAAAAGATAAAGAAAATATGACACATATAGTATACTATTCAACCATAAAAAGAATGAAGTCCTAATTTGTGACAACATAGATGGAACTGGAGAATAATGTGTTAATGAAAAAAATAATGAGGCACAAAGAGATATGTATCACATGATTTCATTCATACATGGAATCTGATCTCATGAAAGATTGCAATGTTACCAGAGGATGGGGAGAGTAGCAAGGAGAGAGGGATAAAAAAAGCTTATCCATGGATAGTAAATTGTAGTTAACAGGATAAGAAGTCCTGGTGCACTGTGGCACAATAGGGTGACTACTGTTAGTGATTTTGTACCCTGTATCTGAAAAAACTATATGAAAGGATATGAATGTTTTCACCATAATGAAGTCATAAATGTTTGAGAAGATATGTTTAACTTTATTACACAATGTATACATGTATCAAGACATCTCACAGTAGGCATCGATATGTATGATTTATGATTTTTAGTGTATCAATTAAAAATTAAAATAATGTTTAAAAATCAGTGAAAATTAGCAAAAGTGAAAACCATGCAGATTCCTTAATCAGTTCTACCCTACTTAAGTCACAGACATATTTTTTCTTACTAGTAAGAAGGAAATGTTGTGGAAGTCTTGTGGTAATGAAGGGCGGAAAGCACTAATATCCAATGTCCTTCGCATCCCGCAGAGAAACTGGGAATGTCAGGTTTATTTCACCTACTCTTTGCTAGGATCACCTTACCATCAGGGTCTACCTAGGACTCAGCCTTGGTTCAAAATGGAATAGGACTGTCATTAATATCAAAACATACTCAACAGTCTTTCCTCACATCCTTAAATATTTTCTCTTCATTTTTCTTCAGGGTAAACCCTGCTAATCTAACTTATTATGTACAAAGGTAATATCAGCCTCTGGTTTTCCAGGAGTGAAGAGGTCTTAAAAGTCTTGCCCCCTGGATTATCATGGGGTCCTATACCTTTTACACTTTGTGACCCTTGGTTCTTTGCATGGATACCTTTCTGAAATTCCTGTCACAATGTGCTTTACACACGTCTGGCCAGTGAGCACTACTCAGGCTATACCTTACAGACCAAGTTTAGATTCTATTTGCATGTGCATCCAAGATTTTGCCACTCTGGAGAGTATGATGTATCACGTTTGAATACACTGAGAATTTGCTTTCAAATAGATATTTAGAAAGCTACTGACTTTGTTTACAAATTAGCAGACATTTCCCTAAGTTTGGAACACACTTTAATCTTGTGGTTTCAAATTTAAAACTAGATCCAAAAAAAATCCTACCAGGGCTAGGTTTCCAAAATGTGTATTCAACTCCCTGTAATTCAGTGCTAATAGTTTATAAAATGGATTTTTTTCCTTGGATGTGAGCTAAGTCTAACAAAGCTATAAATGACATTTAAATGATTTAAAAGCAGACAAATTTAATTCCCACTGAAATACACAGGGTTTTGAAAATTTAAAATTCTTGTGGTGATACTTTTAAAGTTTAAGAAACTTGAGTACAAAGATAGAACAAAATATTTTCAAATTTCTTCAACTCCAACCCCCTCCTTGCATTTTTCCTCAGCAGAATCTAAATTTTTAAAGGATTTGTGTTTGAGTTTTAATTGAGTATTGTCACATCTGATTTTCCTTGATGTTCATATTTCCTCTTTGTAAGTTTTTGAGGATAATAAGAAGAGATAAAACATATTAATCTGCTTTCCATAGCTATGACCACACACCCCAAAGTTAATCTAAATAAGGAAAGTTTCATTTTGGTTCATGGTCTCAGAAGTTTCAGTCCATGTTCAGAGGCTTTCTTTGCTGTGGGACTGAGCTGAGGCAAAACTTCATGGTGGAAGGTCATGGTAGAGGAGGTTGATCACCTTGTTACACTCTAAAGGGAGAGGGGGTTTAGCCAGAAAGAAAGGGGCCAGGGACAAATTATATCTTTTAAACATCCTCCTCCAGTAACCTGCTTCCTCTAACTAGGCCCTGCGCTCTATTAGTCCACTCAGCTCCATGAACTTGTGAGTGGATTAGTCCCCTTGATGAAGTTAGAGACCTTATGTATCAGTCAGTTCCCCAAAGCCCACAAACCTTTAATACATTGAGCCTTTTGGTTAGATCCTTTCCTAACATAAAGAAGGCTAGGATGGAGGTAGATGAATGAGGAAATGAACAAGAGGAAAGATAAAGAATAATTTGAAATTCTAGATATTCTCTTTTTGTGGCTTACAGGAAAATGCTCATGTTTTTCTATGATTGATCTGATACTTTCCTTGAAGTTGGCATTTTCCTGCAGCTTCCTGGAAGCCCCAAGAAGGCAGAAGCTATGTTGAGACATTTTTATATCTTCCTCAGTTGATCACATAAATTGTACACAGAAGGCACAAAAAAATAAGGCAAAGAGTTATAAAATGATCCTGAATTTACTCCAAAAATGAAGGTTTAGCTTAGCTTTCCACTCTCCTTATCCAAATGCAGACCTTACTGTTTCTTATTTATGTACTAGGTGAGCAAGAAAACAGAGAAGTAAGCATACAACCTCAGTCACAGCCTCTTTGTAGCATTTTGAAAGTGAAGACTGATTTCCTGAATAGCTGACCTCATCTTTTCCTTTTAGCTAACTCTTCTTTTGCATCACTAGAGCAACATATGAAAATTGTGAACAAATCTTACTTAGCATTTCTTTATGAAAATGTATTCCTATTAACATTTAACAATGTTATGTTAGTATAAAGTTGTTTGAATTAGCTGAACTTCTATTTTTTTGTGTGTTCCTTGGGTTATGCACAACAAATGATCATAAAATATGGTGACTATTTAATTTTAAAAATTTATTACAATAAAAGATATACTGCTCTTAATCTCCCTTAGAATATATCCTCTTGCTTTGAAAACTTTATCCTGTCATTCTTGCTACTTTATGAAGCACTTCTAGAAGTCCTCTTTCATGAGTTTCTTTATAAGGTGTTACCAAAAATAAAATGAATGCTATTGCTAAGTGCCATCCAAGAGTGAGGCAAGCTCATAAAACATTATAGTGTATTTTTCATCCATTTTATTCACCAAATCTAGCACATATGACTTTATGCTTTTCCCCAAAATTAAAATGACTGTGAAAGATAAGCATTTTGAATTGATTGGGACATCAAGGAAGTCATGAGAACAAAACTAAAAAAATTCTGGAAAGAGAACTTCCAGAACTGCTCCAGAAATTTTCAAGAACAATGGGACATGTATTTGAAATGAGAGGGCGTATTCTGAAGGATATTAATAGCAATATGTCTTTCATTGAAATAATGTTTCTTAATTGAAACTCATACTATATTTTTGAATCACATTTCATATATGTTAGTATCTCAATTTACATGTCTAAGCTATAAGTATATTGTTTTAGGCTGTTTTCTGTGCTATACCAAACTACCCAAGAGCAGGTAATTTATAAAGAAATTTCACTGTCTCATGGTTCTGGAGACTGAAAGTTTCGAGAACACAGTGCTAGCATCTGCTTGGCAACTGGTGAAGGCCTTTTCTTGTGCATCATAACATAGCAGAAGGCGTCATGTTGCCAGAAAACAAAGTGTGCTAACTTAGGTTTTCCTTCCTGTTCATAAAATACCACTACTGCTATCACAGAATCTCTACCTTCATGACTTTGATTAGTCTAATTACCTTCCAAAAGCCCCATCTCCAAATATCATAAATATATGAACTTGGAAATTAGGTTTTCAACATGTGAAACTTTGGGAGACCTATTTAAAACAAAAATTCACAAACTACTTCTGATTCATTCATTCAGTCATTTACTCTACAACATCCACTCAACAAATGTCCATGGTATCTCTTTCACACTAGAGCTAGGAATATAAGGTCAGATAATCTTGGCTTTTTTTTCCTACAAGGCGCTTAAATGCATTGAATGTTGGTTTTTTTTGTGTGTGCGTTTTAAATTTCTACAGCATTTTCATTTAAGAATGACAGAGGACCAATTGATTAACATATTTTTAGCATTCTAATTTAGATAAGCTTCAAATTTCTGTTTATAATACTCTTTCCTTTTCATTGGTCAAATCACACATTCTTCTGACACTATATATTCTTTCTTTTATTTTTATTTTTTTGTATAAATTTTGCTTTTAATTGGCATATGACAATTCTACATACTTATGTGGTATGGTGTAATATTTTGATGCATATGTATAATGTGTAATAATTGTGTATTTGGTATATTCATTAACTCATAAATTTATCATTTATTTATGGTGAGAATATTAAAAATCTTTTCTTTTCACTATTTAAAAATATTCACTAAAATGTTAAACCACAGTGTATTATTATAGTTCTTGGCACTGGGACCAAGTACCTGACTACAACTTAAAAGACAGGTTTAATTCGACTTACAGTTTCTAAGGTTTCAGTCCCATGGTCTGCTGACTGTAATGCAGAAATGGCAGGGTAGATGCCCAGAGAAGAGGTAATTTGTCCAGCTCATAGTGGCCAGAAACAGAGAGAAGGAAAGAGAGAAGAGAGGAAGAAGTCAGGAACCTTCCAGGTTACATTCCCTGTGATCTATCTCTTCCAAACAGGCCACACCTCCTAGCAGCACTATTAGCTCTGACCTCATGAATGGTTAATGCACTGATTAGCTTAGCTCCCCTATGATCTTGTCCCATTTCAATGTTCTACCTCTGAGACCATGAGACTTTTGGAGAACAATTTAGATCTAAACCATAGCATATAGTCACCCTACTGTGCAGTTGACTAATTATTCCTATCTGAATATAACTTTGTACATATTGACATTTCTCTCCTTATTCACTTTCCCCTAATAAATATTTTTTAAATTGTGTGGTAATAAAAAGATTCTAATCAAAGTAAAAGTGATTGACTCATTCATTCATTCATTCATTCATCAGCTACATGTTTCCTGTTTGATTCTCAGGTATTATTTAAGGCACTGAGGCTATGGTTGTGAAGAAGATAGGTGAAATACCTGCCCTTCAAGAGTGTGTATACTCTAAGAGGAACACTAAGCTCCTAGTTCCTAGTTGCTTTTTCAGTAACCTAACTTTCCATATTCCTCTTTTAGAGATCTGATGTACTACAGGATTGCAATGCAAACTGCTTATTCCTTGCCTTCTGAATCTTCCTTGAAGGAAAAAATGACACTGTGCTGCATTCTGGCATTAACATATGGCAATAAATATGTCTTTCAAAGAAATTTTCAGATGCTCCTCTACCTTTTGCTTTTTCAGCCTGGAGCGTAGGAGTGATGGCTGGAAGTGGAGCAAACATCCTATATGAAATGAAAGCCATACTCAGTTAGTGATGGAAGAGGAAGTTAGAAGGAACCTAGTTCCTTGAAACCATTGTGATAATAATGCACCATTTATTTAGTGGTATATAAATGCATCTTTGGTAGTAGAATTTCTGCCTTATGCAGGCAAGAGCCCTCAAAACTCACTAACCAAAGCTCATTAAGAATAACGTCCCACGCTGAGGTGAAATTTTTGGAAATCAAATCAAAACTAAGCAGAATATGATCAACAGAAGCAAAGGAAGAATAAAGTGCAGATAAAAATAGGAAAATGGCACAGAACCAATAAATCCCAAAAGGTAAGTCATTTTGTTTTCAAACATAAATAAACAATGAAAAGGGGGTATTTTAGATCCATGAAGCTGGACAAATTAGTTTTAAATTCGGAAATACTAAGGGATATAACTGCATGTAAGTTTGAGTGTGTAAAATAGATAACCATATTGCTGAATCTTTGTTGGATCTTTGAGCAAAACTGTTTGTAGTCTGACTGTTTGAGTATTTCCTATGTACCCTTTAACTTTGTAACTTGAACAACTACATCCAAGATGACAATACGTAATTTACAAATTACTGATTTCTTAGTGAGGCTTTTTCTCATTCTCCTTTTTCTTTCTTTCTTTTAGAATTCTGTATTATTGCTACCCTTCTTTGGTTTTTTTTTCTTCTCTTTAAATAAAATTTTAAAAATGTATAATTGCTATTGTAAAAAAAAGAGGAAATAGGAAGCGCTATAAAAGATATAGCTGCATGTATGTTTAGATGTGTAGGATTGATGACCATATTTCTAGGTTCTCATTGGATTGTTGAACAGATCTGTTTGCACTCTCACTGCTTTAGTGCCTACTTTGTGTGCTTTAATCCTGTAACTTGAATAACTATTTCTAAAAGAATAATGTGTAATGTATCAACTAGTGATTTCTTACTATTTATCTTCTTTTGTTGAAATTCTGTAATATTTCTACCTTTTTCCTGTTTTTTTCTCTTTAAATAAAAAATGAAAAAAATAAATAAAATGTTAAATTCAGAAATATTAATCACATGTAAAAGTGAGCCAAATATAGGAATTAAAATCAAAAGAGAAAATGAAGAAGAGCATCCCCCACAATAATGAAATTGTACCAGAGAGATATGTCCTCAAAACTGATAAATAATATAAACTCATATTTCAAAAACTTAATGTATTTTGTAAAATGTATTAATAAGATTTTACAATATCTAAAAAAGTAGAATAAATTGAAAGAAAAACTCAGGAATAAAGAAAAAGAACTTTGGAAAACATTAAAAATAAAATAGTTTATTTTAAAAAAATAATATGCAAGCCAAAAAACATAAGAATGAATATGTAGAACAGATAAATATTTAAGAGAAAGTAAATATTAGTAAGAGTAAAAATTTAACATAAAAATAAAGAATAGATTTTTAAAAGGATCAGAAAGAGACTAGCATAGAAATCAGGCAAAGAAGATGCAACAAAATATAATAGGAGGCCTTGAATAAGAACATAAAATTAAGAAACAGCCACAGAACCACAGAACTACTATGAGATAATGAATGTGTTAATTTGTTATATTATAGTAATCATTTTACAGTATATGTATCTTATAATATATATTTTAAATGTATGCAAAAATATATTTTTTAAATCAAAAAAAGAAAAGAGCTACCTTAAAAAGAAAGACTTTTAGAAGTCCTAAGTAACAATAATAAAATTGATGCTACATATTGAAAAAAAACAGAGAATGACCAATATTGAAAACACATAGTGACTGAGCTTTTAAAAAGAAGAACAAAAACTCTAACCAGATTACAAGAGAAAAATAAACCAAGATATTTTCAAAGATTTTGACAGCACTGCTTTGTGCCAGAAATATATTTAAGATATTTAAGAAAAGGAAATGTGGGCCAAGCACTGTATAGTTATCCAAAATGACTTTCAAGTATTAATTATCTTACACAAATATTATCAAAATTCAAAAATTCAGAGAATACTGTTTTTATGAGCTCTTTCTTGAGAATCTGGAAAATGGATTTCAGACAACCAAGATTATGGGAATACAAAGCTTAATGGTAAGATGTATTCTTAAATGCAAGTTAACCCTGAGAAATAAAAAAAAGTGATAATCATGTCTTCTAGTAGTATAAATTTTAAACAATTTTCATGCTGAGTGTGATGATATGCTTGTAATGCCACTACTCAGGAAGCGGAGGTAGGAAGATCTCAAATTTCAGGCCAGTCTGGGAAACTTAGCAAAAGTATGTCTCAAAATTAAAATATGAGGGAAAACAAGCAAACAAACAAACAAACAAACAAACCTGGAACTGTAGGTAACTACAAGGCTCTGGGTTGATCTCCAGTAAGAAGAGAGAGAAATTTCTTTCCTTATTGCTACAAATTCTAACATTACTAATCTTAGATTTCTTTCTTTGAAATTTAGACTACACCAAATGAATAATTAGGTGAAGTTTGAATTTATCATCCATATCATTCTTGACAGCCAGGATTTGTAGTGTAGGTAAAAAGATAAACTTCATACCCAAAACACTAAATAAGCCTAGTATTATCATAGTCTTAGTCAGTTTTCTCTTGGTATGACCAAGAATATGCTAAAGCCTTAATCCCAATGTGATGGTACAGTGTTATCATAGACAGCTAAGTTAGAAATTACAGTGATATCTTGGTTCACAAACTTAATTTGTTCCACAATTCTGTTAACAAACCAAATCGGTCACAAAACTGAATCGAATTTCCCCATGAGGTTCAATGTAAATAAGGTTAATCCATTCTGAACCATGTGTCTCTTTTTTAATTACAAAGATATGAAGTACAGTCCAGTATAGTTTGAAGAGATATTTTTTAAATCATGTGGTAATAAAAAGATTCTAATCAAAGTAAAAGTGATTGACTCATTCATTCATTCATTCAGTCAGTCATTCATCAGCTACATGTTTCCAGTTATTCTCAGGTGACTCAGCTCAAGGTGACTTCTGGTGTGGCAGTCAGTACAGTCATTGAAGAGATTTCCTTCAGGAGTTTCCTCCCTTCTTTTTCTCACAGTTGCAGGGTCAATTTTGATGAAAAATTTGTCTAATGTCACTTGTTTTTTCCTCTACTACATAAACCTCTGGAAATGAGAGACCACGTTATTCTTCATCAGATTCAATACTCTGTTGGCTACAGTACTGTTGGCTTGGTGTTTCTCACAGAAATTCTGGCACTCAGTCCATTCTTCCATAATGGATTTTATGACATCACTGCTAACCTCCTCCCTGTCTTCCTCTTCCCCAGTGGAATGCTCTTTAACAAGCACCTTCTGTTGCTCACTATGGTGTTCAGTGAATTCTTCCTTATGGTCATCCACAAGCTCCTCTATGTCTGCATCATCAACGTCCAGACCTATACTCTTACCCATGAACATGGTCTCCTTCACTACCTGTGCATCAGTCTTCAAACTTACTCTCAGTGACATATTCTGACCATAGTTTCCTCAAGGCTGAGTTTAAGATCTGTTTATGTGACATCATCCAAGTTTTATGAATGATATTGAAGCAGTTGAAGACATTAAAGTGCATTTTCCAAACTGGGCATGGTGGTGCATGCCTGTAATCCCAGTGCTAGAGAGGCTGAGGCAGGAAGATCATTGCAAGTTCAAGACCATCCAGGGCTACAAAGTGAGCTCAAGGTCAGCCTGAACTGCACAGCAAAACCCTATCTTGAAACTACAAAAAAAAATTAAATAATTATAAAAACAAATAAATATAACTCAGTCAGAGTCAAGGACATCTCTTCAGTGACACTAAAACACTTGGTGGGGAGCACCATTGTGTATAGGTCCTTGAAGATGCAGATCATTTGCTGGTTCATAGGCTGTAGAAAAGGTGTCATAACTAGCATTTATATCATCCACCAAAGCTGGAGGATGTGCCAGGACATTGTCCATCAGAAGAAGGCTGCTTTCAGGCAGCTGGTTGTCAGAAAGCTATTCTTAATGGTGGTTACAAACACTTCATACAGTCATTCCATGAAAAATTGCCTTGTGATCCATGCTTTTGCATTGACCCTCCACAGGACAGGTAGAATGGCCTTGTTCACATTCTGTTTCTTGAATGTATGAGGGGTCTGGACATGATACACCAATAGAGGCTTAGTCTTCCAATTGGTGTTTGTGCTCGCATATATTAAAAAGATCAATCTGTCCTTCGGGCATGTACCTTGGCAGTGTCTTTTCCACCTACATGATATATGTTCTGTTTGGCATTTTCTTCCAGAAGATCCCTGCTTCTTCACAGTTGAAGGTTTATTGGGTGAGTTATCCTTCTGCCTTCATGAATTCTGCAAATTCTTTCTTGTAGACTTCTGCAATGGTTTTGTCAGAACTGGAAGCTTTACCGTGTCTTATCATACTGCAGATACCACTTCTCTCATGGAATTTAGCAAATCATCCTCTCTTGGCTTTAACTTTATCACTTGTTTCACTTGCAGAGGATTTTTGGAATGAGGAATATAATTTCTATGGCAGATACACATAAAAATTCTTAATTTGGAAATCTGCTCCATTTATATCCTACTTGTCAAAAGAAATAAAATGTTTATGGAACTTCAAAAATTGAGATGGTCTTTTAATAAATATTAATAAAATAAATGTATACATTATATATTTTGATTACATATCATTCTACAAATGAGATAAGAATAAACATTATTTGGTATTTTATAAATCTTCGTTAAATGTCTCATCCCATGGGAATCTTGTCCTGTTGCTCAGGTTTCAGGTGAGGTGCCCCTCTACTCTGCTATCATAGAACCATGAATTTGCCCCTAGTTGAAGAGCATAGGGACTGCTTGTTTGCTTGTCTCTTTTCCTAAGGAACTATAAGCTCTTAGGGGATGAGATCATGCCTTGTTCATCATGACACCCTTGGCAGCTAGACAAGCCCTGCTCTAGGTTAGGGTTCTATGTCTATTTGTTGAATGAGTAAAATGAAGTCTCTCTAGAAAATCCATTAGACAATTTTGTAATTATAAAATCTGTTTTTGTAAATGCAAGAGGTTTCCCTCCTTCTTGGTTTTTTTTTTTTTTTTGGATCAAAAAGAACAGCAAAAACAAAACAAAAGAAGTAAAATTAAAGGGCCCAGTTATTTAAATTGTCCATGCATTAAAAATGTTTAAAACATTAAATATGATACTACAAAACAAAAGAAACTTTAGAATGCTAAAGCAAAACAATATATTTTGCAGAAAAAGAAATAAGAATGTAACATTAAAATTAGCATAGTCATTCAAGAATTTGAAAAAAGCAAATATCAGAGAATTTTTGAGGACAATGTTTTGTTTACATGAAACTAAGTACATACACAGTACATATAAAGATTTTCTTCAAATAATTTCAGTTTCCTAAACCCAGCTATGAGCCCATTTTAGCACTTTTGTTTGTTGTCTTTGTCCAAAATCATGTGCTCTGAGAAAACTATGAATTGCTTTAAACATTAACAGATGCTGAATTTAAAGAGTGATCAACTTCTAAACTGCTGATTACCATGGAAAAATTAAACACATATTCTCTGTTTTGCACTGTTTGAAGCTATTATGCTATGAAGAGGTTTTTTATGTCTGAAAAAATGTAAAATATGTGCCATAAAAAGCAATGGCTTAATGGCTGTTTATTTCTCCTTTGTATTTGGAACTGGTTGACGTCAACCATTTTTTGCTAAAATATTCTCAGCATGATGATAATAGCTAACAGTTATTGAGGGTTTGCTATGGGCCAGGCAGATTCTAAGGGGTTTGCATGCGTTAATTCATTTAAGCCTCATATTAACTCCATGAGAAACATTACTCCCTCTTTACAGATAATGAACCTGAGTTGTAGAGAGGAATTTGCCCAAGAACATAAACCAGTAGCTGAGGTGTTTGGGGTTTGAATCAAAGCCGTCTAGCCTGAGAACCTGAATTCTTATTTGCAAGCAAAATCCAAAGCTGATCAACTTAGCAGCAAAGGAGTTTTATAGAGGAGAGTGGGCAGCCCAAAGAAGTTTATAGAATGCTAGAAAACGAGGCATGAAGCTGGACGAGTAGGAGTAATTCCTGAAACCACAGTGCATAACTGCTCTGGTAAGAAAACCACTGTCCTGTCCCAACCACTGACCAATAGATGTGCAGTATGCCAAATAGAAGAAACATTTTTCTCATGCTTGATGTAAGCAAACAATAGAGTCTTCCTCTTTTTTTTTCTATGTATAAACTAAACTGAATATATATCATTATTTCATAAATGTCACCTCATCTTCCACTGAGGTACAAAATGGCACTTGCCAGTGTTAACTGAATACAGATGGTCAAAATGGTTCACTATGGTAAATACTGTTCTTCAGCTCAGCAAGTTGAGGGGTGTGGATTAGGGAAGAGGGTGAAGGAGGACTTTCAGATTTTGCTGCATTTCTTGACCTAGTTTCTACATTATACAGGAGCCATCAATTGTATCCATCTTTTCTCAATTCCACTTTTGATGAAGCTGTTTTGGAGGCTGAAAACAGGTTGTGTAGGGATATTTATACTATAGAAACTGTCAAACCCTTTCCAGAGAACCAGTTATTAAACATTTACCAGTATGACACTGTCAGGTCTCTACCAACTGCTAGAGAGGAAATCGAGAGCTCTATGCACAGTTTTCTTCCTACAAATTTAATCCTATATTCCTGAGCAAGACATAGATTGTGACTATTCACTTACTATTTGAAGAGTCGTGGAAAAGGATTAACTTTAGCCCCCTAGAGAAATGAACTTTAAAACGAATAGCTAGAATAGCATCACCAGTGATAGATTTTAATAATAGAGAATTCTACGTATTACATTCCAGAAGCAACATCTAAGAAGCTCAGAGTATATTCATAGTCAAGCATATGATTTAGGATTTCATTTGGAGGATGGAAAATACAAAAGAAACAAAAATGGAAGAAAAGAATATTCTCAGTAAGCAGGAAAGGTCAGCACACTAAAATAATAACAAATCAATCAAGATGCCACTGATTATTCTTGGACGTGAAAAAGTCAGTTAGCTCAATGCATGCAGATTCTGCCCCCTCACACTACTTGCTAATACTTCCACTGAGCTGCTTTTAAGGGGAAGATGTCATTCAATCACAACCTAGCATATTTGTGCAGGCTGCAGATGAAGAAATGAGAAGATAAAGGGATCAGGAAGAGGCACAGGTCTTGATAAGAGTAAAGAAGTTTAATGCTCTCCTTTGTTGCCAAAAGTATCACCCAAGGGTTAGGACAAGATGTGGAAATAGACTTCAAATTCCTGGAGTTTCTTCCCTGATCACCCACAGGTTGTCCAACCTTAGTGAATGACACTGAACATCTGTGCCCCATTTGCAAGATGCTATGACAATGATCACTGTGCCCAACAGTTGTGTCCTGAGGCTTGAGCAGTCTCTGTCATAAGCTAACAGATACATGGATAGACATTCCACAGAAATCACTCCAAATATGATTACCTCAAGATTCCCAGACACTCAGGGAAACCACCATCTTTCCAAACATGAAGGTCAATGCTATGGGTTTGTTTTGTTTTATTTTGTTTTGTTTTGAAATCATAGGCTTCTAAGACTTCCAGGGCTACCACCACCAGTGTCTGACAGGCAAACTCTTACATGGGTGTTATCTCTCTTCCTGGGGCACTGCTCTGCCATTATATTATTTGGCTTGGGCTGCCATAACAAAATATCACAGACTGATTACCTTAACCCAGAAAAATCAATTTTCTCACAGTTCTGGAGCCCAGGAGTTCAAGATCAAAGTTCTGAGTGATTTGAGTGTCTGGTGAGGTCTGTCTTCCCTGTTTGTGGATGGCCATCTTCTCCCTGTTCCTCACATGGCCTCCCTTGATACACAGATGGTGGAAAAAACATGGAGAGAAACTTGCATGGTGTGTCTTCTAAAGACACTAATTCTGTAGGACCAGCCAACCTTAGAGGTCTCTTCAGAGCCACATTAAGATTTAGGCAAAACATTGACTGGTTGGGAAGAGGGGTGCTGAAATTCAGTCCATTGTAGCTGTTAGCCACACCTGGAAGGGACAGAAGGTCACTTACAATCTGGAGTCAAGGTTTTGAACACAGTGCTTCTGAATATCAATATTCCTGTTGATGTTCAACTGAGTTTTCCCTCAGAATGAGAAAGGAAGCCAAAGACAGAAATTCCTTTTTTTGTTGCTCGAGGCTGAGAAAAATAGAGAAAAACAGTATAGATAAAATAAAAAATAGGGGCCAGGGAAAATGTTATGTGAAGATTGTTATGTACTCCATCATGTCAAGCAGCATTTACTACCCTCCCAGTGAAGGAGTTTTTCATGGAAACTCAGACTGACTCATGGGTTCTTGTGGCCAGTGAGTAGAACCTAAGGCAGCCCTTCTGGAAAGTCAGGAAGCTTCTACTCAGGTTTCTCTGACTATAGAATAGAAAAGGGAACTCACCACACAGGAAATGATATCCCAAGCAATGAGGCCGAGGATGAATGTAAAAGCTTTAAAATGTGACTTAATTTTTTGAGTTAGAGAAAAAATTTTTTGAGTTAGAAATTCACAATTTAAAAATATTTGTCAACTTCGGTATTATAAAATTTTAATATTAATGTACAAATTCAAAAAGTATTAAAATAATAGCAATTATAGTTCAAGATTTTGAAAGATTGTATTTACTATGTATAAATTACAAATTTTAAAGATATTAGTCTATTTTATCAATATATGTTATTAATAATATTTAAGTATTAACTAGCAAAACTAATTAAAATTTGATATCCACATTTTAAAAATATTTAAATTTTAAGAATTACTGATGGGCACAGTGATGCATATTTATAATCCCTGTGTCTGGGGAAGCCAAGACAGGAGAGTTGGAAGTTCCAGGCCAGCCTGGGTAATTTAGCAGAACCCTATCACAAAATAAAAAAAAATTTTTTTTAAAAAGACTAGAACTGTAGCTCAGCCAGAAAACTCTGAGTTCAATACCCCATAAAACTCCCTCCTGAACTCCGGCAGAGCAATTTGAACTCTACAACCTCAGTGATAAGATGTAGGCAGTGTCTTGGAGTCGTCATGGAAACAACTGGGTGTTGCTCTGGGATGTATTCACTGAGCGGCTGAGCCTACTAAGACCACCTCAGTTGTGCTTCCCCAGCTCTTTAATTTTCTTTGAGCAATCTTGCTTTTTTGTTGTTGTTGTTTACTAAAATGTGGGCTTTGTCTGCTATCTAATTATTACATTCCATCATTACAAAGTCTGCAGCTATTTGAATGAAAGGCAATGTTTTATACTGACATTTTAATTAGTGGAACTCACTGTCATAAAATCTGTGAGACAGTACTGATTTACAAAACCTAATATTACATCTTTTGTAGAGGCTGGCATCTGTGTATAATTGACCGATTTATTAGACGCTCATGGGTTCATTGATTTTCTAGACAGAAAAAAATGGATTGCCATTTATAACTGCTATTTTCCTCAAATTGATCATGCTGGCTCTCATAAATGTTCTCTTTGTGCTCATGCTCTTACTTTTGCACAAAAGAAACTTTATTATCTACACTGTGCTGTCACTGGTCTTGGAATTAAAGTCAGAAGTTTTTGTTTTTATTTTTTCTTGCAGAAGTTATATTTGTGCTGCTGGTACAAAGCATTTTAAAGGCAGTTTATTCAGAGGAATTTTGTTTACAAAAAGCTGTTTTTATTCTGAGTAGATCTCTTTTCAGTCTTGCCTTATCCCTATAATGGACATTTTCTAAAAGCTATTTTGCTTGATTTACAGTGATGTCAAACATAGAGACATTTATTGAAATATCAGGACCATTTCCAAGGGAAAGATGACTTCATAAAATGTCTCTTCATACTATTGCTGATAAGAAAGCATTTCCAGCTTGGATGGGATTTTTACTCACTCTTCTTTCCTCTCAACAAAAGCCACAGTGTTGAAGCCAAAGGCTATAAAATGATTAAAAGCTAATAATTATCTATTTTCTCTTAAATGCAATGTGACACAATGTAATGTGTGAGGCAGGCCTGATTTTAACATACATGAATTTAGGATTATTGACCCTCTTTTGGATTCATGGGAAAATCCAGAAGTAGAAAGAAGTTAAGAAGAAAAAAAAAAGAGAGAGAGAGAGTACTTTCTATTTCATTCTATGAAGCCTCGCAATCTTAATACCCCAAACAGACAAAGACATTACAAGAAAAACAATAGATGAATATGTTTCAGATGCAAAAATTTTCAACAAAATATTAGTGAATTTAATTTAAAAATGTATAAAATTACTTATACATGACCAGATGAGATTTATTCCAGGTGTCCAAAGCTGGTTCACCATTCAAACTTTAATTAATGTAATCAGTCACAACACCAAAGCTTAAAAAGAGAAATTCCATGGTTATATCAATGGATACAGAAAAAATATTTAACAAAATCCAGTAACCACTTACTAAGAAAACCCTCAACAAGTTAGGAATAGAGAAAAATACTCTCAAATTGTTAAAGAACATGCACAAAGAACCTACAGATGATATCATACTTCATGCTGAAAACTGATATACTTTCTTTATAATATCAAGAATAAAGCAAAGATACCTTCTTTCACAATTCTTATTTGATATCATAAGGATTTCTAAGTCCTAACTAAAGCAATAAGACAAGAAAAGGAAACTAAAAAGTTATACAGACTGGAAAGGTATAAGTAAAATTATCTATGAATATATGACATGACTGCCTATACATAAAATCCCAAAGATTCAACAATAACAATCCTTTCCTAATAAATAATTACACCAAGTTTATAAAATATAAGGTTAAGTTATAAAAATGACTTTCTTATGTGCTAACAATGAGCAGTTGGAATTTAAAATAAAAATAAAATGTCATTAACATTAACATTAAAAATGAAACATTTAAGTATACATCTAAAAACATTTATGAGACTTATATGAGCAAAGCTACAACTTGATGACTGAAATCAAGGGATATGGACATAATGGAGAGATATTCCATGGAAATAGGAAGATTTAAGGTTGTCAAATATCACTTCTTTCCTACCTGATCTGCTGGTTCAATGGAAATATTAATAAAAATCTCAGTAAGCCTATATTCTTTTGTCTTTATTGTGAAATTTATTCCAAAATTTGGGGAATGAAAAGACTCCAAAAGCCAAACCAACACAGAAACAACAAACTCAGAGGACATGCACTACCTAAAGTCAGCTACAGCAATAGGGATGATGTGGTGTTGGTGAAGCAACACATAGATCACTAGAAAACAATAGAGAACCCCAATTTAGGCTCACAGAAATAAGTTCACTTACCACTGACAAAGAACCCAAGGTGAATGGATGGAAAACAGATGGTGCTTGCAGGAGGGAAGATCTGAAACCTCTGTACTTTCCCCTTCCCTTATACTTTTCTGTATTCCTACAACTGCTATAAAGAAGTAAAGTCTATCAAATACAAGGAAGAAATAAAATGTTGAAAATCTATTTTTAAAAGGCTAAAGGGAGAAATATAGCTATATAAACTTTTGGACAAAAGGCAGACTTGGAAATCCAGAGCAAAAAGAGTGTCTTAGTTAATTTTTCTCATTGCTGAGACAAAAAATACCAATCCCGCAAAGTTAAAAGAGGAAAGGTTTATCTTGGCTCACAGTTTATAGAAGTTTCAGTCCCTAACTGGCTAGCTTCAAGGCAGGGTTGCATGGCAGAAGGGCATCGCAGAGGAAGAACAGTTTGTGGCAGGTAGACAGCAGAAAAAGGATCCAAGAAACAAGCAACAAGTGACAAGTAGGGACCCTCTTTCTGTCCATTTTATCCTATTCAGGCTACCCACCCTTAGGGTGGTAGCATTCATACTCAGAGTGGTGAACACTTAATCCTAGCATCACACCGTGAATCAATTCCAGCATCACATTCTTGATCCTAGAATCACATGTCCTAGATCCAGCCACCTCTGAAAAGCCCCAGCTATGAGCACTCAACACTTTGGGGGGACATATAGATAGATACAAGCCACAACAAAGAACCATGCTAGAAGTATCACAATACCTGACTTCAAAATAGGCTACACAGCTCTATAACAAAAATGGCAGGGTACTTTTAGAAAAATAGACACATAGGCCAATGGAATAGAATAAGTACAAAGGGGTAAACTCATGCATTTGCAGCTATTTGATTCTTAACCAAAGAACCAGAAGCATATTTTGAAGAAAAGACAGGTTTTTAAAAAAAATGATGATGGAAAAACTGGATATCCATATGTAGATGATTGAAACTAGATTTCTCACTGCATGCACAACAGCTGTCTCAACATGGATCAAAGACCTAAGGGAAAGACTTGAAATTTTGAAACTGGTAGAAGAAATCTAAGGAGAACACTTCATGATACAAGCATAGCAACAAGTTCCAGCATGGGAGGACTTCAATAGCTAGTGAAATAATAGCAAGAATTGACAAATGGGACTACATTGGTTTTAAGTCTCTACACAGCAAAGGAAACCATTAACAGAGTGAAGAGATGGCCCACAGAATGAGAGGTTACTTTTCAAATAGAGGATTAATATCCAAATAGACAAAGAATTTTAAAACAACACCAAAAGAACAAATACCCAGTCAAGAGAACTGCACAGAGGTTTCTCAAAAGAAGTACAAATGGCCCATAAGTATATCAGAAATAGTCAACATCTTTAGCCATCAGAGAAATTCAAATCAAAACTACATTGATATTCCATCTCATCCCAGTCAGAGAGGCTATCATCAAGAATACAAAGCCCCCCCAAAAAACAGTAAATGCTACCAAGAATGTAGGGGTAAAGGAACCCTTCTACACAGCTGGTGGAATGGTAAACTAGTACGGCCACTATGGAACTTTTGAAGAAGTTCCTCAAAAATTAAAAATAGAAATACTGTATAATGCAATTATATCATTTCTTGATATATGCATGCAGGAATTAAAGTTAGTGTACTATCGGGACACCTGTATACCCTTGCTTCCAGTAATACAATTCACAATAGAAGAGATGGAATCAGTGTAGGTGCTCATCAAAAGGTAAGTGGATAAAGAAAATGTGGTATACATATATGCACAATGGAGTATTATTCAGTTGTAAAGAATGACAAAATTTTGTTTTTTGTATTGTATTAAGTTAAATAAACCACACTCAGACAGACAAGAATTGCATGGTTTTTTTTCCTATGTGAAATTACAAGGGAAAAAAAGATTACTTGAAAGTAGAAGAAAGAAAATTAAAGATGACAAAAGAGATCAGAGGGAGCTATTGGCATTATATGGTTTGGATATGACCATAGTATGTTATATGTGTGCATGAAAATGCCAAATTAAACCTATTATTCTGTACAATTAATATGAGCTTACAAAATATTTTTTAACTTGAAAAGGCAAAAAGAGTTTTGGTATTAAAGGCATGAAGACACAAAATGGAATTTAAATGCATGGAAAAGATATTAAGAACATTTGTATCTTGTGGTAAACTGGAACAAAAACACAAAAATCAGGAAAATAAGCAACCACGGAGAAAAATAACACATTCACTCAAGATAAAAAATAACAACAACGCAATAAAATGAGATTCTAAAGTGTTTTAACCCAAGCAAAAATACAAAAGAAAATCAAAAACAAACCTCTTTTAAAAGTCGTCTTCACTGAAACCATAGATAGAAGCTAGGGAAATAACCTACTCTACAGATGTGCTGTGCAGATTAACAGCAGCAGTCCTTTTCTGTGCATTTTGACACATTAGATTTCTTGCAATTTTTTGGGCACTGAGGACTTGTTCCATGGATAGGGTTGGGGAGGTGGTTATGAGATGATTCAGAGGGGGCACAAGGTAGGTCCCTGGCAGGTGCAGTTTGCAGTTGTGTTCCTGTGAGAATCTAGTGTTGTTGCTGATCTGGCAATAGATGTAACTCAGGTGGTGATATGAGCAAGGAGCTGTGACTATAAATACAGAGGAAGAATTGACTGCTTCCCACTCAGCTGTGGGAGTGGCCCAGTTCCTACAGACCACTAACTGATACTGATCTGTGGCCCAGGGGATGGGGATCCCTGACATAGGTGCCTGTGGAGTCACAGCACTGTTGAAAGTCTAGTTTCTGTAGCACAGTGGGTGACTCAGAGCAGGTAAAGATCTCTTGATTGCTGTAAGCAAGGGCAGGTGAGCACAGACTTGGGGTAGAGGCTTTATGTTAACCTTGTGTTAACAGAGACCACTCTGAAGCAGCACTGAGCAGGCTTTAGAATTAATCAACTGGCTTTTGGGCAGTACTGCCAACCTTAGAGACCAAACAGTTCTGTCATTAAGCAAAGATTTATTACTTGGAATATCTTTGTTTTACTGTCCCAAGGCCATGCTAATTTTCACTTCTTTTGCTTCAGCTATTCCGTGCACTTTTCTGCACTCCTCCAATATGTTAAGGATCCAATAAATACCAAACAGTCCAGAGAAGTTTTTGCCTTAGCCACAAGAGCTCTGACCTTCCTGGACCCCCCACAAAACATATTGCATTGGTTTTTTTTTGTTTTTTGTTTTTTTTTACCCTTTGCCTTTCACTTGTTCAAAAGTTTGGGAAACTGCAGCTCCCAACGCTATATGAGTCAAGTTCCAGCTCTGTTATTTTTTGGAGGTGAGACTTGTGAATTGAATGAAAAAGTAAATGCTTGATGTTACTATCATATGAACATTTCAGCTGGTGTGGTTGAAATGTTTGTCTTTTTGAGAACTCATATTGAAATTTAATTGCCATTTGACAGTATTTGGAGACGAGAGCTTTCACAGATGTTTAGGTCATGAGAGCTCAGTCAACATGAACAGAGCAGACTAATATTACAGTAGGAATGGGTTGTCTCTTGTTTATGTCAACAGGAAGACCCTTACCACATGCCAGCAACATCAACAGTTAAATTTCTGTGCATCATATATTATCCAGTCTGTAATATTCTTTTATAGCAGAGATGAACACACTTCCTTCACATATTCTTTCTCTGGCCCCTTTATTAGTCAGTTTCCCATTGCTGGGGAAAAACAAAAAAACACTCAACACCACAATTTAAAGTAGCAGAGGTTTATTTGGCTAATAGTTTCCAGTAGGTTCAGTCCATGGTCAGCTGTCTCTAAGGCAGAAATAACAAGATGGAAGGGCTTGGTTGAGGAAATCTGTTCAACAGAAGACAATCAGAAAGCAGAAAGAGAACGGAAAAGGGTAGAGTCAGGAGCCAGGGACAAGAATGCAGTCTTCTTGATCATGCCCCCAATGACCAGCTACTTCTGACCAGATGCTTGAGACATTTAGGGACATTTTAGATATGCACCATAACAGTCCCCTTCAGATGCCAAATCTGTTGGACAAGATAGTTGACTTTTATTTTAATTTCCTATTTAGAATTCTACCTTTTATATCACTCTCTTCTTTTAATATAATGCTTCTCGTGTCCACTGCCCCATATCTCTAAATTCCAGCCGGGGATCAGCATGCTAATGGAACTTGTTTTAAAAGGAAAGCAACTGCTGTGTACCTAGCACACCAAAGCCTGTAGGCATTGCTGTGCCTGTGAGGTCAGTGTAACAATTAATTTTATCCTAATTAAATTAGTACATTTAATCAGGGAAATTAAATATAATTGGGCACTAAATTATAATTAATATTATTTATCTTAAATTACAAAGTATTTATTAATTTTAAATAATTAGCTGAAAAGTTAAACATTTTCTATGCTCTATGTGGTAGCAACGTGAAAGTTCAAATAGAAAATGAACCTAGCTTTATTTAACAAAAAAGAGGCCCTTGGCAGCTATTGATTCATAATTACATGGTTGCCCCATAGATGACTGAACATTCTCCTAAATCTAAGGGACATGGGGACAGCTTGCCTCTTCTGCCTCTGGGTGTTGTGCTGTACAGCTGGGCAACAGACAGTAGGAGCAATTTTACATCTGCTTTTTTTCACAGCCCAGTGACTGGGCAGAATTTTAGGGTCAATAGCACTAAAACTCTGGCAATTATACATTTGGAATCCAGCAATTAAATCACCAAAACACCTCCCCCCAAAAAAAGCAAGAGAGAAAAATGATAGAAACAAAACTCATCCAATCACTGGAAAATAAGTTGAAAAAAATTTTAAATATAGAGGTTTGGAAGGGGGTTAATTTTGGATCAAAAGAAGAAAACCAATTTTAAAAGAAAATATCTGGAAAGGAGAACATTGTGGAGAAATATAGTTTTAAAAGGCTTTAACAAATGAGCGAGATGTATTTTTCAAAAGAGCCCCAAATTGCACAATTATTCTTTGGAATTAGTACAAGATTAAATTAGAGATATAAAGAGATGGGAACACTCAGAACAGAGTGAGTAATTTCTTTGTATCTGAAATAAATAAGTGTTTTGGTAAGGAAGGAAAATTCAAAAGAGAGGGGAAAAACAAATTTTAGAGAAGACCTTTCATTTTAAAAATATATAATTAAGGCATTAAAAACTTTTCCAATATTTACAAAATTAATTAATAAAAGGACAAGATAGTAGAAATCAGCAGTTTAATTCTGAAGAATTAATATTTATTATATCAGAAGCATTGAAAAGCACTATAATAATAGATTTATTTCATTTTTATTTTAACTATTATGAAAAATTAAATTAACAAAAAAAGGCCTAACATATTCTCTAAATTGTTGAATGTCAAGAGTTCATATCACAAGAATTTTTAATATCAAAATGCTTTAGTTAGAAGGAAAGTTCTTGCTAAATAATCACATTTTAGTAGTCTAATCTCAAAGTTAAATTTCTCTCTGCATAGGAACTTAGATGACAGGCCTGGAACCTGGCTGCCTGAACCAAGTTCTGGCTTTGTCCCTCAGTTAGTGGATGACTTTGGACAGATTAACTATTTCCTGTGTCTTTTTCTTTAGCTAAACCTGAGGGTATTAACAGTACCTACTTTATAAGGCTACTGTGAAAAATATTATTGTTAAATAAGGTAAATTCTGTAACCAATAAACTAGGTAAATGATAGCACAAAAAGAGCAGAATAGTGTATCATGGATTTACCAACTCAAGAGGTAAAAGGCTCCATGCATCCCTTCCACCGAGAGTGCACAGCTGGTGCCTGAGAAGTCCGTACATTCTCCCATCCCCTAGCAAGGTACTCCAACGTAGACAGTAGATCTGCCAGGTACTCTGGAAGAAGTCAAATGGAAGGGAAGGAAGGGTTAGAGGTGAACTCTCTTAAGTTAACCAGATTCTAAATAAGGGTGGACCTTAGAAGAACTGCAAGACTCAGTGATCCAGGATGGGGCCAAAGCAGCAGAAGAGGTGACTATGGGACAATTACAATGCTGAAAACAAAGAGATACTCTGCTGTGGCCGTTAGGTACAATAAAGTTTCATGCCAAAGAACTAAAGCATTGAGTGGCCTATCGACCAAAAACCAAGACAGCAAGGATCACCAAGTTACCCTCAGGTAAGATGATCCACACTTAATGCACAATAGTCAGGAAAATTGCCTCCACCTACCCTCAACCCCAGTATTACCAGAAGAGAAGGAGAAGAGATGGACACTGAGAGTCACTCAAAGTACTCATCTCCAGAGATAAGGTTAAGTTGTAAGGCTCAATCAAACTATTCTTAAATGGAAACGCTAAGTTATTTTTCAGTCATCAGCAGAAATACAGGCTTAAGGGAAAATTGAGATAATATTTTAAAAAGCTAAAGAAAAAATGTCCACTATAGCAGTTCTCAGAGTGTTTTTCATCACTGAAGGGGGTCATTGTTTCAGGCTACCTATGGTGATTCTGCCCAAATCTCATCCTGTATCAACTGTAGCACTTCTTTCACTCCCAACAGGGTTCCAGGTGGAGGATTTCTAAGGTCTCCCTGATTATAACTTGCTTGATTAAAGTGAAAGCCTTTGTCTGGAATTTCCAATAGCTGATAAACAAATTTATACCATTAATAAAAATAATCCTAAATGCAAAAAGGGAGCAGAGCCACTGAGATATGGGGATGCAGTGTAGAGGTAACCCCTTGGACTTAGGAAAATGTGAAATAAAGATGTAATGTCTCCTGGTGGAAAACTAGAGAAGACCTTCACCTAGTCCTATGGCTTGAGTGTGTTCCCTAGAGTTTAAGATTGGAAACTTTATTCCTAATGCAGCAGTATTAGGAGGCGAGGCTTATGGGGAGGTGAGTAGGTCATGAGGACACTGCCTTCAGGAATGGATCAATGTTATTAGTGAGTGCACTGGTTATCACCAGAATGGGCTGTCATAAAAGTACATTCATCCCCCTTTAGCTGTCTCACATTCTTCTGACTTTCAATCCTCTGCCGTGAGATGCGGCTACATGAAGACCTTAGCCTTGGACTTGGACCTGGGACTTCCCAGCATTTAGAATTTAAAGAATAATTTTTTTTCTTTCTAAATTATCCAGTGTGTGATATTCTTAGTCTCCAAAATGAACTACAGCACCTATGTAACCTGAAGTGAATTAGGCAAACTGGACTAAATATTTAAAGATTAAGAACTCCATATGTAATTCATTTTTATTTCTTCCAGGCTTCAGACTCACCCATGGAAGGACTATGATAGAGTGATTCTTGTAGCAATAAACAGAGTCACTAAGAGACAATCTGGGGCTAGCCAGGGGCCAATCAAGTACACAACCCACTGGCTTTTCCTGCCTTGGCCTGGAAATGAGAAGACCTAAAGATGAGGTGAGCCAGCGGAGAGTGGTGGAGCTTGAGAGTGGAATTTTTAACTAGCAAATTATGGGAAGAATACTTGACACTGACTAGTTCAAGTAGTGCTCCTGGGTGGGTAGACTACTAAATCATGAAAAGTCACCAGTACTGCAGAAAGCATTAATTTGAAAAAGGTTCCAAAGATCTGCCTTGATCATTTTAATAGAACATGGACTCTATTGGGCCATCATTGAAAGAATTTAGAATGTTGATGAAACTTATTTTGAGGCCAAAATTCAAATATAAAATCTGGAGTTTCTTTTTTGAGTGGGAGATGTAGAAATACAGCAATCATGTTAACACAATCTTTTCCAACAGTCTGAAGTCAGTTTCATCAAGACAGTTTAATTTTGAATGATTGACAGCTTTTTTACACTTTAATTTTATATTCTTCATTCATCTTCCTACTCACTGAAATTTATCTTGAAGTTTTGAAAAGAGAAATAGGTTTTGGGATTTTTCTTATCAGGGTACTTTTTGTTTCAAATCTAGTGGAAATTTCCTGAAGGCAATCTGTCTTTCTTGCTTTGCTTTTGAAAATAAAGTAATTGAAAGGTTTTGATAGAGCAAAGATAGACACAATACACAGTCTGGAAGTAGAGGAGAAGATAAGGGACATGAGAGAATGATTAATGATATAAAAAAGCAGTAATTAGATTTTTCCTTTTAGCAAGGAAGGGAGGGTATACACCTTCAGCGGAGCAAGAGTGAGGGTCCACCTCAGATGGCTGATCCATGGTACCACATCCCCTGCCCAAAGATAGCACCAAAACTGTGAAGTAGCTTCCAAGGCTTATGAGATCCTAGATAATTGTACTATCAGCAGTGGCCACAACACTGGATCTTCCCCAATACTCTGAATTGTCTAAGCTCACAGAAGCCCTGAAAGCACCTTGGCTGGTGATTGGGGATGATAGTGAGAAATAGAAAATCAAATCCCAATAATGATTGCTAGTAAGTTTTCTATCAGTGTTAGATTTAATTTGATTTTGAAAGCAAACACAGCAAAGTGAATGGTATATTTTCTTTTTAACCTTGGGAACAGGAGGATATATATTAATCACAGGAAAAGGAAATTCAACTGGAATGATACAAACAATTGAGATTCATAAAACATCTACAAATCTATCAACATTTTAAATTCTGTTCTTTCAATTAGAGTTGCAAACAGCTGTTGAGATTAACAAATTCAAGTTTTGTTTCCCACTGTTCTATCCTCTTTTGGGTGAATGTTTTAATGGGCCGTAGGTTAGGGAAAGAGGAAAACCAAGTCTAAAACAAATTGGTGACAGAACAAGAAAATTAGCAGATTGGCAAAGCAATGTTGAAATTATTGGGAGGAAGCTATTGTTACAATGCTTTAATGCTATATTACTAGTATTTCGGTGGGGCCAAGTGACAATTTTGTCCTTGCTCTACCTCTAAATGACATTTGTTTTTGTTTTAAGTCTTTGTTTTCTGAATTAAGGATCCTTTTAGAGGATACCATTTTAAGTAACTTTATCTCCAGTTCCTCTGATGTAACTTGTTCAACATGATACAAGAAATTCTGACACTGAAGAAGAAAGCTTTGGTTCTTTGGACAGATGTCAAGGTGGCATGACCTGCCATTAAGCAACTCAAACTGCTTATGGTCAGCAGAAACAAAGATTGTATTTTTGGCTAAACCTTTTTTTTTTTGGTACCCGAGATTGAACTCACAACCTCATACTTGCCAGGCACTTATGCCACTGAGCTAAATCCCCAGCCCTGGATAAACTTTTTAAGAAAGTGCTACTGATATGTTAGTCTTATTTCACCTTTGCAGCCAAGAGGAGAAAAAAAAAAAAAGACTAAGAAAAAAGCTACCAAAGCCCATATGAAAAAGCTTTCATGTTCTTATGTTGAATATGTAAATATAATCTCTGTTCTTTCTTAGACATGTTTGCTCCATTTCAATGGGTCTCCCTTCAAGTAAGAAAATATCTGAATTAAGGATTAATCTTTAGTGTTAGTCACTTTTCATATACTTCCTCATCTACTAAGGTCATTGCACAGTTTATACAGGAAAAAAAATAAAACCTACAGGAAATGTTAGTTTTTAAAAGAGACACAGTTTTCTTGGTGACTGGATATATTTATAATAAATCATTTCTAAGATGCATTTAAAAATAATTACTCCTATTAAGTCATTTGTGAGAAAAATAACATCATGACCCAGCCATAAATAAGTAAAATATCTAATTCATATCTGGGGACCACATCATCATTATTTTCAGTAATATCCATGGTATGTAAGAACTTAATAGGAACATTTATGGGCCAAAGAAAGGATGTTTATCCAAACCTTTTCTTAATTAATATTTCTCTGTGTGTGGCAATGCAAATGATTTAATTTTAGATTTTCTAAGGAAGAGACATTTCTAGCTGAAATCTTAGCTTCACCAAGGTTACTTTGGACAACTGAGTCTTTTCTGAGTTTCTCCCAAATATAGGACTGTGAGCATCAATATATTTCTCCAAGACTGAAAGGCTTTCATTCAAACTGGTCATGAGGAGATAAATCCTGAATATGAAGTAAGGTAGAGAGTAATTCAGCTCACTGCATTCCAGCCTCTACTGTCCTTAGAATCATTTTTTACTGAACTGAAGTTGAAGATAAAACATGCAATCTAGCTTGCTAACCCAATTCAGCCTTTGCTCTATCAGCATAAAGTGCAGAGTCCTCATTATCCAAGAATAATTGGTTCTAGGAAAGATCCTCTTAACAGTGAGTCTGCACAAAATGGCAACCAATATTCAATAGTAAATAGAAAATAAAAAAGAAAATTTGATTAGGATCTTATCTTGAAGTGAAGCTAAAGTTATGAAAATGAGTTTTATTTTGCATTTAAAGTTTTAGGCCACAATTGAATCTCCTGTGATCACTCTTAGGATGAAACAGGAATTAAATATTAATTGATTTTTCAGAGGGTATAATTTTTCCAACAAACTTAGCTGATAGTACAGCTTGACATTTTTCACATTTGACTTTCATTGCAAACTAGAAAGGGACTCATTTTTCTTTGCAAATATATTCAAAGATTTTCTCATATTTCACAAGGTCGTCTCTTAATCCTTTTATATTAAAATAAATCTTTTCCAAGTTTCATCATCTTTGTCAAATTTCTCTTCTTCAGTTGTCAACTAATCTAACCTGCCAGATCCTTGTCTGACAGTGGCTTTCTGAGTGAGTGGTGCAATCCTTTTCATTCTTTACAGTGACTTTATGAAGTTCTACATATGTGGCAAGATATGCAACTTTTCTTTTGAATTGATTTATATTGATTATAGACTATTCAAAGATAAAATCACCACCAGTATTCAAATAACCAAATATTTTAAAGCATGGCTAGAGATTGTTTAAGTGAGAACTCTCACAAATGAGGTTAGTTTATTGCTAGAATTTTTCAGCTAACATTTCAGTTGAAATGTTATAGTTTAGATAGGATGTGTCCCCAAAGACTCATGTATTTGGTCTTGATCACAAATAGGGCCTAGAGAAGTGATTAGATCATGAAGTCTTTAAGTTCATTAGTAGATTAATCCACTGTTATGATTTAGATCAAGAATAGTCTCAAAACTCTCTTGCACTCAGAGGTAGGCCTTTCAGAGAACTGGTTCATGGAGTGCTCTATTGAACAGACTAAATGTGCTGTTAGGAAATGGGCAGGTTGGCAGCAGGTAACTGGGGATAACCTGAAGGATGTAGCTCTCTCCCCAGCTCCTTCCTTTCTGCTTTCTCTAGCTGCCATGAGATGCTTTGTCATTAGGCCTTCCTGCTATGCTATTTCTACAGCATCCTGGAGAAGACCAGAATAAAGGAGATGGATCCTCTCAACCCAGCAAGAAGCTAAAGGGGAAAAAAAAAAAAGAAAAACAAAAACAAAAACACGGACAGAAGGCTGTAGCCAGATATGCTTTCACCGGAGCCAGTCCCGCTGTGTACAAAACAACACTGGAATCCGCAGACGCACCATCATGGCAAAGTTGGGGGTTGGCAAGTTCGAGGGCCTTGGTGGGAGGACGTGGTAGCAGAGGGGAGAGGTAGAGTGAAGAACAGCACTGGCTTGGAGATCTGCACCGGCCCACATGAGTGCGGGGAACTCAGTCCTCCTGCAGGAGTGGGTGATTGGCTGGGCGACATTTTGGAGTTGGGCAGGATAAGCCCAGAACCAGAACTACAGCAGCTTCAGTTAGCCACCCCTAGCACAGAGCAGATTGGTTAGAATTGCTTGGACTGAGTCCCACCCCTGTGTGCAATCCAGTAGCTAAGGAAGAGGTTTCCCTGAAGCTATCCCTAACCAACCCCATTCACACAGTACACTCTAATATAGTGACCAGTAGTTGACCAGGTCAGAAGGGAGAGGCCAGCCTGCCCTGCCCCTGCTTGTACTTCAGTGGTCAACAGCAGACTGGGGAGGACAGCAATCCCTAGCCAGCATGCTTCAGAGTAATCATAACCAATACAGTAAATGCTAGAGACCCCCACTATCCACTTGTCTGGAAGGAACCAGAAACATGACAAGAGGAAGAAACAAAAGGAAGTCTCCAGCCTCCAACCCAAACAGTACTGGCCCAGGAGAGGTAAATACAGAAGAGATCGGGGGTTGCACACCTGCAGTCTCTGAAGAAGAGCATCTGACATAAAGAAATATCTTTGTGACATTATAAAAGAACTCAAAACAGAAATACTAACACAAGTAAAGGAAGATATAAGACAAATAATAAAAGAAATGCTAAGCACCTCTCAAGAAAACACAGATGGAAGAATGGAGGAGCACAGAAAAAGGAAGGAAACCTTCAATGAAGAATATAAAAAAATCTAGAATACATAAGCCAGATTCAAAGAGATTATCAGGAAATTAAAAGCTCTATTGAAAGTTGGCAAAACTGCTTGAAAGAAACTAAAGATAGACTATCAAAACTTGAAGACAGGTTTGCAATGTGTGATTGCAAAAGGAAAGATCTCTTAAAAATAACAAGAAACCAAGAAGTAACAACACAAAGGCTAGAGGATGACAAGATCTCTAACTTAAGAATAAAAAATGTGAGTGAAGAAGCAGGGGTAAACACAAATGAAATATAAAGGCTATTTACAGAAATAATTAAAAACTTACCAAGCATAGGAAAAGGAAATGATATTCAGATAAATGAGGCATACAGAATTCCAGCCAGCTATTACCAAAATAGATCTACACCCAGACATATAATAATCAAGATCCCAGAAATTCAACACAAGAACCGAATATTAAAAGCTGTCAGAGAGAAGAAACAGATCACCTATAAAGGAAAATCCATCAGAATCATGACAGGCTGCTCGACACAAACCATCAAATCAAGAAGAGCTTGGAGCGAAGTATTCCAAGCCCTGAAAGAAAATAACCTCCAACCCAGATTGATGTACCCTACAAAACTCTCTCTCAAAATTAATGGAGAAAGAAGATGTTTCCATGACAAAGAGGAACTGGGGGAGTTTGTGATCACCAATCCAACCCTACAAAAAATATTGAAGGGCATTCTAGAAAGAGAGAAAAAAGACCATGGTTTCAGGAACAGTGGCAGAGGGGGCTCACTGAACAGGGCAGACAGTGGAATGAAGGAGAAAAGTAGACAACCAACAGCAGAAAAATAGCATGGTAGAGATGAGGCAAAGAAGGTTGGCTGTAATCACTAACATAGATGGCCTTGATACACTAATAAAAAGAAATATGGGCCAAGTGGATCAGGAGATAGGGTCCATCAAGATGCTCTATATAAGAAATATAATTAACCTGAAAGAGGCTTTATGGACTGAAAGTCAAAGATGAGAAAATAATGCTTTATGTGACAGGGAACCAGAAAAAAGTGGGAGTAGCTCAGCCTTCAGTTGCAGATTGGTTGGAAAGACATAACACTTTTATACAATGGAGAACTACTCAGCTATAAGGAAGGAAAACCTTGAGGCTCTTGTAGGTAAATGGATACAACTTGAAATCAAGCTCAGATGTAAAAAGGTTCAGAACCACTAACATAAACTCTAATCTAAAAACTAATGGAGTTAGTGGGATACAAAATGTACAATGTACCCTATAAAAGTGAAAGGGGAGGAATTGTCTAAAAAGGGAAGGCAGAGGACATTGTTAATCTTGTATCATGATTTGAAACCCATGTTGTTCTCATTATTCTGTTTAGTTTGGTTATATTTTGTTCCAGTTTGTCTACTTATACTAGATTTGAAGGCATCGACAGCTATTCCAAAGATAGCAGGATATACTATGGTAACCATTTTTAATTTACTATTAACTTAATTTGAAGCCCTGTATTACTCTTACTGTCTTGTTTTGACTGATTTTATTTGAATCTGTTTTGTTTGATCGCTTTGTTGTTTTGACTGATTTTGTTCGAATTTGTTATGTTTGATAGTATCAAACATAACAGGCAACTGTCTGAAGACAGTAAGATTCACTGTGATACCCATTCTGAGTATTAAGAGTACAGGCAACTGTCTGAAGACAGTAAGATTCACTGTGATACCCATTCTGAGTATTTAGAGTACAGGCAACTGTCTGAAGACAGTAAGATTCACTGTGATACCCATTCTGGTTTGACTATTATCCTCTTTTGAAGTCCTATAGTGTCTCCAATGTTTCATTTTTATTGATTTTGTTCTGTACTGCTATGTTCAATTTTATTGTGCCTGATGATATAGGCAGATCTATTGAAGATAGCAAGAGACATCATGGTAACCATTGTAGATCACCTTGTATTGTGGTTTTAAATCATGTACTATGTCCATCCTTTTGTTTTGAATGACCCCATTTTGTTTTTTTCTCATTTTGTTTTATTCTTTTCAAAATAAATAAGTAAATAAATAAGGAAATACATCCACCCTTCTATTAAAAAGCAACTGAAATTTTTTGATCTTTACTTTTTCCTATTGTTCACATTATCAAATAACTCAATTGACAACATGAGAAGGAAACTTTTTTTCTGTATTTCTGTAGACAGGAACAGCCTGTTCAATGACACAACGTATTTGAACATTTTTTTTTTCAAGGATGCTGCCACTTAGATTTCACTTTAGCTAGAAATTTCAATTGACACCCCCTACTGTGGCTACTTAGATAGCAAATTTTAAGACCATTGAGAAAACAACCTTCAATTTAAAGTGCATAAATGTGAAAAAGTTTAGGGAATGGTGGGCATCATCATTTCTTCTCAGCATTGTACCTATAAAGTGAAAAGTCCTTTCCTGGTGTGGCAAGGACTTTAGGAGTTCATCTGTAGAGAATGTGTTGTTTTTAACCTATAGACACAGCTAGCGTAGAGGCTAAATACATGTATTCTCAGGCTACAACTCTATCTTTGTAAGCTGAGTGATTTTGAGCAGATTATTTAACAATAAACAGGAATAACAATGCCTATTAAACAGAGTTGTGAAAGTTAAATGAATGTGTATCTGCAAAATGATTAAATGGTGATGACATACAGTAAGTGTACAAATAATTTTTAAAATAAACACACAAATGTGTACATTGCACATGCCACTATCTACCAAAGCAATGGTAACTATACGACAAAGTGTAAAAGATTTCTCAGAGGGCTTCTTACAGCTTTATATAAACTTACACAACATCTCTGGCTAGTTTAGTAAATAAAGTGCCCAAAAGTTATGAAAATTTCATCTTAAAAATCCATAAGATCTGTATGTGCTTGTAGCATAACTAATAAGCAGTTTATTAACTTGCTGAGAATGGGCTCTCTCACTTCAGACACAGGTTGAGTTCAGGGCTTTGGGCTTCTATGGTCACTGAAGATCTACCATTTGCTCTTGGAACTGAATGTGTATGGAGGCATAGTGTGCACTTATTGTTCTTGTAGTTGTCCCAATCACAGAATCATCACTACTCTATAGAACCTTAGTGGCAGGGCTCCCTAACATTGTTGACATCCAAGTCAGTCCTCCTCCCATGAATACCAGGAACAGCTCCAACAGACTTGTTGGAAGCCAGTTTTTATGGGCAGTGCCTGAACAATCATGCAATGTCCTGGGTAATGATGTAACCAGCAGTAACTAGATTGTATCTGAGCCCTACAGAGGTAACATTATCTTGTTGATTCTACCCAATCAGCCATGAGATTGTGAGTAATATTGTATTGCTCCCTTCCTTTTGTGGGGAAAGACAGGAAAGTAGTCTGGAATGGAATAGTTGACAGTGAAGTGTGGAAAGATGCCTTCTAGGTCTGAACAGTATCTGGAGGAATTACCTTATGGTTAGACTGATTGGACAATAAACAAATATGTGAATACCTTTTCTCTACCTATTATTCTGACTCTTCTGATAATCACTGTACCTTACATGAATTTTCTCATATTGTTTCTAATAAAATTGTCTGTATAGGTAGGGACACCATAAGAACAATTATCCTAGAAATTTCACTTCCTAAAGACAGAGCTGGTTAGGAGTTCTGGCTTCAAAGCTAGATTCCTTTTATTCAGGTCTCAGTTGTGTACCCTTGAGAAGGTAGCTTGATCTTTCTCACCTCTAGTTCTGTCATGTGCAAAATGAGGATGATACATCACAGGTTGTTGTTGAGATTGAATAAGTTGATCTGTGTTAAGCCAGTGCCTGGTCCACAATGCAAACTCAGTAAGTGTTACTCATTGTCATCTATGAATATTTCCTGAAGATGAATTTCAAGAGATAGAACTTATAATTCAAAGATTGAATATTCATGATGGATCTGATGATTTTGTGAAACAGTTCTCCTGAAAGTTGGATCACATACTCGTTTATTTATCCTTTTTTATTAGTACAAGTTTGCCGTACCTAATGATCATATTCATCATAGGGAATTTGTACCTATACATAATACTTCTTTTTTACTATCCCTCTCTCTTCCTTTCAATGTTTTTTCCTTTCTCTCTTCATATATCTTTGTTTCCATCTTTTTCTTCCATTCTCTTTTTAAAAAATCCTTTTTCCTTACTTTCCTTTCCCCCACTACATCCCTTGTTCCTCTTTACATTTGAACAAGCTCTTTACTTCCCAATATCTGCCCTCCATTTTGCTTCCTATTTATCCTTTTAGTTTGTCACACAAAAGAAACAATGTAATATTTAAAGTTGTGTGTCTGGTTTATTTCACTTAAAATTATGATCTAGCGGTGCATCCATTTATCTAAAAATGTCTGATTTATCCTTCTTTATGGCAGTGTATATTTGATTGTATATTAATACCACATTTTCTTTATCCATTCATCTGTTGATAGACATATGGACTATTTTTGAGATTTAGCTGTTGTAAGTTGTCCTGCTATAAACATAGATGTGCACATATCACTGTGATATGATGCTTTTAACTCTTTGGGGAAGAGAACAGAAATAACTAGTCAAATGGAACCTCTAGTTTAGTTTTTTGAGAAATCTCCACAGTGATTTCCACAGCAGTCTCACCAGTTTACACTCCCAGCAACAGTGGGGATGGTTTCCTTTTTCCACTGCCTTGTTATCATTTTCATTGGTTGATTCCTTGATGCTAGTCATTGTCTCTGAAGTGAGATAGAATCTCAGTATTGTTTTAATTTACACTTCTTGAATGACCAGTGATATTGGCATTTTTTCATATATTTATTTGCTCTTTGTCCTTCTTCATCTGAGAAGTGTCTATTCATTTCAGATGTTCACTTTTGAGTTGGGTCTTCAAAGTTGGGGAATCTGATTTTTTTTTCAGTTCTTTTTATATTAGACACTAGACCTGTGCCTGAGGAGTAACTGGTAAAAAATTTTCCCATTCTGTGGACTGTCTTTTCACTCTGTTGATGGTTTCTTTTGATGGAAAAACTTTAATTTGATGTGATAGTGGTTTCTGATTCTTTTAATATATCCTATATAATTAGGATTTTGTTCATAACATCTTTTTCTACACCTATGTCTACAAGAAAGCAGATTAAGTGTTTCTGTTTTAATATTTAAATCTTTTAAATCATACAGTTTTAAACCATATGATATCATGCTTTAAAGCAGTCTATTTAAGGCTGAACATGACAGCTGGGTCTTAAATCCCAGCACTCAGGAGACTGAGGCAGGAGGATTGCTGCCAATTCAAGGCCAGCTGGGGCTACAAAGTGAGCACAAGGTTAACCTGAACTGCAAAGTGAAACCTTGTTTTAAAAAGACAAAAAACAAAAAAACAAAACAAATAAAGCAGCTTATTTAAACCAGCCAAAGTAAGATGGGAGATGGAAAGGAAAAAATAATAAAGAAAAGAAAATTAATGGAAACAACCAAGATGAGTGTGGAAATAGGAGGAAGGAAAAGAAATTTAAAAATAGGAATGAATATTATACATTATCCTTAGTATTTTTAGTATTTTATGACTTCTAGTGTATATGTATTGACCACTGGATCTTGGAATTTAAAATTGGCTTTGTCATTCTGTGCAGGCTTGGCATCTTTTAGGCCCCACCCAGCAACTGCAGGCAGCCAGGGAGCCTCAGTGTGCTGTGTGTGGCTTGCTGAAGGTCTGCCCAGCATACTCCACCCAGCCAGGGAGCCTCGGTGTGCTGCTTGGGATCTGGTAAGGCCTGCCTAATGACCCCCTACTCAGCTGGAAGGAACCCATCCAGTACAGACAGCCATCATCAACTCAGGAAACAACTGTGACTTTGCATTTGGCTGCTCCTGGGGAACACAGGAAAATGACAAAACAAAAGAGCAAAATGCAATCACAAACCACCAGCCCATCCCAAACAAGTCCAGGAGACATGGACATAGAAGAAAGTGTAAGTCATATACTGAAACTTTGAAAATTGTTGCAACTGAAATAAAGAAACAACTCCATGAACATAAACAAACAATGAAGTCAAGAAGAGCATGGAGTCAAGTATTTCAAATCCTAAAGGAAAATGATTTCCAACCCAGATTGATGTACCCGGCAAAACTATCCTTCAAAATTGATGGAGAAATAAGATACCATAAGAGATAAGATAAGAAATAAGATTCATGATCAAGAACAACTGAAGAACTTTATGACCACCAAACCAACCCTACAAAGAGTACTGAAAGATATTCTAGATAGACATAAAAATGACTACAATTTCAAGAACAACAACAGAAAGAAAAAAAAAAAACACCAAGCGGGGCAGGCAATTAAGGAGAGGGGAAAGATAAAGAACTAACAGCAGAAAGATAACATGACAAAAACAAGCCAATATATATCACTTATAACCATTAATGTAAATGACCTCAATTCACCAATTAAAAGAATCAGACTGGCAGAATGAATCAAAAAACAGCATCCAACCATATACTGTATACAAAAATCCATCTAACCCAAAGGGAAATTCATAGACTGAAAGTCAAAAGACAGAAAACAATACTTCATGCAACAGGAACCCAACAAAAACCAGGGGTAGCTCTTCTGTTTGCAGACTATGTGAACTTCAAATCAAGAACGATTAAAAAAGAGAGAAGGTGAGTAAGTACCAGTTAGGGGAAAACTTCAAGAGGAAGAGATAACAATCTTAAATACATATGTACCACATATGGGAGCACCTGCCTATATTAGATAAACATTAATAGACATGAAAAATCAAATAAACTATAACCCAATTATAAAAGGAAAACCTTAATACCCCTTTGTCACAAAGAGACAGATCAACCAGACAAAAAATAAGCAAAGAAATAACAAAACTGAACAAACTTGTGAAAAAATGAACTTAGTAGATATGAACTTAGTAGATACAGAGTATTCCACTGAAGAACATCAAAACACACATTCTTTTCAGCTACACGTGGGACATTCTCTAAAATAGACCCTCTACTAGCTCATAGAACACACTTAAGTAAATGCAAAAGAACCAAAATTATCTCATGCATATTATCTGATCATAGTGTCATGAAACTAGAAATTAAGGACAAAACAAACTGAAAAAACTCCATAAACACATGGAAATTAAATAATACCCTCCAGAATAATCAATGTAACAGAGGAAATTAAAGAAGAAATTAAACAATCTCTACAAGCAAATGAAAATTCAAATACAATTTATTGGAACCTGTGAGATGCAATGAAAGCATTCCTCAGAGGGAAATCTATTGTGGTTAACTCACACATCAGGAAAACAGAATGAATGCAAATAAACAACCTGATGCTACACTTCAAACATAGAGAAAAGGAAGAGCAAGTCAAGCCCAAAGCCCAAAAAAGAAGGAAATTATAAAGAGCAGAGCAGAAATTAATACAACTGAGGCTAAGAAAACAATAAAAAGAATTAACGAACTGAAGAGTTGGTTCTTTGAAAGAATAAATAAAATTGATAAACCCCTAGCCAACCTTATCAAAAAAAGAAAAGAAAAACCTCAAATTCATGCAATAAGGAATGAAAAGGGTGAAATCACTACAGACCCTGTAGAAATACAGAAAATCATCAATACTTACTTTGAAAACCTTTACTCTCATACGTTTGATAACCCAGAAGAAATGGACAGATTTCTAGAAACATATGAATTATCAAAACTGGATCAAGAAAATATAAAATTGCTGAATAACCTAATTTCAGTTAATGAAATTGAAAATGTAACTAGAACCTTACTAATAAAGAAAAACCCAGGTCCAAATAGATATACAGCTGAATGCCAACAGTCCTCAAACTCTAATGAAATTGAAAGGGAAGCAATTCTCCCTAACTCATTCCTGGAAGCAAGTATTATAGTACTAAAATCAGAGAAAGACTCAACAAAAAAAGAGAACTACCAGTCAATCTCCTTATTGAACATAGATACAAAGATGCTCAATAAAATACTTTCAAACGGAATGCAGCAATTCATCAAGATTATATACCATGACTAAGTGGGATTTATCCTAGGAATGCAGAGATGGTTCAACATGTGCAAATCAATAAATGTTATACACCACATCAACAGAGCCACAGACAAAAATCACATGATCATCTCAATAGATGCAGAAAAAGCTTTTGGATAAAGTCCAACACACATTCATGATTAAAAAAACCCTAAGGAAAATTGGAATAGATGGTCTTTACCTCAATCTAATAAAAGCCATCTAAGTTAAACCAACTGCCAACATCTTACTAAATGAACAAAAACTGAAAACTTTCAATATAAATCAGGAACAAGACAAGGATATCCATTATCACCACTCCTATTCAGTATAGTTCTACAAACATTAGCCAGAGCAAAGTAGACAAGAGAGAGAAATAAAATGAATAGGATAGGAAAAGAAGTTAAATAACCATTATTTGCAGATGCCATGATACTCTACATAGAATATCCCCAAAACTCCACAGAAAGATTTCCAGATCTATTAACCAAATTCAGTAATGTAGCTTGATACAAAGTCAACACTCAAAAATTAATAGCATTCCTGTATAAAAACAACAAACTCATTGAGAGAGATATAAAAGAAACCACACCTTTCATAATAGCATCCAAAAAAATGAAATACTTAAAAATTAATCTAACAAAGGAATTAAAAGATATATACATTGAAAATTACATATCCTGAAGAAAGAAATTGAGGAGAATCTCAAAAATGGAAAGACATTTATTGTTCATGGATAGGAGGAACAAAAATTGTGAAAATGACCATTCTTCCTAAATTGTTATGCAGATTTAATGCAATTCCAATCCAAATACTATTAACACATATTACAGATATAGAGAAATCATTCCCAAGATTCACCTGGAACCAGAAAAGACCTAGAATAGCAAAGGGAATTCTGGGTAATAAAGTCAAGGCAGGAAGGACCACAATCCCAGTACTACAAGCTACTGTAATAAAAGCAGCATGGTTCTGGAATAAAAACAGACTTGACAGAAGTCAAGATGGCTGATCAGTGAGCAACAAAACACAAAGCCTCCTAGGAGAAACAACTCTTGTGCCAGAATAAAGCACCCTGGAGAGACCCAGACAGAGGGAGATGGATCCTCTTGACAGAGGAAGAAATTAAAATGTAAAAAAGCTCATCAAACCCATCGGGACTACAACTAGAACAGCTAAAACTTATGGGACAAAGGGTTTTCAGCCAAGTTTGCACTGGCCTGAATTTGTGCCAGCCTGACTCCGCACCGGCCAGCAGAGCCACCCAAACTCGTTCCTGCCACCACTCACAGGAACCACAGCAGCGCTGAAGTCAGGGATTGGTGAGCCCAACGGAGAGTGGAGCCAGCAAAGGGACCTTCATTAATCCACAGTCAGTGCTGGGAATGAGACCCCCCCACCATGGGAAGGGCATGACCAAATGGGCGACATGTTGGAATCGGGCAAGAGGAACCTGAACTGGGAGCAACAGTGACTTCAGTTGGTTGCTCCCTCCCCAGAGCAGATTTGTGGGATTTGCTTGGACTGAGCTGCACCCTGGTGAGCCATCCCAAATCCATTCCCTGCACCTAGCATGCCCTAACCGGGTGAAGGCCCCTGGAAGTTTGGCTGACCCGGTGGGGAGGGACAGGTAGGAAAGGGCGGAGGTCTCTCGCCAGCATGCTTTGGAGGAACCGTGGACAAAAGGGAAGGGGGCTGGGACCTGCATTGTAACCTGTATGGAGGAAGCCAGGACCATGACAGGAGAGAGAGACAAGAGGAGGTCCCCAGCCCAGAATCCTGAGAGCACTGATCCAGGAGAGGGAAAAACAAGGGAGACTGAGGGCAACAAACACACAACATCAGACATGGCTTCAGTGGACATTAAGAGACATCATCTTGTAGATGAGCTCAAAACTGAAATATTAAATCAGGTAAAAGCAAGATATGAGTAGAGTAGTAAAAGAAATGCTCTCAGGAAGCATCTCTCAGGAAGATACAGATGTAAGAAGGGAGGAACACAAAAAAAGGAGAGAAACATTAGATAAAGAATATAAAGAAAATATAGAATACATGAAGCAGATTCAAAGAGACTACCAGGACATTAAAAACTCCATTGAAAGCTGGCAAAACTCCTTGAAAGAAACTAAAGATAGACTATCAAAACTTGAAGACAAGTTGGTAGTGTGTGATCAGGAAAGGAAAGATCTCTTAAAAATAACAAGTAAACAGGCAGTAACAATACAAAGGCTAGAAGATGACAAGAGAATCTACAATTTAAGAACAAGAAATGTGAACGAGGAAGAAGGAATACATACAGGCAAGTTACAAAGGCTATTCAAAAAAACAATTAAGGAAAACTTCCCAAGCATTGGAAGAGAAAATGACATTTGGTTATGTGAGGCATACAGAACTCCAGCTACCTACAACCAAAACAGAGCTACACCCAGACATATAATAATCAAGATACCAGAAATTCAATATAAAAACAGAATATTAAAAGCTGTCAGAGAAAAGAAACAGATTACCTATAAAGGTAAACCCATCAGGATTATGGCTGACTTCTCAACACAGACCATCAGATCAAGAGGGCTTAGAAAATAACCTCCAGCCCAGATTGATGTACCCTGCAAAACTGTCACTAGAAATTAATGGAGAAACAAGGTGCTTCCATGACAAAGAGGAACTGGGGGGGGGGGGTTTGTGACCAGCAATCCAATCCTACAAAGAATACTGTAGGACATTCTAGAGAGAGAGAGAAAAAAATACCAGGATTTTAGGAACAGTGGCAGAAAGGTCTCAATGAGTAGGGCAGGCGGTAGAATGAAGGAGAAAACAAGACAAAGGCAGAAAAATAGTGTAGCAAAAATGAGGCAGAGAAGGATAACTAGAATCTCTAACATAGATGGCCTTGATACGCTATACTGTTAATAGCGCACCAGGATTTAAAACTCACATTACTCACACTACTCTGCTTAGATGTATTATATTCTGTTCCAGTCATTCTACCTGTACTAGATTTGAGGGCCCAGACAGTAATCCTGAAAATAACAGGATATAGTATGGTAATCATCCTTAATTTCCTATTAACTTAATCTAAAGCTCTGTAAAACCTACACTATTTTACCATGACTGATTGCAATCAAATCTGGTCTGTTAGATCGCAGTTTTGTATTGATAGATTTTATTCAAAGCTGTTATGATTGATAGTATCAAGTTTGAGAGCATAGGCAACTGCACTGAAGATGACAAGATTCACTAGAATATCCACTCTGGTTTGATTATTACCTTCCTTTGAAGTTTTATACTGTCTACAATGTTTTATTTTTACTAATATTTTTATGTATTGCTATATTCAATTATGCCTGATGATATAGACAATTCTATTGAAGATAATAAGAAAGAACACAGTAATCATGGTAGATCACCTTGTACTGTGGTTTTATACGACTTTTTGGTTTCATGTTTTTATAGGAACTTGTTTTGTTTTGTCTTGTTATATTTTGTTTTTCCCTCTAATACAAAAAGGAAAGAAATACATGCAGAGACCTATGCATGTGTAGCTGTTTACACTCTCACTGTTTGAATATGTACTTCGTATGCTTTAATTTTGTAACTTGAACAATTATTTCTAAGAGGAAAATATGTAATTTATCAACTAGTGATTTCTTATTGTTTATCTTTTTTTTTGAAATTCTGTATTATCTCTACCCTTTACATGCTTTTGTTTCTCTTTAAATAAAAAAATCCAAAAACAATAAACAAAAAAAAAACAGACCTGATGACCAACAGAATAAATTAGAAGATACAACCACAATTACAAACACAGTCAGCCACCTTATCTTTGACAAAGGGGCCACAATGTTCACTGGAAGAAAGATAACTTTTTTAACAAGTGGTCCTGGAAAAACTGGCTCTCCACATGTTGAAGACTAAAACTAGACCAATGTCTATCACCATGCACTAAACTAAAGTCAAAATAGATCAAAGATCTAAATATTAAAACAGAAACACTAAATCTACTGGAAGACAAAGTAGGTGGAAATCTTAAAGACATAGGGGTAGGCAGAGAATTCATGAACCACATGGGAAATACATTCTAGAATCAATAACTTGAATCTCATCTTATTAAAAAGTTTTTGCATGTCAAAAGAATGAAAAAGAATTAATGTGCAACAGAGTGAAAAGAAAACTTACAAAATGGGAAAAAAATCTTAGTCAACTGTCCCTCAGACAAAAGACTTCTATCTAGAACATACAAAGAATTTTAAAAAATCAGGTCTCCAAAATTCAAAGGCCCAATCCAAATGGGCATCTGAGATGAATACATAGTTCTCAGTTGAAGAAATACCCATGACAAATAAAGACATGAAAAAATGTTCAGCATCATTGGTCATTAGAGAAATGCAAATTAGATTCCACCTGAGATTCTACCTCACTCCAGAAAGAATGGCCAAAATCAAGAAATCAACCAATGACATACTAGTGGGGCTGTGGGGAAAAAGGAAGCCTTCTCCATTGTTAGTGGGAGTGTAGACTGGTGCAGCCACTGTGAAAATCGGTGTGGAATTTCCTCGAAAACTAGGATTACAGCTATTCCGTTTTTGGGCATTTTCCCAGAAGAACTGAAAACATCATACCATAGTGAGATATGTGCACCCATGTTTATAGCAGCACAGTTTGAAGTAGCATAATGTTGGAAACAATCCAAATGCCCATCAGCTGAGGAATGGGAAAAAAAAGATGTGGCATTTTTATACAGTGAAGTACTACTAAGCTATACAGAAGGATCACACTGAGGCTTTTATAGGTAAATGGATGTGACTGGAGAGCATATTGGTAAGTGAGATAAATCAAACCCACATGTGTAAATACCATATGCCTCCCTAGTGTAAGAAACTGAAAGAGTAACTAAGATCCAAAATCTACAATAAATATTACAAAAGGGTGAGAACTGCTCAGAGGGGAAAAATAACTGTGTAGGGAAAAGGACAAAAGAAGGAAGGGAAAAGAAAAAAGTTATAAATACATATATATATATATATATATATATATATATATATGATAGCTAAGATGTTTATTCTACTAATTCTATTAGTTCTTAGAAAAGAACAGTTAATACTCATATGAGTAGATCAATTTTGCATGCCTATATCTGGTAATCTAAGCAACCCTTTTGAAGATAACAATATGCAATATAACAACCATTGCTAAATTCCTATCTTCTTGTTTTGAAGGCTTATATTGTTATTGTTTTGGGGTTTTTTGCTGCTGTTGTTTGTTTGTCACTTGTGATTTTTATTTTTCTTATCTCTGTTTCACTCCTCTTAAAATAAAATTTTAAAAATTAAAAAAAAAATAAAATTGTGTTTTTCTGTGTTCTTAACATAAAAACCCATATGCAACATGGACATGAGAAAAACAAAAAGCAAAGAAAAATGAAAAAAATACACAAAGAGACACAGGACACTTTTGAAAGTGATTCTGACTATCATCTTGATTGTAGTATTGGTATGATGCATGTGTGCTCATGTCCTAACTCATTAAATCACACACAATTGTTGCAGATCAATTACATCTCAGTAAAACATTTTTAAAATATACAGATTTATGTACACTGCCCTTCCATCTCTGCATGTCTTCATCCCCAAGCAATGACTCTGCAAGTCAGAGATGTCAATCAGATTCTACAAAGTCTACCTGGAACCTAACAATTACAAGAAAAAAAATTATTCTCAGTAACCCCAAGATTATATTACACTGATAATGTTAAATTAAAGGGTCAGAGGTGAGGCTCAGCCGCACAGCACCTTCTTGGCAAATGCGAGGCCCTGACTTCAATTCCCAATACCAAAAAAAAAAAAAAAATTAACATTTAAAATTAAAATCTACATCTAAATAAAAATTCAGGAAAAAGTTTAACATTGCATTATGTTTCACAATATATCCTAGACATAGAATATTTTTAGATCATGAGGTTGCCCCTCTTCTTTGAGAAGGCACTTCAGGTTCCCCTGAAATAAAGATGCTACAGCAAGGGCCCTAGTTGCAGTCCGAATCATATACAAATACTGCTAGACATGCAAAACTTTAAATTACTTTCTGTAAAAGTAATGTGAAATTTTTATTTATTAGTGCTTAAGTTTAATGTAATCAGTAATGTAAAAGGCAGCTGCAGTTCTGGATTTTTTTTTTCAAATTTCTAGATATAAGCAACACAAAAACAAGCTACAGTTCCTCCTGATGCTGCAGATCCCACCTGCAGTCTATCACAATACCCACACCTATTCCATCCAAAACATGCCATTGGGGTGAACTCACAGGATCCTAGGAAAATGAAATACCTTCAGACAGGATTAACAGAAGCTTATTCTATTTGACAATACCTTGGGTAACAATCCTGTTAACCTGCTACCCCAACATGCTACATCGTAATGAAACGAATAGCTCAGAATGACATGGATGAGTACATATACAGTCTACTATAAAATCCATTTTGAGATTGAAAACATAATTTAATGCTTGACAATTTCCCTCTCTCATCATCACTTTGCCTTGGCCAATGCAGATGCTTGTGTTTTCATATTGAACATCCCCGTGAAACTCTTGCTTTAGTGAAATGAGTGTCTGCTTGCTGCTAGTTTCGCATCTGAGTTTCATGAGTACTTGGAAACACATCTAGTCAGGTTTCAACCATTTCCATCTATCCATATCAACACCTGGGTTGAGAAAGACTTTCAGTAGCTCTATTTTTGCTTACTTCTGAATAGTTCCTCCTATCATCCCATCCTTCCTAGTCCCCTGCTAGTTTTGACCTAGAAATTCAGACTGAGGTTCTGATAAGGAAGCAACTCATTCCCCAGCCCCAGCACACTGACCCTTCCTTAGCAGGACACCATACTAATGCTGCCTTGGAAGAGCCCTAGACAAGCTCCTTGAAGTTCATCGCACCTGCACGCCTGAGTGCATACCACTGGACAGAACTGTTGTTCCCACAGACATCTGCCTTGGACCACGTCCATGACCTTGGTGACGCCTGGCTCTTGACAATAGTGTGCGCCTGGCAGCTTTGAAGTTTCAAAATAGTCTAGTGGCCAAGGTCTCTTACCCTATCTCTCTCACGCCACACTTTGTAAGGAGGTACCAAGTCAAGCTAATATATTCCAAGTTTAGTCCAAAGGTCCAGTTTTTACTGCAGCCCTTTCTATTCCTAGGACCCAGATGTAAATCTCTGGGTGCTAAAGAGAGACTGGCACAAAATCGTGTCCCAAATTACTTCTCCCCACTGGTAATGAAGGCTTTGTGACAGCATCAAGATGATTATGCCTGGTTTTTTCTTCCGTTGCAATGAGTTAGCATCTAGGAAGGGCTTTCATCTCTCCAAGCAATTTTATGACCCTTGCCTTTCTCTTCCCCAAACATGACTGCAGAGTCTGAACTCCAGGAGCGGTCACATCTTTGTTTCAGGAGAGACTTCTCTGACTCTGGAAAAAAAAACCACTCCATTTGGGATTTAGAATGAGATGGCACCTTCTTGGTCAGTGACAAAGGACAAATGAAGAAGGCAGAAGGAACCAAAGAGCCTGAAATAATCCTCAAACTACAAAAGCTAAATTAAATCTAAGGAAATGAAACTTAACATGTTGCTCTCATTTCAGAGAGCATCAGTTGGTGGTTAAAGTATATATGTATGTGTATATATATATGTATATATATATATGAATGCATATATATGAATATATAAATGGCTTTTGATCATATATATATATGAATGGCTTTTGATACAATTTATATTTATATTTTATAGATTTTTGCTCAATTTTATACTAAACTTTAGGTTATTTTTAGCAGATTCACAAATTTCTTTTTTGAGTTATCCCAGGAAGATTAATTATAGAGCCTTAAAAGAAATTGAAGTATTTCTATGCAACTTTAAAAATCTACTTAAAATTCAAATGCTGAGAAGTAATGTGTACTTATGCAAAACACACACAAACACTAACACACTAACACATACACACAACATCCCACATACATGCATATTATGAAATATAGAGTGTGTTGGAAAGCATTCTTGGAATTTGGGATACTAACTAGTCCTACTCGTGTTCCCCTCTGGGTTCTAACTAATGGAAGGTCACAGAATGCAGCAGAGTCAGGAGGGTCAGCGTGGCTTCCTTCTGCCCTAAAACATTTGGCTTCCCTTGCAGTCACGGGCAGTGCAGCTGGAGAGCTTCAGACAGCACCTTCCCTTCCAGCTGACCTTGCCACACAACAAGGTGGAACCGAGAGGACGCAGAGACATGGGCTGCTCTCTGACATTGGCTCCATGGCTGCATGGGCTCTGTTTAAAGCCTGTTGGACTTTCCATCTCTCTAGCCAAGAAAGTCTGCACCTTTTTCCAAAGAGAAGGGCTAGTGAATGTGGCGTTCAAAAGAATTGAAAAAATCTTCCTTGCTAATGTACATTGGAAATGTCAGACTCAATGGTAGAAGGGGGAGGCTCTCATTTTAGGCATTTAAAATAGTTGAAGGGAAGAAGTTCCTCTTTACAGGACAGGTAATGAAGCTAAGATCAGTGTGGATATTTTATGTGAGATAGTAGAGAGTCAGGTAAGTGTAAAAAAGCCATCTTCAAAGCAATTGTACTATTAAAAAAAATCTGAAGCATCCTATTTTTTTGTTGTTTTTTTTGCTTTTGTTTTTGTTTTTGTTTTTGGGGACAGGATCTCACTATGTAGCCCAGGCTGGCCTTGAACCCACAGAAATCTGCTTACTTCAGCCTCCCAAGTGCTGGCTGTGGTGGCCCACAGGCATGGGCCACCACAGCCAGCTGAATCATTCTATTTTTAAATTGAGAATTTTTAAATTTAAAATTCAGTGTGGATTGTTAGTTGTTAACAGGCACACACACATACAAACACATGAATCGGCAAACCAATGGAGGGAAATACCCAAAGGGATCTCTGGGTGATGAGATTAAATATGACATTATTTTTGGCCTTTGATTTATCTATTTTTCCTAAGCTTTGCAGTATGTTACTTTTATAATAGGGTGGGGGAAGTGTGTGTGTGTGTGTGTGTGTGTGTGTGTGTGTGTGTGTGTGTTTAGGGTAATCTGATCTAAGAATTGAAATCAAGGAAAAAAAAAAAAACTTAAATCATCCCTGTTCTAGGGAAGCCTTGGAGACAGATAAAGCCTGAAGGATAGAGAGGCTGATGCTGGGAAGATTGAGCAAGAGCCCTCAATACCTAGGAAATGAGCGCCTAGCATTGGTCACATGTCCCCATAAGACACATGAAAGTACACTCAAAGACCCTGCAGGAAATTAAATCACATAAGTGATGACAGCTACAGTCATTCAATTGTTGACATTTGGAGATGTTTACAAGTTACGCTTTTATAGCCAATGGATTTTCCCAAAATAATTTTACATGACACTAGTTTATTTTTCCTTGTTAAACATATCTTTTGAACTTAAAAAGTTAGAGAGCGGATGGGAGAGATGTTGACCAAACATTGCAAAATTTCAAGTTCAAGAGATCTATTGTACAACACAGGGACTATAGTTAATAACAATGGGTTGTAAACTTGAAAATTGCTGAGAGTAGATTTTAAGGGTTTTCCCCTCCCAAAAATGATTATGTGCTGTAATGTATATGCAAAATAGCTTGATGTAATCTTTTTAAAAAGTCTGTGTATCACAAAACATCGTGTTGTGTCATTTTAATTTTATTTATCAATTTAAAATTTAAGAAAATATAATATAAAAATGCATATTTATTTAATAACATATATGTGTCAAAGGGATAGTTGTCTTGGTTGATTTATCCAAAGAAAATTAATCATCTCCAGCTAGAATCTCAGCCCTACCATTCACTATTGTATACTTGAGAAGGTCACTAAAGCACTCTGAGCTTTGTTTGTTTATTTGTAAAATAGAATTCACAATGATTATGTCATATGGAAATCAAGGGACTCATAGACAATAACACACTGAAACACCAGGTACATAATACCTCAGCTTACTGAGTTTAAAAAAATGTTTCCCGGTAAAAATCTTACCCATTCATCTTTCCACTTTTAACTACTTTGTTTAATTGTGGTCTTGTAACTCAGGTTTGATATCTAAAGAAAGATTGTTATTCCTAACATAGCTCAGCCATCTTCCACTGAATTACATATTTTAGGTCATGGACAAAACTTAAGTATTTAAGCAAAGCAAATACAACCTGAAACATCTAGATATGTAACTATAGGTATTGAAACATAGGCATTATTATGCCAAATTTGAACTGTTCCTTTATTTCAAGAGCAGAAAGAATATTGCTAGATTATCATTTGTTCAGCAAGATAAATTTCCTCTCAGTAGTTGCTGATAGAAAAAAGTACTATTTATCCTCTAATATACATTTATTTTTCCTTTTAAAATATGTCCTCAAAATTGAAAGTTGAATAAAATATATCAATAAATCATTTAAGAGACAAAAATCAGTAAGTACAATTTTATTTTCAATGGGGAATATTCACCTTATAAATTTATTCCAAAAGAAAAGCTCAGTCAGATATGTCATAAAATTAATTCTTGAGATGAGGCAGGACAATAAAATATCTGAATTTTAGGAAGTTTTGGTAGCCTTACTCTTTTTAGCTTTATTCAGAACCATGAAAACTTTTATTCCTTATATTTCGAAGTGTCTAAATTGCCTGTAATTACATAAAGAGGCAGGGGACCTCAAGTACTCGAACCAATACAGAATACTTTATTTTTTTATGCTTTGATTTTATAACTTTAACAACTGTTGTTAAGTTGACAATATGTAATGTATCAACAAATGATTTTATGATGTTAATTTTTGAACTCTGTATTCTACTTTTCTTGTTTTTTCTATGTCTTTTTAAAAAATTTCTGTTCTTTCTTTCATAAAATAAAACAAAACAAAATAAAATATCAGGGAATGGGCAGCTCTTAGCAACCACAAATTCTTAGTGCAGGAAAGGAGGCTATAACCATACTAAAACTGGGATGACAAGAAAGAGAAGTGAACCATCACACCCTGTTTTCCTTGGTTTACTTCTGAAATTTTCACACACTCCAGTGGTTGCATTGCTATTAATTATTCAAAAGAAAAAAATTAAACTTCTCCTTTGAAGTAAATATCACAACTTTCCACCTGACTATGAGAAAGGTCGCTCAACAATTTTACTGGGAAGTAGGACCATGGAAAGTGAGTGGCAGCATCTGGGGGCATAGTAGGTTTGGTGTGGCCGTGTAGGCCGTTCCCCTTGAGAAGTAAGCCCACATCTGTAGTTAGACTCAACTGGTGACCTATGTGTACCCATAACATCCGATACCACTAAAGAAAGGCCTGGTTAGCTTCTAATTCTGAGACTCTCCCACTGTTCTGTAGCCCTCTGCAGTATCTCAGCCTCAGGAAGAGTTTAGGTCCTAGAGAAAGAGAGAGAGAGAAAGAGAGAGAGACAGAGACAGGGAGAGACAGAGAGACAAACAGAGACAGAAACAGAGAGAGAGAGAGAGAGAGACAGAGAGAGAGAGAGCCGATACTTCTCTCCCAGGGATCTTTGAAAGTTAAGGCATTGGAGTCCACAAAGGAGGCTCAGAATCGTTGCGAGTTTTACTTTTGTCTTTTAGCATATTAGCACTAACCATCTCTCCAGTGCCTCCCCCATATCCAGCTGGTTGTTGCCTAAATGATCTCAGGGTCCATCCAGAGTCTGCCATGGTGCCCAAGATTCACAGCTGCTAATGCCCCTGGAGGCTTGTCTTCAGAGGGCATCTATGAAAATATTCCTCATACAGGGCTAGTTCACGACGTGATCTAGCTGGATTAATCCAATTACCTCCAGGAATAGTGCCCTAAAAATGTCATACAGAGCAAAGAAAGAAAGGGTTGGAAAGTTCTGAAACATAGCCTATCACGTGAAAGAAAACTCTGAAACCACAGGTTTGGGAAGACCCTATGAAAGAAAAACAGAAAATCTTCTGAATTCCTGTTTCTCAGGTGCTTCTCTACTTATTATTTCAGGATTTTTCATTTAGATCTTTTTTCAACAAATGAGTTCAGTTCCTTTAAGCCAGCAATGGTCTCCCAGTGAGTTGCCTCCTTTTTTATGTACCATAATTCTCTTCTAAGAAGATGGATACGAGTTGTAATTTTATAGTTGGAACTAATATTTATCTTGATTTCTGTTGCATTCTCCTGCCGTACAAACACAGGGGCATTTGGATCACTTTTACCTCTGCATAATATATGGTCTTGCCATTCCCAATGCCAAGAGCAACTATGAATGAAATAAGCATTGAACACATTAGTTTTCAAAGCTATTAAAGCCATCAAGCACATTAGCGGGTCCATTACTTCATTTTCCTACAGATGCCTCAATAACAGTGCCCACTGTGATCTCTAGTTTTGAAGAAAATTTAGCGCCATTTCGATCAGAAGCCATCATGAATGTAAACTGGAGGTGAAGTTCAGTTGGCTCAAACTGAATCATTAATGAAAAATAACACAGACTCCAGCCTGCCAGGAGATGTAGGTAAGCCTGAGATACCCAACAATGAAAGCTTCATTGTGCACAGTTTGTTAACTTGAAAAAAAAAAAGAAGTGAAATTTAAAACATAAGTCTTATTTTTTTTTCTGAGACAAGATCTATGTTGCCCAGGCTGGCCTCAGGTTCACAGGCTTCAGTCATCTCGTGCTGCAGCCTGGCAGTAGCTGGGACTGCGGGTGCATTCCACCAGCACCAGATGAGAACTTTTGTCTTGGTTTACCTCTCTTCTGCCTTTCAAATGGCAGTTTATAGAAACAGAATAGCATGAAAGTCTGGAAAATTGTAAAATGTTCTTCATTTGCATTTTTAAAATGCATCAGAAAAGCCTCAGAAAGGCAAAAATAAAGAACCTCTACCTGATGGAGTTATTTTAGAACAAGTCTCAGAAATATTTAGCATAACCTTTTAATTAGTTTATTCTAAGGATAATGTTAAAAATGTCTCTACCTCATAGCAGAGGGAAAATTTTCCAAAGTTGCTTCCTGGCAAGATATGCTGTACCTTTAGTGCAATGTGTAGTTTACTCAGCAGAGGAAAAGCACCAGAATCAGTATCTTTTTGGAAACTATATTCCCAAATTAGAAAAAGCTTTCTGTCACTAAAGGGGTACCATGGTGGGCTGAGGGTGACATCAAATGTTTAAAAATGTGCAAATTACTCTGAGAAAAGTTAAACTTAATGTAAAAATGTGAACTGTAGCCTCAGGATCAAAGATCCCACCTTCCTGGTATTTTATTTGTGATAACACAGAGCACTTTTAGTTGTAAGTGAAAACTTGTTCTTTGTCACAGTGACATCCATTGTCTGCCTGAAAGCTCAGTGTCTTTGGTATGTCACCAGGGAGCCAGATTCTTGCTCTATACTTTCTCTGCCATTTTCAGATTGTGCATTTTAGTTTTTGTACTTGCTATCTCCTTATCACAACATGGCTACGGAAGCACTAGATATCTGCAAGAAAAGCCTAAAAAGAAGATAGAGTAGCCCTGTTATAGCTGGGGGCACAATAAAAAGAACATTTGCAAGTCCTTAGAATAGAGACTACATCTACACCATCATCTTCCCTAAGCCAGTAAGGACATAAAGAAGATGCTAGAAAATGAGTAAATGAAAGAACAAAAACACATATTATATATAATCATGTTCATCAGTGGATTCTTTTTCTTGGTTTGTTCCTTGAATGCTCTCTCAAATATATGCATTCTTATCAGCTCAGAACAAACAACTGTAGAATATCCACCTGCAAGGTGCATAGACTGACAAACTGAAGATCACATGGTGAGATTCCCAAGAACAGATCTCCCAAGAAGGAAGTGCCTCCTACTGCAAATTCCACTGTTTAAAATGAAAAATAAATTAATGTGCATCATTACTGTCCTAGTTCCACAGCTCGCCACTAAAGTTAATGGTCTTACCATGAAACATATTAAAAATATTTCCATTCACAACTTAATTTAAAAATCTTCAGGGTTCAAAATAGATGTCACCAGTGCTGGAAGGAACTGTGAAAAACAGAACAATAGTACTACCTTTCTACATCTTGAGGCAGTTATGTCAAATGGTATGTACTTTCATGGCTTTTGACATACAGTTTTGAATTCCTTCCAGAATTCAGTCTGCATGATGGATAGGAATGTCCCTGAATAGAAAAAAACTGCTATTGATCATCTATTGCTGTGTCAAACATTCTCATTTTTCTTCTTTGACACACTGAAATAAAAGTGCAAACTAGGGAAAAGCTCAGTTACGATCAATAAATACTTATTGCTGGGAGCTTCTGGGCAATTGTTATTTTTAGCAACCTGCACCTCAGCTCCCAATCTCTGTTGCCAATCAGCAATACTAGGTCCTGCCCTTGGGGGAATCACCTATCTGTACATCCTTATTGGGAAATAGGAGCATTTTTTCTTCCCAGAGCTGCTCTATTACCACCCAGAAGGACCCAAGTCTAGCAATAAGATGCCTTGCCCTGAGTTCTGTCTTTTTTCTGGACTCCTGGAAACTCACTGGGTGCTGCGGACATTTATCATTCAATGAAAGTAGTTGTATGTGGGCCTACTACTAGTCCTTGCTAAACTTTTCAAGATCAAATGAGATCAACCATGTATGGGGTGGTATGGCAGTAGACTTTGCTAAGCTTTTCAATAAAAATTGTTTTCTGTCAAGATAGCCAGAATAGGTTTCTTCTGCACACACACATATGTACACAAATATGTTTTCTTGTTCAAATTCACAACCTCAAATCCCAAAGAGTCAGTGATGTTCAACTATCTTTTATAACTCCCCAGACAACCATCTGCCACTGTCTGAATGAAGATTTCCTGCTGCCTGTCTCCGTAGTTGTCCTTCCCCAACTCTCAGCCAGCCACCTTGCCTCATGGGCTTCTTTAAAAAGAGAGACATCAGAATCGAACTTTGTCACAGTCCAATCATCAGTGTAACAACCTCACCTGCACTGCATCAACTTCTCCATATTTCCTGCATCAGAATTAAAGAACCATCACCTCTCCTCTCAAAGGCCATGTGGTATCTAGAAGTCAATGCCACACATTATGGAAGGCAGAGCAACAAAATAGAAAATGATTGGATTCTGGCAAGAGATGTGGTGGATGGCATGATGAGCTGACCATATACCCACCTGCAGGATGGATGCACCAGCCACCCAGCTTCTAGGAGTGCTGGGAACCAACACTGATTTCTCTCTCTGGGACTTCCCTTAAAGCAGAGAGAGCACCATTGTCTAACGACAGATCCCCTTCCTTGGATCAGCTCTCACCCAACAGGTCAGTGCAGGGATATAAAGGCCATGCATCTTGCTCCAACATGGGACACATCTGGGATGCCATCATGATTCCAGAATGTTCCATGCAAGAGGCTAAAATCTTTATTGATTGCATCCTGGCTTAACTATTCTCTTTTACAAATCCTATTTTCATCCCTCCTGAAAGTACTCCTTGACACATAGATTATTAACAAATCTGTTATCAAGAGTCTTTTTGAAGAAATTGGCTATCAGTAGTTACTGTCTGAGAGTCAGAAGTGGTCTGAAATGCAGGCCCTAAAATGAGATTTTGGGGGCTAAAATGAGATTTGGACTTGTAGATATGTAGAGATAAAAGTCCCATCACTCCTGTGAGCTACTGGTGGATCCTAGCAAGTAACAGCATGCAACTAGAAAATAATGTACTGTGATGAAGTCCCAGTAGGTGCAGTATTGAGGCATTTGTGAGGGAAAAAGTATAAGAGATCTGAAATAGGAAAGCTATTTTTAGGGTCAGTGATGCTTTGGAGGCAGAAAATGAAAGACTGAAATAAATTAATTAGTAGTTAAGGGCTCAAGGTAAGAAACAGAGCATATCTTTGACTATTTACATATGGTCTATACACAAATATTCTTTATAATGATAATATAAAGTACTTTGTGGGCATATATATGTCTTGGTTACTTTTCTCTCATTGCTGAAACAAAATACCCAATGCCCAAAATTAAGGAAGGAAAAGTTTATTTAGCTCACAGTTTGTGAAGGTTTCAGTCTATAATGTGCTGGGGCCAAGACAAGGTGGCTCATGGCAGAGGGCAACAATTCATGGTGGCTGGAAGATAGCAAAAGCAACAAGAACAAAAAGCGAGGAGAATGAGAAAAAAACTCTTTCTATCCCTTATACTGAATGTAAGCCATCCACCCTATAAACCCAGCATTTAACCATACATCAATCACAAACTCTAGAAGTCTGCCCCCATGCCTGTATGAGGCTTTAGGGGGGCCATACAGACACAAACCATAACAACATATAATACATTACATGTGTATGTGTTTTTTCCTGCAGCCAGAGGGCACATTGAGATGAACAGTAAGCCAAGGATTTGGTTCTAAGAGTTGCAACACTAAAAACGAAAAGTTGATCATGCTAAATTCTCAACCTCTTCAAGTCATGACAAGGTCAGTGACTTCTGAGGAAAGAATGGGACCTTTAAAATGGCATTTGGACATCAGGGCCACACTTGAAACTCTTGAATCTCTAGATTCCCATAAACACTTTTGGGCCCCAGAAATGGCTACTGGTTCAAGGTTAGCACTTCCCTTTGCTTTAGGTTGATGCCTCAGGAACTCTGCAAGACAACTTAGGCCTCTATTTGTGTCAATTTAAAGAAGACATAATGTTAGAAAACTTAAAATGAGGGAAAACCTACCAAGTCTTTACACTTCATTTTCTGTATAGCAAATATCTGCCTCATCTCAAAAAGATAAGCAAACAATCAAAAAGTCTAGAGATCACCATTCCTCATTATGATGATGTAATGTAATGTATTTTTGTAGTAATTCAATCTTTTACAAATCTACAAAACCCTGTTTTATAACCCAGTATATAATATACTTGGAGAATATTCTATGCACACTTGAGAAGAATATATATATTCCAATATTCTTAGAGGAAATGTTCTCTTGTCTGATTGGCTATACTGTTATTGAAGTCTTCTATTTCCTTATTACATTCCACCTAGGTTATTCTAGTCATTAAAACTGGAGTGTGGAAGTCGCTAATTATTACTGTTCCATTGCCTACTTCCTCAATTTGTTAGTTACTGCTTCATGTCCTGGGGGACTATGCTTTTGGATTGTATAAATATCTATGATCATAATACCTTTCTGATGTTGACATCATTATAAAATATCTCTTTTTGACTCTAGCAATATTTTTGTTTTAGATTCTTGTTGCAGCTTTCTCATGACACTTGTCTGCATGGTTTATAATTTCCTATCTTATTACTTTCAATCTATTTATATACTATATTTAGATCTCAAATCAAGTCCTTAGCATAACTGTGTTTTTATTATTATCCAAACTGATAATTGTTGTCTCTTTATTGATTTGTTCAATCTTTTACATTAAATGTTAATGCTGATAAAGTAGGACTTACATATGGTACCTGCTTTTTGTTTTCTATATGTCTAATAGGCATTTAATTCTTCTGTTCCTTTTTATACTGATTTCTTTTATATTGAATGGATATTTTCTCATGTAACATTATAATTCCTTTAATAACTTTAAAATTATGTATTTATGTATCTATTGTGCATTTTTCCCTTTTGTGTAGGACTTACAATGTGTGTGTGTGTGTGTGTGCACATGAGTATGTGCGCATGAGTGTATGCATGTACATGTACTACGGATTGAAGCCAGGGTCTTGTACATGACATACAAGGCAAGCACTGTGCCACTGAGTCACATCACTAGTCCTATAATATAATTTAACAAATTAGGTATTGTCTTGGTTAATTTCCTCTTGTTGCTAAGACAAAATACCTGACACCCAAAATGAAAGTAAAAAAGGTTTATTTATCTCACAGTTTGTGGATGTTTCAGTCCATAATCAGCTGGCTCCAAGGCAGGGTGGCATGGCACTGGGGTGACACTTCAAGGCTGCAGAAGACAATAAAGCAACAAGAGCAAAAAGGGGACTAGCAAGCCTCTTTTTCTTCCCTTATATTGTAAACAGGGTACACCCCTCATGTGAGTGTAGCACCCACACCAGCTCCATGCCCTCCTCTTTCACAGGCTCAGCATGTTTGGAAAATAAAGATCTTGGCTCCCTGCTGAGTCTCTTAGTTAGCTAGTGAAACACTAAACATTACAAACATTAAGTTATATTTTACCTTATTAGCTATCATCACAGCCTGTGTTTCTCTGGATCAGCTGGTCACTTATAGGGCAAGGGAAGAACACTGGCTCTTCTTGTCTTCCTGCCTGTGTGCCAGAAGGGGTTGGTGCCTGGATTTGCCCCAGTCAGCCCACTCATGGTGACAACTCACAGGGGGTCTTAGGCTTCTTGTTAACTTCTTGATCTCTTCCCCTGCATCCACAAATGGCACCAACCCACAGGAAAAGGCTGGTGTCTGTCTTTCCCCCAATCAGCCCACACATGGTGCTGACTCACAGGAGGTCTTAGCTTCTTGTTGACCTCTTGTTCTCCTCTTCCATGGTCCACAAATCGCCATTTATAATTCTCTTCCTTTTCCTCTTGTAGATTCAAGTTACCATCTGGTATCATTTTCTTACTGCAGTAAAGCTACATTTCCACCTGCCTCTTTTGTTCTGTTGTCAAATAATATTACATTTATCTATGTTAAAAGCCCTACAATATAATTATATACATATTGCTTTATGCAATTACTCTTAAATCAGTTGAGAGAAGATAGGAGAAGGAATGAGGAATTATTTTGTCTTCATAATTACCTACATAATTACCTTACTGGTACTCTGGTTATTTATATGGATCTAAATTACTTTTAGTATCTTTGTTCTTGATTTAAAGAACTATCTTTTGGTATTTTGTATGAGCACATCTGCAAGATTTTGTTTATTGGGAAATGTCATCATTTCACCTTCATTTCTGAAAAACAATTTTTCTGAGAGTCTTGAGTGACGGTTTTTATTTTTAGCAGTTTGAATGTGTTATCTCAATGTTTCCTGACATCCATTGTTTCTGATGAAAAGTCAGATATTAATCAGATTAGAGATCCCTTATGCATGATGAGTCACTTTCTCTCACTCCTTCCAGGAGTTTTTCTTGATCTTTGACTTTCAGATTTTAGACTATGATGTGTCTATATGTGGAACTTGTCATGTTTTTCCTAAAGATTACAGAGCTTAATGAATATGCAGACTACCATTTCTTGTTAAATTTGAGAAGTTTTTTGCTATTTATTTTTTTAAAATTTTAACTTCAAAATTTTTAAATTTACAAGTAAAAATTGTATATATTTATCATTACAAAATATTTTTGAAATGTTTCTTTCATGAAATGACCCAATTAATATGTGTATTATATATGCTTATACACATAAAAGCACATACATATTTTATGATAAAATACCTAAAATCTACTTGTAGCAATTCTTAAGAATAAAACACAATGTTATTAACTACAGTCACCATTTTGTATGATAGACCTCTGAACTAATTCTTCCTATATAATGGTATCAGTCAATGCTCACTAGAGAGATTTAATGCAAGATCTATAAATATATAAGGATTTACAAAGTAGAGTTACAATGGTTGCCTGCAGGGTCAAATGTGAAAGCATGAGAAAAAGCTGTCTAAGCCCTATGTAAGGATACAGTCAAAAATTGAAGGCATGGAGCTCATTGTGAAGCCCCAGGCAAGTTCACATCAGGAGACCGAAATGTCTGTGCTAGAGGGCTGAAGAGTCTGCACTGGAAACCAGGAGACAACATCCAACGTGAAGGTGAAAACTGGAGTGCCTCTGGATAAACAGAAGAAAGCCTCCTTTCTTTGTTTCATTTCTATCCCATTCAGGTGGCAAGCCTATTGGTTGGTGCCATTCATGCCCAGGGTAGGGCTTCTGTTTTAGGTAAATCCCTTCAACCACACCCTGAACTACTGTGATTAAATTAAGTTGGGCATTTCTTACTGAAACTGACACAACCAGTTAACTATCACAGGAACTGGAATTTTGTACTCTTTGACCTACACCACCCAATACCCCACCCTGCCAAATGCATACATACACCACCATTCCTGGTAATCATCACCCTACTTTCTACATTCCTATCAGTTGGATTATTATTTTTTTTAGATTCCACATATAAATGAAATTATGTGTCTGGTTTATGTTACTTAGTATAATGTTTTCTAGGTTTACTCATGTCATCGTAAATGATAGGATTTCCTTCTTCTCAGAGGCTGAATAGTATCCCCTTAAATATATATGCCACATTTTCTTTATCCATTCATCTGCTTATGGACACTTAGTTTGATGTCATATTTTGGTTGTTGTGAATAATGCTGCAGTGAACATGGGAGTGTAGATAGCTGTCTGACATACTGATTACATTTCTTTTGTGTATATGCCCAGCAGTGGGGATGCTGACACACATATTAGCTCTATTTTAATTTTTTGAGGAACCCTCATAAGTTTTCTATGACAGCTGTACAAATTTACATTCCCATAAACACTGTATAAGGGCTTTCTTTCCTTTACATTTGTTATCTTGTTTCCTATTCTCTTTCCTTCTTTTTCTTTCTTGCCTTAATAGATTTTATATATTTTAGAACCATTTTAGATTTATAGAAAAATTGAGTAGATAGTGTAAATGTTCCAGTAGAACCCCTATTAACAGCATTTCCTATTACTAATTTCTTACATTTTTGTGCTATATTTGTTATAATAAATGAACCAATATTAATGTATCTTTATTAGCCAAAGTTCATTGTTTACACTGAGGCTTATTTCTGATGTTATATAGTTTTATGGGTTTTGATTTAAAAAAAAAAGATATCTTCTATCCATCATTAAAGTGTCATATAGGAGAGTTTGGTTGCCCTAATATCCCCATTTTACTTACTCATCCTTCCACCTTTACCCTAAACTCATGGCAACCAGAATTATTTTTACTGTCTTCATAGTTTTATCTTCTCCAGAATGTCACATTGTTGTAATCATACTGAATGGAGCCTTTTTTAAACTGGCTTCTTTCACTTAGCAGTAAGTACTAAAGATTCCTCCATGTCCCCTTTCCTTTTACTACTGAATAATATTTCACTGTCTCTATGAGTTACACTTTATTCATCCCATTTGTTTGAAGGACAAATTCATCCATTTGTTGGAGGACATCCTGGATGCTTCTAGTGTTTGTGATTATAAATAAAGCCGCTTTAAACATACATGTGTAGATATTTTGGTACACTTAAGTTTTCAGCTGAACTGTATAAATATCTAGGAATAATGATCACTGGATTTTGTAATAAAAATATCATCAGTTTTATTTTAAAAACTACCAGAATGTCTTTCAAAGTGGCTGTGCCACTAGCAGTGAATGAGAGCTCCTACGGTTCTACATCTTTGTTAGCATTTGATGTCGTCAGCTTTTGGATTTAAGCCATTCTAGTAGGTGCATAGTGGCATCTTATTATTGATTTAATTTCCAATTCTCTAATAAGAATGGCTGTGAGCACCTTTTCATATACTCACTTATTATTCACATACCTTTTGGGTAATATATGTGTTCATACTCTTATAAATTTGATTATTTCTTTTCATAACATATTTAAGGAATTTTTTACATATTTTAGATAAAAATCATTTGACAAGTACATGTTTTGCAAATACTATATTTCCTTCTAATTTGTGGCTTATCTTTTCATTGTCCTAGCAGTCTCTTTTACAATCTAGAAGTTTTTAATTTTATTAAAGCTCATTTATCAACTTTTTCTTTCACATACTGTACAATTTTTAGATACAGCATATCTAAAAATTCATCTCCAGATCCAATACTATCTTGTGTTTCTTATGTTATCTTCTAGAGGTCTTACATTTCACACATTTATGTCCATGTTGGACTCTATTTGCTAACATTGTAAGAATGTCTGCATCTGTGTTCATGGGTGCTATTGATCTGTTGTTTTCTTGCAGTGCTTTATCTACTTTTATCATAAGGGTAGGTCTGGCCTCATAGAATGAGTTTCTATCTCTGTTTACATTATCCATTTGTTTTTGTATGCTGTCTACCTTTTACATTAGGACTTTTAAAATATTAATTATATTTCTTTTAAAATCTTTATTTGATGATTCCAAAATTTATGTCAAAATTTATTAAATGGTTCTGACATTTGATCTTTTTTATTTTTAAAATTTTTTTAATTTAAAGAAAAAAATGAAACAGAAAGAGGGTAGAAATAATACATAATTTCGAAAAACCACTAAGAAATCACTAGTTGATAATTACATATTTTCCTCCTAGAAGTAGTTGTTCAAGTTACAAAAGTAAAGCATACAAAGTGGACTTTCAAACAGTGAGAATGCAATCAGTTCTGTTCAACTATCCAACAAACACTTAGTAATGTGGCCATCAATCCTGATCTTTCTTTTCAGATAATGTTTTTTTTCTTGTTCAAAATGACTTGCAATTTTTACCTATTTTTGTCATTGAAAAATACACATACTGCATCAGATAGTGGGAACTGAGGTCACTAGATTGTTGCTGTAGGTTCTATGTTAACTTTAATGTCCCCTGAACTGTGTTTGATGTTTTTAGCTATAACATCAGAGGCTTTCCTTTTTCTTCCAGTTCTCTGGTTTATTTCTCCCTAGTAGTTGGATTTCCCAGTGAAACTCTTCTTAAACATAATCTGTGTTGTATAGATTTCTCAGTTGTAATTGACTGTTATTATTCATAGCTCTTACAATGTGGGGTGAAAAACATTGAGTAGGAAAATTGTTCTGTAATCTCATGGTTAAATCTCAATCATTTAAGGAGCCTGAGTCTCTCAATCTTGACTTCTAACAGTGTTCCTTAGGCAATTTTTTCTGTCCTTACAGGATTCAAGAAGACCAGAGGGGACTGGAGTTGCCTAAATTGTCTACCCAACCCCATCAGATCAAGCCTTCTCATGGACCAAATTCTGAGTTTATCTCACAATGGCTACTTTTCTTTGTGTCATATTCCAAAAGGATTATTTTTTTCCCTTTCCCAGAACAGGAAATTTTTCTCTGATCTTCCACAAAGAGCCTGTTGGAACCACTGGAAGTTAAGCCCACAAAAACGTAGAGCTCCACTAACAATGGGCTTCCAAAAGTTTTTCACTCTCAAACTACACTCAGCCTCCAGAAATTTGTCAAAATTATCGTTTAAGTATTTTTGCTTGTTACTGACTCCAGCAGCTTCTGTTCCTAGTAATCTCACCATGGTTTTGATTGTCACTTTCTGCTTGTCTCAAAAGATAATCTGCTGTGAAGTGACTCGTCCTCTGACCTCTATTCCTCGATGGATCTAAGTCACTGATTTTCAGTTTGCTCTCTGCTTTCCTTGTGAGAACCAGTGATGCCTGCCAAGCATTTTTGGAACTGAAAAAAATCAGTTTCAGCCTGTCTGTCTGTCTGTCTGTCTTTCTCTGTCTAACTCTCTCTGTAAATACGAGAAAATAGAAAGGTTTAAGCTCAATGATCAGTGTTCTCCTAAATTTAAGTTTGAGGTGATGAAGATGGTTCCTTGAGGCGGTCTGTGTCCACTGAGAATTGAATTTGCATTCTAGACTCAATTTACAGGTATTAAAATAAAATGGACGTCAGTTTCTTTAATAAGATCTACATAGTCAAAAATACAAGTAAACACATAGACTTCCAAAGCTCATTTGTAGTCCTCTGGAATATTGGAAAGACATTTTAATACCTAATACTGAGTGACTTTGATGGAAAGATGTGTCATTGAAAGCCACTCCTCGTGCATCTTATTTTCCTTTATTTTCTCCAGATAGCAGTAAGGTTAAGGAGGGTTTTCAGTGAGTTTAATTGGTAAAAAGAGACACCCCCCACCATGTTTATACAGCTTAAATTGAAACATTTCATTAAATCAACAAAGTGAATTTCTCAGTTATCTAAGGTTAGAATTATTACCATTAGACATCAATTTTTTCAGCATATAATTCTGATAATGTCTGTTTTTAATGTATGAATGATTTAATGCTCCCACTATCAAATTTTTATTTTATCTAATTTATAATGTAAGGTTTATGTTGTATCAGACATCGTAATTCAGCAGGATTTTGTCATTGATGATTTTACACTCACAGTATTTGTTTTTCCTTCATATAGCACACAGAAAATGGTTTGGCATTAGTTGAGGTTTCCCTAATACACTGTTATCTGCCAGCCACAATGCTTCTGAATGTTAGATTTTTATCCTCACAGAAGTCTGATTTTGTTACCTTTAGGCACTGTGTCCTAGGATTCCTTCTTTTATATTAGAATAGCCCTTCAATCAGGACTTATAACAAAATAAACCTGTAACAAGTCTATCCAGTGGTAAAATAGTTGATGACATTTGCATTGCTTCTTTTGAACCCTACAAATGGGATGAGTCTTTTTAAAATTTTTATTTATTAGTATATTTTTGCAGTATATAATATCTCCGTTACTTGTGGAATGTAAACATTCGTGGACATAGCACATCTTGATACTTTCTCTTCAACTCCTTTCCTTTCTCCCTCACCCCTCCACCCACCTCTTGATCCCCTTCCTCTGAGAAAGGCCTATCTCCCTACTCCCCATTATCTATCTTTTATTTTGCTCTTTATTTATATTTTGTGCTCTAGTGAGAAGTCATGCAGTATTGAAAGTTGTGTTCCTGATTTTGTTCATTTAATATTATAATCTCAAGATGCATGACTCATTTATTTTTTTATTGGCTACCATAAAGAAATCAAATAATAACAAATGCTGATGAGTCTGCAAAAGGAAATGGGAACCCTTCTACACTGTAGGTGGTAAACTAGTACAACCACTATGGAAATCAGAGTGAAGATTCCTCAAAAATTTGAAACTAGAAATTCCATTTGACCCAACTATTCCCACTTTAGGTATATTCCTGAGAGAGTAGGCATTATATTACAGAGACACATGCATGCCTGCGTATGTAGCAGCACAATTCATAGTATGGTCTGTTTTGAACACAGGAGGCAGAAGTAACAAGTGCATAGGAGATGATTTCAGGACACCCAGGAAAATGTCCTTAGCTGAAGAATTTTTTCCCTTAGTGGATGCCACCTCTGTGCACTGTGAGGATTTGGTTTTCTTCTAAATTGCTTAAATTTGCCATTGTATCATTGTGAATTAGACTATTTTTGTATTATTGTATTATTGAGTAATTAACTCATACTCTATTTCTAGCTCTCAAAATAAAAATGCCAGGCAATTAATTCCTTGGAATTTCCCCAGTTGCAAATGAGTCAGGTTGACTTTGCAAAGGGTTCAGAATGAATTTAACCATTTTAATGATGCAAAAGCCAAGAGGAAGTTAGTGGTCTTCAGCATTTCAGTTGTGTGGGCAAATGCACATGCATTTTCTCACCTATTTATTTAGGCAGCCATCCGCCCACACAGACCTGCTTCTGTTTAAAAAAAAAAAAAGTTCTTAATATCTGCATAATAGACTCAGTATTAATCTATAAGTCATGAGAATTTGCTGCTACACAGAACAAAGTATAAACAGACAAAAATTACTACAAATGAAAGAGGGCTTCAGACTAATTTATTTCAACTCCCTGACTATGAGAAGAAATCACAAAACTGAAAAAACTCAAGGTTTGTAAAATTATGAGTTCATTCAAACCTTCACAAGCAGTTAATGACAGAACTAAATATTAACTCAGTTCCTGTTTCTTAGAGCATTATTTTTGTGTTACATGCCATTATTCCTTGTGCAAATGTATACATAAGCTTATTATAAATTGCTTCTATCTGGTTTCCAAATTGGATTAAAAGCCAGATGTGGTGGTACGTGCCTGTAATCCCAGAACTCAGGAGGCTGAGGCAAAAGGATTGCCTTTGAGGCAGAGGACAGCCTGTGATACATGGCAAGAATCTGTCTTAAAAAAAAAAAAAAAGAACCTCAATTTTTAAGAATAAAAAGAAGTCAGGAGAAAGCTATGTGTTACTCTTTGAATATATTCAAATCAACCAGAACTTGTTACAGTTTAAAAAAGAGGAATTGTGACATTTAAAATGGTGCATGGAAATATCACCTATTTCCTAAGGCATATTCCAATTCACAGTAAATATTTCTCAGCCTCTATGAGTAGTTTCTGCATTTCTATGATGTAGATCTGAGTCTAAACTTAACAGCTGAGAAAGAAAATATTAGGCAATAGATGCAGTGCCAAGATCAGGGTCATTTACTGAAAATGCCCAGAAACCTTCTGAGGGGCACTGTCCAGGGTTACAGACCCAGAGTTCAACTGCTTTGGTTTGTGGACTCAAATCCACCCAAACGATGCTCAGCTCATCTGCCAGGCTGACCTCAATCAGACAGTGTGTGCTATTCCGGAAGCAGGTTCCCACAGGGTTGCAGGGGACTGCTCTCAGATCCTGACTGAAGTCTTTCTCATCACATTGGGAAATGATTGTTCTTTCTTCCACTCACAGTTGTTAATATCTGTGACTTCCCTGCTTCATTGATCACTAGTATCACCCTTATTTGGATTCCTTTCGATCTCTCTTATTACAACAAAGGTGATCATTTTCAGGTGTTTGTGTTCTTTATAGGACCAAGGGAAGGGGTCTGGGTAGAATATGGACCCAGAAACATCTGTTGAATAAATAAATTATTGAATACATACTGCCTCAGGCAAAAATTAGAAACTTGAAAGGAAAATATGTTTAAGATAAAAAGTTTAACGTAAGAGGAAAAGTATATTTCTTATAAATGTGTGTGAATGATTTCTTCTCAATCACACTTTTCTATCGGGGGTGCATTTATTTTTGGTGATGGGGCTTTGGGTTGTATTAGAGAATATAACTGACAATGAGGATGTCCACAGAATGCCTGAAATGTTTCTAATGTGGCAAAAGAAACTTAGAGCAGTGCAAATTTCTCAGTGCACAGTTAAGGAAATCATGGTCTGGGAAATTATATTTATTCAAGGTTAAAGAGCAAAGCAATGGCAGACATCTTTGTTGCTATAGAAGCCTCATAGGGATTTGAAAAAGAATTGTGAGCTATAAAAATATGCACAATCTCCGATTCTTCCAGTTTGTATGTTTGAAACTAACATTTAAAAAACAATACAAATAGTAACTGGAGTAAACCTCCAACTTAGCCTAACTTTGTGAGCAAAATTCTAGTGCTAAAGAGAGTTGTATACTGAGAGGGTTTTTGGTTTAGAGGAAGAAGGACAATAGAAAGGGACTAGTCTGGCATTCTAATTGCTCCTGATGTTGTACATTTTCTTTTTATTAACAAAAAAGTGGTCTGGATAGGTTGTCATTACAGGCAACTGTAAAAATTGTTTATCTACTGAGAAAAAATAAGCCTCAAAAATTAGAGACTACAGATTTTGAATGACTAGTGAATAAAACTTTCCTTCAAGAATATAAAACATTAATTTAATTATTTTAATCAAACTTTTAGATAAAAGATGATTGAAAAACATAAAACTAGCCCTTACTTAGATGGTTGTGGTTTTAGAACCCTCAGCCCCCAGCTGTCTTCATTAGTGAGATTTTCATCCCAATTGAGTGACTTTCCTTTCCTCTCATGCTGCAGGGAGCTAGTGGCTCTTTTCTTTCCTTTTTGATCCATTTATTTTCATTCCTCTACTCTTCCCTCGAGTAACATGCTTCCCTCCCTGGGATTTTAGACCAAGTGTATTCATTCTTCCAGTCCAACTGAAATGTTTAGGCCATTAGAGAATTTAATCATTTATGTCAGAATTACATACTCTCTTTATTGCACTTGAACAGATTTTTTTCCTACGTGTGTCTAGAGCCCAAATGTCTCAACATTATAGGACTCTTACTAGCTCATATCACTCTATTCTTGTACTGGAGGAAGACCTAACTCAGGGGTTTCCTTGAGACCACTGTGATCACGATCATTGTTCTCAATTATTTCTTATCCTCTCCTTTTCTTCCTTTCCAAGTCTGTGCCACTGTGTATACTTCCATGTGCACTGTACATACTGCACAGACATAGTCTTTAATCACGAGCCTACAAAATGTGCCCTTTCCTGTTTCACAATTTAGAAAACAAATTGTGTGTGTGTGTGTGTGTGTGTGTGTGTGTGTAGTGTTGTAAGGCAATGTATAATGCATTCTGATATAGTCTAGTCTCTCTTTTTTGAGTATATTTGTTATGGACAATTGAATAAGTGTTCTTCAAATGTTGATGTACTAAAGGTTTATCCTCTTACTTTGGCACCATGGAAAGAAGGTGGAATCTTTCAGACATGGAGCCTCATGAGAAGTTTTAGGGCACTGGGAGTGTGCTCTTAAGGAAAATACGAGAACACCACCCACTTTCTCCTCCTCTCTCTTCCACACCCCAGCCTTGAGGTGGACAGTTTTCCTTACATGCTGCCATGGTGCGCTGTCTCACCACAGGCCCAGAAGCAACAAAGCCACCCAGCCATAGACTAAAACCTTCAAAAAAATGAGCCAAAACAAGCTTCTTCTCCTTATTAGTTGATTTACAATAGGCATTTCTTACAGTAATGGAAAGATAAGTAAAACAATTGAATAGTCACATAAAAAATAAATGAAATTATATTCTTACTTTATGCATAGCATACTATATACAGCCTTTATTATAATTTTAATTATATTTTTAAAATTGACGTATAATTATACATATGTATGGGGTACTCATTAATAAAATATATAATGTCAGATCAGGGTAATTGGCTTGTCTATCAACTCAGACATAGACCGTTTCTTGTGCTATGGGCATTCAAATTTTTCTCTTCTAGCTATTTTGAAAAAATGTATTGTTCTCAACCATATTCTACTGTGCTATAAGACATTAGAAGTTATCCCTTTTATCCAACTGCACCTCTGTACTTATTAATGATTTCTTTTTCTCCTCTCTCTCTCTCCCCATCTTCTCTCTACCTTTTCCAAGTTCTAGTTACCATTATTCAACTTTTGACTTCTTCGAGATCGATTTTTTAGCTATCAATGAATCTCAAAATATCACGTTAAGTAAAAGTATTATATACTCTATGATTCCATTTGTATATACTATATGATTCTATTTAGAAAAATATCTGTAAAAAGGACTTAGAGAGCCACTGTTGTTAGAAAAAATACTGGTTCTTCATTTGAGCCTGCAGATTGATAAGCAAAATCGGGACAAATGCTTGGCATCTCTGCCTTCATTTGTGTCAGTGTGCTTTGCTACCTTGAATTTTGGGTGAGGTTCCTGCCCAACTCTGCATGTAGACCTGTTAGTTGCTTCAGGACTGTCTAACACCTAGAAATACAAGACTGATTAGTTCTAATTTGCCTAACTTCTCTTATCCTCCTTCAAAACTGAAAACACCAAGATAAGAGAGTAACTAAAACATTTTCTAGATTTTTAGGACCTGGAGAGATTATCCCATAATGAGACTGCCCTGCTCAGCAGGACAAATTACCTCATGGAACCGAGACAGCTATCTTACTCAGGACCAAACATCTCCCATCAAGGAACTGAATTAACCACTCAAGTGACAATAGCATCTCTTGAGCCTGGGAGACCTTACAGAACCAGACCTGAGATGGTGATCAGCAGGACCACAGTTCAGCCAAGACTGTGTAGGTGACAAATCCTGGTCTACACGGCCTCATAGAGTCAAGTTTCCAGCCTGACTCTAGAAACATTTTGCAAAAAGTGAATTTAAGGAAACAGTAGATAAGTGATTACTTTGGTCTGAGGGTGGAAGCAGAGATGAACTGCAAGTGGGTAAGAGGAAATTTGGGGCAGTTCAAAATGTCATAATAATGAATTGTGGAAATGGTTTTATAACTACACTTACTAAAAACCATGGAACTATACTTTTATGATGGATGAATGTTACAACATGCAAATTATTCCTTGACAAAACTACATCAAAAATTTAAAACAGTGCTGGCCAAAACCCACTAAATTGATTTCATGGCCTTCTAATTAGTCATGATCCATTTGTAAAGCACTGCCTAAGTGTAAATAACACCGTCCCAGATTCTTATACTTCTCACTGAAACTTCTCTCTACATCTTGCCTTAAATAAAACTGGGACCCTAGGTAATTTCTTGGTGTTATATTCAGATCCCATGCAAACATAGCTCACACCCCGTTTTCTGTGAGGTCCCTGCCTAGGGATTTCCCCTCCTCTGCCCCTTCTTCGCATCTGAACAATGGCCAGTTTCCCTAATAGTACTTCCTGCTGCACTCTCTCCAGTTCTACCCCTCTTGTTTCAGTGCAGGCCCATCACCTCTGCCTTGATTGGTGGAACAACTTCTATTGTGTTGCTTTGACTCCAGTCTTGCTGCTTGACAACAGACAGATCCCTCTAAAGCAATCTTGTTCTGCTGTCCTGTTTAAACAGTTTAATGGCTTATAGTCCCCATAAATGAGGTCTCAGCTCTTGACAATACAGACCATATGGCCAACATTAGATAGACGGTTACCAATAAAATTTGTTGATAGAATGAATGTATATCATGTCCTTGATTAAAAAAAAAAACTTTTATTACCTCTGTTTGCAGGTATGCCTGTCTGTCCTACAAATTAAACTATTCTAGGACACTGATTTGGGTGTCAGATCCATCTGTCTTCCTGCTCCTCACCACAACTACCTGACACAGTAACAACCTGTTAAGCATTTGTGAGAGAGCTCGAGAAGAAGACTGCTCAAAGTGCTGCCTAAGGACCAAGGGTTGCTGGTTCCCCAGGAAACTGTTGGCTTTGTTTTCACCAGTGAAGCAAACAAAAGGCTCCTGGTGCAAAATGCAAATTCACCAAATGTTCTACATTCCGGAAATCTGCCTGGGGACTCATCATTCAGGCACTGTTTTGACTTGGCAGAGTTGATTAGATTGGATCTGGATTCTACTCAGCAGCCTCTGGTTGTCAGGCACACCTAGAATCTTCCAGAGAGGAGGAAGACTACATTTAGCATTTGTATTGAACACAGAAATGTGAAGGACACTATGCATATATGTGGTAGTAAGTTCATAACCCAAATGTCATTAGAAAGGCTCAGTCCATCTCACATTACCAAGCCTGGCAGAGTAACAGATTTGCTCTACAGGAAACAATGAAAAAAAGCATCTTACTGTTCTTTTTAGCAACTTGAAAATGAACTCTTGTCAAAGTATGTTTTTAGTTCATTGCTAAAACAGAGCTGGGCACCTTTATGAATTACTTGGCTGCTCATAATCATTTGATTCTAAAAGTTTGGCGCAGACTTATTTCAAAAGAAGAAATGAGTAACTGTTTTATGCAAAGTTCTTATTGAAACGAAAAAAATGTTACCACTACATTAGGTTAGATTAAGCCTGCCTTGTGCTAAGAATAGATCCCTATGAAGGACTTTCTGTGTTGCCATATTGATTCCGAAGTTGGTCTTCAAAACAGTAGCTTTGATTAAAGAATGTTCTTCAGAAAGATAAAGACTAAAATGAAATATCATGGATTCTTGAAGAGCAAAAGTCTGTATTGAACAGACTTCTTTGGATTATATTTTTAAACCATCTTAAAATATTTTCACTGCTAAATTTTCCTGCACACTTTGCTCTTTCTGGCTCTTTGGTTTTGCTTATACTGTCACCTCCTTCTGAAAGATCATTCTCTTTTCTTTCATATCTTCCTCTGGCACCCAGTTTACATGCCAGATCCTTTAGGAGACTGCCTTTAATACTTCTGCTGTCACTGTTGCACATGGTCAAAGGGGCTTAGAGTAGGGGCAGGGGAATCTGTCAGGATCTCAGGTGTAATTTGAAATATCATATATATATATATATATATATATATATATATATATATATATTTACATACTAAAAAAATCCCACAGATGATCACAGCTCAACAGCAAGCATGAGTTTCTGAGTTTGATTCCCAGTATCACAAATAAAAAATAAATACCTTCTTATTATTTGTTGTTAAAAGATACAATCTTCTTCATATAGTGAAGGTAGTGCACCCTACTCTTCTCCATATCAGAATCTCTAAGAAGTAAATTTTTTACTTGCAAAAACTAACATAATTTCTACACCACACAGTACACTGGATGTGTAATGCCCACCACATATGACAGTCTTACTGTAGCCAGGCATGTTGGTACACATTTATAACCTCATACTGTGGGATGCTGAGGCAGGAGGATTTTAAGTTTAAGCTCAGCCTTGGCCATATCAGTGACTTAGTGAAAATCTGTCTTGGGGGGGAAAAAAAAGGGCTAAGTATGTAGCTCAGTGCAAATGCCCTTAGGCCTCAATCACCAGTGCTGAGGATAAAAGGTTTCTATTCTAGTTGACATAGGACTCATACACAATTTTCAGTTGGTCCTTATTCTAACCTTATAGATGGGATCAGGGTCATTGATTCTAGATAAGATAGGTGAGTGTCAGAGAAGTTCACCTATAGAATGGGACATAACCAGTAGGAGACACTGGATGAAATGAAATTTTAATTTGCTTTCTTTTGCACATATGTGAGCTTTCATTTTTCATGTCTCCAAATTTTTTAAGTTTTTCCTCTCTACTTTCTTATTGTACGTGGTACTATTATGAGTGGGTGGATTAATGGATGTATGTACTATAAAGAGATATCTAAATTTAACACATAGCTTTTACAGGACTGAAATTAGAAGGATAAACCGTTTTGCTTTTCAAAGCAAAAGCAATATTAACCTATGTTAATATTTTTAACATTAAGAAATTTGCAAAAACTCTATAGCTATTTAAATGTTCATTATGGTTATTCATTTAATATAGTGGACTGAGGCATTAAGGATCCAATCAAGGTCATAAATCCATCATAGACATAAGAAAAAAAGTTGCTATGATTTCTTTTCTGCTCATAAGGAAGTATTTCTGTTTTCAAAACACATTTGAGCAAATGTTTATTTGTACTTTAAACAAACTTCTCAAATGATAACTAACCTAGTCTTTGATAAAAACATAAAAACAAATTTATCATCAGTTCTTATTTTTACTTGAAATATAGACTTCCTTTCTCATTCTTCAGTGTTGGGACAAAGTAGTTGGGCGCGAGGATCTGCACACACAGAATTCCTAACCTCCTTGTCTGTGAGAATAAAGTAGCCAGGCAATCTAATTATGCCTTCCATGTGAATTTAGAAGTCTTGTTGATTCATGAGATGTCGTTTCTTCAGGCCACTATTTGAATGAAATTGAAATAAATTCAGCAAGTTAATCAAAGCTGACTTTTCCAGTGGCTAGGAAAACTTGGTTTCTTGTCAACTCTTGCTAATGAAGATAAAACAAACAAAGCTTGCTGTTCATCACTGGCACATGAACGATGTTGCTATGGGAAAATAGGATGTCATTCCAAGGTCTCTGCAAATGATGAGGACACAAACATACATCTGGTGAAATTTTGGAAATATGTAAATTTTACAATTTTTGAAAGAAAAATCCCCCCCCAAAAAATGATTTTTTTTCCCAGCATCATGAATAATTTCATACCAGAAACATTCAAGTGTATTTCATTTTCATTCAGTTATTATAGTAATCTTGGGATTGTTCCATGGTGTTTTCAACAATCAGTGATTGGAAGGGATTTTTTTTTTTTTTAAATAAAAAGACCCAAGCCTCTTCCCATGAGTCAGAACCATTTGCAGACTGCAGGGGGAGAGAACAAGGCCTCACCAAGAAGAAAGCTCCCTCTGTGAACTAGTGCTATTCACATGCCTCAGCCAGACCCAAGCCTCTCCCTCTGAGTCAGTACCTTTCACAGACTATGGGGGAAAGAACAAGGCCTCACCAAGAAGCAAGCCCCCTTTGTGAACCAGCATCATTAGCAGGCCATCGCCAGAAAGGAGACAGCCAGACCCCAGCCCCTTCTGGTGCGCGGGCTGACAAACAAAAATACCTAATCTGCTCACCATCACCACCATGTGTGACTGGCAGATCCCAGAGAAATACAGGCTGCCATGGTAGCTATTGAGGTGAAATGCAAATTGATGCTTGTGGTGTTTTCGTGTTTCACTGACCTTGCAGGTCTAGGGCCAGTGGTCTGATTACCTGTTTGGAGGATAGCGATGCACAGTGTGACTTCTAGGGGGGATTTCCTTCTGAGGGTAGTGACCATTATTGATTCCCTATTGTCTTGTTTTGAAGCTCTGTATCATTTTCATTGTTTTGTTGGGTTGGGTTTCATTCTCTTTTGTTTTGTTTGATTTTGTTATATCTGATGTCATGAGCAGCTATTTCAAAGATAGCAAGATATATTATGTCAAGACAATAGTAATCCATTTTGGATTACTATTGTCTTGTTTTGAAGCCCTTTATTGCACTCATTGTTTCATTTTATTGTTTCTATTCTGTTCTGTTCTGTTTGATTTTTAGTGTCTGAAGGTATCTGCAGCTATTTTGAAGACGATAAGAGGCATTATGGTAACTATTGTTGATTTCATAACATTTTAAAGCCCTGTATCACTTACACTGGTTTATTCTGATTGGTTTTATTGTTTTATTTTCCTTAGCTTTATCCTCTTTAAAATAAAAAAAGTAATAAAATAAAAATATAAAGATATTGGAAAGGCTAAGGTTTTTCACTTGTTGGGAGGTACACTAGGGATGGAATCTAGGACCTCAGGTATGCTAGGCAAGTGTTATAGGTTGAATCTAAATGGCCCCCAAAGCCTTATACACTCATAGATGGGGCTTTTGGGAGCTAGCTGGATGTAGGGTATATGATAGTGGAATTAAGGGTGGGTGGTTTTAAATTGGTCCATTGAATGGAATTAGTGTAGTTCTGGATATGGATATTGGAAGCCTCACACTGAGTGCAGGTAGCACCAATCAATAGGCTTATAGCCTGGACAGAATATAAAAGGACAGAGAGAAGCCAGGCTTGCTACTGCTGCTTGCTGCTTGTTGTCTTCTGTCTGCCATCCCATTAACTGTTTCACCTCTGTGATGTCCTTCTGCCATGCCACCCTGTCTTGGAGCAAGCCGACTATGGACTGAAACCTCTACAAACTATGAGCTAAAATAAACCTTTCCTCTTTTAACTTTAGGCATCAGGTATTTTGTCTCAGTGATGAGAAAGTAACTAAGACAATAAGGGTCTATCACTGAAACACACTCCACACACTCTTCTCTTATTTGACAGATGTGTTTCATAAAGAAGAAAAACAAGAACCTCATAATTTTTAAAAAGGCTTTGAATTATCTGTATTATAATCAATGATGCAACTAAAATGCTTTGAAAGGGTTTTTTTGCTCTAGAGGGATTTTTTATGTTTGTCATAGTTTCTGTATTTATTTCATACTAATTATTTTATTTTAGGACTTCATGAATTATAGAAATTACTTCTTAATTATTTTGAATTCAGACAGATAAAGAAACTTCTGCAGTTCCACAGTGTTCCAACCCTATAATTTTTCTCTCTAAATATTTTAAAGACTTAACAGTAATATTTAAAAAGTTTTCAAATGTCATATATAAATACCTTCTCCTCAGGGACTACATCACCCTTTTACTAATTAACTAATCTGATGGCTGCTGGCCAAAATAAACTCCTTAGCCAAATTACATTCGTGTGTTTACCACGATGAAGTTATTTAAGCCACTTGGATTCCAGGAAATGAAGTTTTAAAACATGTTTAGGTGGATACATTTTAGTATTATCCAAATGGCTCAATTGACTTTATTTACAAAATTATTAGCCATTTCTCTTGTAAATAAACTTTCAAATGATTCTTGCCAATATCTAAGAATGACTTTCTGTGTATCATGATAATTTTTAAAATAGAGCTAAATAATTAATGTGCAGCTGCTTCCCAGGGACACAATATTACTAAACTCCAAACACTGAATTTGGAGTCAGGATACATGAGTTTAAGTGGAAACTTCTAGTTATAACCCAGACTCTGACATGGGGAAATGGCACTCACTGTGCAGAATTATTTCAAGCTGCCATTTCATAATCTATGTGAAAATTCTTTGTAAATCAGAACTCAAATTCTTTGTTTTACTTGGAATAAGAACACCCACTTTATTGGACAACATCAATAAAGTGTAACTATAACAGAGGGCTAACTACTGATTGAAGGTCATTCTCTACTGTGGTTCTTGAGATGGAATTTCTGCTTTGTCTCAAAACAAATCAGAACCTCTTGGTTCCTAGGCAGTTACTGACTCTCCTGTCACATATCTCCCTGGCATCCCTCTCTGGGGCACAGTCATAGGCTTACTGAGTTCACTTGTTATTAGATGCTCCCCCCAGCCACCCCCATGATGCAATCTTTCTCACATACATTTTCATATTAATCAACTTATATAAAATTACTGGGAAGAGAGAAGACAAGATGGCAGATCAGTGAGCAACAAAATACAAAGCCTCCCGGGAGAAACAACTCATACGCCAGAATAAAACACCCTGGAGAGACCCAGACAGAGGGAGATGGATCCTCTTGACACAGGAAGAAATTAAAACATAAAAAAGCTCGTCAAATACTTCGGGACTACAACTGAAACAGCTAAAAATTATGGGACACAGTGTTTTCACAGTGACCAGCCAAGTTTGCACCAGCTTGAATCCGCGCAAGCAGGCAGAGCCACCCAAACTTTGTTCCCTGCCACTCACAGGAAGCACACTAGCACTGCTGAAGTTGGGGGTTGGTGAGCCCAACAGAGAGCAGAACCGGTGAAGGGAACTTCATTAATCCATGGTTAATGCTGGGAATGAAACACCTCCCCATGGGAAGGGCAAGACCAAATGAGTGACATGTTGGAATCAGGAAGGAGGAGCCTGCTACATGAAGTAGTTGGTTGCTCCCTCTCCAGAGCAGATTCATGGGATTTGCTTGGACTGGGCCATGCCCCTGGCTGGGAACCAATGAGCCATTCCAAATCTATTCCCTGCATCTAGCAAGCACTAACCGGGTGAAGGCACCTGAAGTTTGGTTGGCCTGGTGGGGAGGGGCAAGCAGGAGAGGGCAGAGGTCCCTCGCCAGCGTGCTTCAGAGGAACCGTGGCCAACAGGAGAGGGGGCTGGGACCTACAGTGTAACCTGTGTGGAGGAAGCTGGGACCATGACAGGAGAGAGAGGCAGGAGGAGGCCCCCAGCCCAGAACCCTGAGAGCACTGATCCAGGAGAAGGAAAAATAAGGAAGACTGAGGGCGGCAAACACACAACATCAGACATGGCTTCAATGGACATTAAGGGATATCTTTGGGACCTTGTAGATGAGCTCAAAACTGAAATATTAAATCAGGTAAAGCAGGATATGAGTAGAGTAATAAAAGAAATGCTCTCAGGAAGCATCTCTCAGGATGATACAGATAGAAGAAGGGAGGAACACAAAAAAAGGAGAGAAACATTAGATAGAGAATATAAAGAAAATATAGAATACATGAAGCAGATTCAAAGAGACTACCAGGAAGTTAAAAACTCCATTGAAAGCTGGCAAAACTCCTTAAAAGAAACTAAGGATAGACTATGAAAACTTGAAGACAAGTTGGCAGTGTGTGATCATGAAAGGAAAGATCTCTTAAAAATAACAAGGAAACAGGCAATAACAATACAAAGGCTAGAAGATGACAAGAAAATCTACAATTTAAGAATAAGAAATATGAACGAAGAAGTAGGAATACATACAGGTGAATCACAAAGGCTATTCACGGAAATAATTAAGGAAAACTTCCCAAGCAAGGGAAAAGAAAATGACATTCAGTTGTGTGAGGCATACAGAACCCCAGCCACCTACAACCAAAACAGATCTACACCCAGACATATAATAATCAAAATACCAGAAATTCAACATAAAAACAATATTAAAAGCCGTCAGAGAAAAGAAACAGATTACCTGTAAAGGTAAGCCATCAGAATCACAGCTGACTTCTCGACACAGACCATCAGATTAAGAGGAGCTTGGAGTGAAGTATTCAAAGCCCTGAAAGAAAATAACCTCCAGCCCAGATTGATGTACCCTGCAAAACTGTCACTAGAAGTTGATGGAGAAACAAGATGCTTCCATGACAAAGAGGAACTGGGCAAGTTTGTGACCACCAATCCAACCCTAGAGAGAATACTGAAGGACATTCTAGAGAGAGAGAGAAAAAAATACCAGGATTTTAGGAACAGTGGCAGAAAGGCCTCAATGAGTGGAGCAGGCAGTAAAATGAAGGAGAAAACTAGACAGACAAAGGCAGAAAAATAGCATAGCAGAAATAAGGCAGAGAAGGATAACTAGAATCTCTAACATAGATGGCTTTGATACGTTATATTGTTAATAGTGCACCAGGATTTAAAACCCACATTACTTGCACTATTTTTCTTAGATGTATTATATTCTGTTCCAGTCATTCTACTTGTACTAGATTTGAGGGCACAGACAGTAATCCTGAAAATAACAGGATATAGTATGGTAATCATCCTTAATTTCCTATTAACTTAATCTAAAGCTCTGTAAAACCTACACTGTTTTACCATAACTGATTGTAATCGAATCTGGTTTGTTGGATCACAGTTTTGTATTGATAGATTTTATTCAAAGCTGTTATGATTGATAGTATCAAGTCTGAGAGTATAGGCAACTGCACTTAAGATGACAAGATCCACTAGAATATCCACTCTGGTTTGATTATTACCTTTGAAGTTTTATACTGTCTACAATGTTTTATTTTTACTAATATTGTTATTTACTGCTATGCTCAATTATACTGCTATATTCAATTATGCCTGATGATATAGACAATTCTATTGAAGATAATAAGAAAGAACACAGTAATAATTGTAGATCACCTTGTACTGTGGTTTTATATGACTTTTTGGTTTCATGTTTTTACAGGAATTTGTTTTGTTTTGTCTTGCTAGTTTTTGTTTTTCCCTCTAATACAGAAAGGATAGAAATACATGCAGAGATTTATGCATGCATAGCTGTTTATACTCTCACTGTTTGACTGTCTACTTTGTATGCTTTAATTTTGTAACTTGAGCAACTATTTCTAAGAGGACAATATGTAATTTATTAACTAGTGATTTCTTATTGTTTATCATTTTTTTGGAATTCTGTATTACTTCTACCCTTTACATGCTTTTGTTTTTCTTTAAATAAATTTTTAAAAAATGTACTGGGAATAGTTTGCATAGCTTTCACAACTGATTCACCTGATAATATTTTTCATAATGATTATAAAAAATGATGCTACATATATGATTATTGTTTATTAAATGGTAAAATTTATTACCAAGTTGAACAAATAAAAATAGGATGAGAAAATTATTTTTCCACCTTAAATTCCACATAACTAAGACAATCTCTATATGATGCCTAACACAACATTTTAACAGATGTCTCACTACATCAGAGTCATGTAAGGTATTGTTAAAAAATATATATAGATTTCTGAATTTCTCCCCTGATCTATGGAGTCAGAATTATCTGGAGGATTCAGAACTGTGTGCCATTTCAATCCTCTAGGCAAATGTCATCTCTCTGCCATTTTAACACTGTTGTTAAGCATGGAGTCAGCACCACTTGAGTATGTTTAGCTTAACTGAGATGGCTACATATGAAATTACATTTTGACACCTCTCCTTTGTATTCCCCTCACATCCCCAACACATTCACCATTACTCTGTAAGACCACAGACACTTTGAACCACTTTGTCCAATTCCAAAGCGCCTTCTAAGCATTACCTGCCGGGAGGTAGGTCCTGCAGTCTTGAGCTACTTCTTTTTATTTGCTCCTCAATCCTCAGCTAAATCTCACCATAGACAAGGCAGGTGAGTTAGTCCTCAAAGGGGTGCCACAGGGAGAGTGACCATACTCATGCATGATAGTGCCAGGTCTCCCATCAGTGACACAGGCAAGTAAGAAACTTTCTGGAAATTTTCAGGTTAATACTATTCAATAACTTACATGTTTTTGAATAATGTTAATTAGCAAGATTTCCATGCCATTTCACTAATAATACAATATACAGTACCTCTCCTGTGGGCACAGAGCAAATGCATGTGGGCCATTTGAATTACATATTGGAAAGTGCACTGACCAGAGAGCCAAGTCACTTGAGGTGAGAATAAATTATAAAGTATTGTTTATTTTCTTCTGCTTTGGCAAACTTCTCAAAAACACCACTGATTTATGAGGCTCCTTCAGATGGATGACTGACAATAGTTAAATAACCAACAATCGAGTCTTTGAGCTTTCCTTTATGACTCTGGGGAACACTCTTTTTAGATGGCTCAGACCAAATGTCATGTACTCTCTGCTCTCTGAAGTTCTTGGCTAGCCTCACAAGTAATATAATGGGTAATGCCTTGGAAACCTGGACCAGCCTTGCTTAAACTCATATGATGACGATCATGTTTGCTAGTACATTTGTTTGTTCCATCATTTGCAAGTGCTGAACTGAGTTTAATTTTAAGAAATTTGTTTTCCAGGAAAATGAGCTGGGCAGAAAAAGACACCACCTGAGGAGAGATAGCACAAGGGAGAAACTTACAAAGAGCTCACACATTTTTTTTTTCTCTCTTGATGAAAATTATACTACAACAAATGCAAATGTAAACTGCAGCTGATGGTGTGTGTCTTTGGAAAATCTCTCAAGGATCTTATCCCTACCTAAAAGCTGACATGCCAGTCTATTCTCTGCTTCTTTTTTCTTCTAACCTCCTGCATTGTGCCTTCCCAGTCATGGTCATGGTACAATTCGCCACGTTGACAATGCTATTTTAGAACCTGTATCTTTCAGTGCCATTTCAGTGACGACCCTCTTACATGGAGCACAGGCCATAATGACCCTTTTAGAACCAATTTTTAAGATATTCTGTACAATAAAATTTATCTAAAGTAGATTAAAACAGAGTAAGAAATATAAACAAGAGAGAAATGGAGATTTTGAACACATTTTAATAGAGATACTATGCTAACATTAAGGAGTATTATTTTGTTTCTTGAATTCTTGGTTCATATGACTTGGTTTAACACCTCAGAGCTACCAAAAGATTAACTATAGAGATCCAAAGGCCCCCGGGTAGCTTTTAATTATGTTCTTTTGAACAGAATTAAAACTGCAACAGGCATAAGACACTCTAATAAAGTAAGTCATCATCACCAGCATTTTATTCCTTGCTCTAAATTCTTTCCAGCATAAGCATATGCTCCAGGAAAATTGGACAAGTCACTTAGGCAGTGACCATCCGGTCCTCTTAATAGTTCCTGGCAGCAAAAAGTATAGAAACTCTCCTAATAGGAGTCCCTGAAAACCCATAGCACCCCCCAGTCAGAGAACTTCACTGTGATGGCAGAGCAGGTGAAGAACTCTGAGGATTTTCTTGTTAGTCTCTGGACCAAGAAGAGCTCAGTGGGCACCTTGCCACCAGCTATGTCCCAAGTCAACAGGCTACAGGGTAGTAAAATCTGCCCCAAAGAAAAGAGAGGAGTTCACAATAAGACCAGGACCAATCCAGAGAGGAATGCATAGGATGTTCTGGATTTGGAGAAATGGCAGACAGTAGAATAGTTGATTTTTGAGGGAGATTGACTAAAATTCTCATTTGCTCCATGCTAAAATGACAACACAGTCTTGGGCAAGTAAATTCATAATCTTTCTTATCATTCATAAAATCAAACTATTTATACCAGGTAGAGGATTTAGCTCAGTGATGTAAGCACCTGCCTGGCAAGCACAAGGTCATGAGTTCGATCCCTGGTACCAAAACAAAAAAAACAAAACAAACTATTTATACCCTTCTCATTGTGTAATTTAAAGAAGACTACACATATGAAAACATTTTGAGCCCATCCTGATATGCAACTTACAACTATATTACCTCTGGGAAGTTATTAAACTCTGTGGCCAATCTTCTCATGTACAGTATTGCAATAATCATGGTATCTGCCTCTTGGAGGTATTGTACTAAATGATATAATGCATATAAAGGATTTATAATTGATTTTGGTGCATATTTCATCTATTTTTGGTAATAGCAATAAATATCAGTTGTTAATAGGAGTAAGATCTCAGTACATTTAAGTTATAATCATTATTATTTTTATCATTATTATCACTCTTAGCTAGTTTCTTATAGTCATAATGCAATCACAGTGTTTGTAAATGGAAATTCGCTGCTCAAGCCATATGAGGCATTTCTAAGGCTTCTCCCCAGAAATATTTGGACCTTTCAGTACAAAGAAGTGCTCAAATAAAGAGTACATTTCCACAAATTCTGGCAAACATACCAGTACACCGGTGCTTATGAACAACTTGGTTATGGAGTTCAAATTTTCTTGATTTTCAATAGCTTGAAGCAGATAGAGTCCAAAGTGCCTGTCTATGTTATGGTTTGAATGCTTGCCATATATATCATTTAAAGATCACAAAGTTGAAGGACATTATAGATCAGTGTGATCTCTTGGAGATAATCTAATTCAGTCACCCACAAGTGAGAGATTCTTCATCACCAAGAATTTGCCTCCAGTCCCTCCATTTGGGGAAATCTTGCTAGTGACTGAGCAATTGTTGAACAATTTAAATTAGATAGATAGACAGATAGATATAACTAAAATCAGAATCTTTTACCAAATGCCCTTATTTCTATCTACTCAATGAAAAACACCAAGTCAATTTCTTCTTATTCATAAAAACTCTTCACAAGGTTTGACACAGCTGTCACACTCCCTTCCATTTTCTCATCTCTAGCTCTTCTAACCATGTTACACCCAAATCTTCTCAGGATAAAGCAGGAATATTACCTCCTGGACAGATATCTGCAGTGTTGACATGTCTAGGATCCATTTCCCTCTTCTTTTACTCATAGGATTCCTTTGTTATATGGGGATTTATCTCATGATGCTAGAAATAATCCAAACCAGGAGTGCACACATGACCTACAGACAGCTACTCCATGCTGGACACAGTGATTTGTTCATGAGCATAACTTAGGTCAAGTGGATGAGAGCCCACCTGAGGACTCCACTGAGACTAATGAAAAAGAGTTTCCATTCTTACAGAGCATGTGCTCAGCTAAATTAGTATAATGTACGTCAGAGACATTAAGATTGTGTTGGTGATCATTAGGAGAAAACATGTCTCAAAATGAATGCAGTATACAGGAGCCAAGAGTCATTTTATGAAATGTAATAACTGCTCAACATTGGGCACTTACTTGGCTACACCTGTACTGGAAATAAGTTTATCTCTGGAGTTTATAAATATGACATCCAATGCATGTCTTTTTCTTTTTCAGTCTGATTTTTTCACTTTCAACCTTGCTATATTGTGGTGAGGACACAGACAAGGGCACTGAGTCTAAATCTCCTCCCCTCTTCCACTCTCTAGGTAGTTCCATAGTTCTAGAATTAGGCTTCTTGAGAAGTTGATATTATCAGTTTTCCTAATTTGATACCCCTTGGTTGCAAGAAGAGAAATTCATGTAACAGAGCATAAATAAAAAGAATAGTTGTTGGAAGGATACAGTCATAAACCATAAATGAAAACTTCTTCCCTTTAAAATCAGATTTCACAATACAAAAAAAAAATCAGATCTTATTTATTCTGATGCAATATCTCAGTCTATTGAGGTCACTATAAATCCTTATTCCATCATATTTTGAATTAGTTGTTTCTGGCAGGTGTGTGTCTTCAGCACACATTTATGAGTATGGCTTCTACAGCTTTATTTTAACTCGCTAATGTAAAAGCTGAATAAGGCAAAGCCTCAGAATCCTTTGGTCCACCACTAGAAATCTATACAGGTTAACCTGACTATTCATTAATATCCTTTGGGTCTGGTTACCTAGCCAGCTGCAAAACTATCTAACATTTCTCTAAGAGCGTTCATATTTCACATATGTTTTCTAACCCATAAACCTATCTCAAAGGAGACTTTGAAAAAAATACTTCTCTTAAAAGAGAAAGAGAATAACCCACTGGACTTTTCATCCACTAGTCCTTTACTACTTTTGACTTTTAAATTCTGCTGGGAAACGTATCACTCTAAATTATTGCCTGCTGTCTTTCCAACAGGGTTATGACTTCCTTGAGATAGTCCATCTTGGTGTCTGTAGTATTTATGTTCCCCTTTTCCATTAGTTGTTACTATTTTTTTAAATCAAAGACTTAAAGCTGCAGAACAAATAAAATAGGGTAAACTCAACAGTTCTTTAAGGAATTATATTTTTAAAATGTTTTATTTTGCATATTGATGTTCAAAGATAAAAGATTATGAATTAGAAAAAAGAGAGAGATTGAGGTGAGAAGGGAGAAATAATAATGGAGACTTTTTCCATTATCCAAAAAGGATTACCATGCAGCCCCTATGGAGAATTTGCAAAATAATGGCATCGATTCTTTTACATCCATAGTTCACTTTGCTTTAAAAAAGGGATGTCCTTAGTACTATTCTTAGACTTACAAAGCATGATTAGGAAATTGGAAGGTAATAAACAGATTAAGTAGAAAGGAGGACAGGGGAAAAAAAGAAGTGAGACAGGCTGGGAGGGAATGAACTGCAGAATAGCAAAATCAGAGAAAAACTGGAAATGAAAAGCACAAAACTTGCCAGAACCCCAGAGATGGATCAAATCTTTCCTTTCCTGGGCCACTGGCCCAAACCCAAGGAATATTACAATCTGGGTATTGTGGGATGGCCTCCAGGAGAGAAGAGTGGTGAGCTGCTCACATGAACAAGACAACCCACTATTTAGATTTCATAATGCAAGCAGTTAAACCTAGTTTATGTGAACTGGGATACATGAACATATCCATGGCACTTTGTCTTCCAACAGAAGATTAAGTTTCCTGGTTGCCAATCATTGCAGTAGGTATTTTTAAACAAATATGTATTCTAAAAATATGTATTCTAATTTCCATATTGTCCATGAGAAATCATAGTATTATACTCACTTTTTGTATAGATAAGAGAACTGCAGCTTAGAGAGAGTGAACAATAGCCTAAGCCCTGGCTTAATTTGTGATACATGCAGACTGGGACTCCAGGTCATCCTTGCCAGGGCTCCCATGGTTACCCCTGGGCTTTGTGGTTTCAGAGCTTGATTTATAGCTCACCAGGGACTAACAGGTTAAATGTGTTTGTCATTACCTCTTGTTTTAGATGCCTATATTCTTTTTCTGTTTTAAACTATGACATGAACTGCATTTTATCTCTTACTATTTTTGCAATAAGGTTTTTAATAAACTTCAAAGATTAATTTCTCACTTTAAGGAAAAGAACCAACTAAACTCCTTTGTCATCAGAGGTGATAATCTTCATTCTCAGCTTTGAAGGGCGTCTGCTTGCTTAGGTGTGAAGATTCGGGCAACCCAGACAACAGGTGTGAGATGGTGAAAGGGCCTTGCAGAAACAAAAGGAACATCTGGTCAACAAACTCTCTTGGTTTTCCTTTCTCTTTAGTGCCAGTGAATAACTTCTGATTATCATTTATGATTCCTGGAAGCAGAGCCAACTTGTTGGTCATATTGTCAATATTTTTTGTACTATCATTTTTATTAAAGTCATTATGGAGCCAAAAGAGGAGAAACAAAAATTTAAAAACAAAATTTCCCAGAAAGTCTGCAACTTACAATATCTATAAGATCTCTTAGTGGACTTTATAACTGGATCTTGCTTCATTTCTATAATAGCTAATCAAACATGAAATGAATCTATTATTGTGGAAAATTATTGAATGAAATTCATTACACAAGAGTTCCTAAAAGCAGAATGTAGACACTTCAACTAAATCAAAATATGTAATTTCCTCCCCACCAGAAACTACTTATAAACAAGGTGGTGGCTAGAAAAAGAGACACCTTTCACACTAATGCAGCAACACACCCCACTCTTAAGTGCTGTTTTTTCTCCTTTTCCATTTTTAGGTTTCTGCTTTCCCCTCTTCCTTGAGTACTTTTCAAACCACTACTGAAACTTGTTGCTAAATTTAGAGTTGATTCAGTTATGGTGAGTTCAGATTCTGAGCATCTTCTAACCACTAGAACTGTCTACATAAATGTTCCCATCCTAGGAAATGGAAAAAGATTGGTTGGTTCTATGAATTGGAATAATTCAATTGGTTCTCCAACTGCCCTAATTAGATGGTTTAAGTTTTCTTTTCATTTGTTCTCAGAAGCCAATCAATACAGAATCCCAAGTCAACCTCATCTTCCTGATTCAGTATGGGCTGGGTCCACAGGAATCACTGGGAGCCAAGAGACCCTGGGAAGCACAGACCCTAAGTCATAGCTGGGAGGCAAGGAGGAAGATGAGAGTTCCCCAAGTTTGGGGTCCCTGCTTCAATTTCTCGCTTAAGAGTTCCATGGTCTACTTATTTTTCTCAGTCTGTTTTGTTTCCTAGAGTCTTGTAGGGGATCAGAAGTTGTGTGTCACGAGAGAACCTATGGGAAAAAGGCACAAGCTATGGGGAGAAAGTGGCAACTCTAAAATGGTTGTGACACTTGATGACAAAAAATGGGGGACATCTACTCAGAAAATATAGGAGAAACAAGATGAATCAAAACTGTGGAAGCTTTGTGAAGAAGAAAGCCAGTGGATGTAAGAAAGAAGGTAAGTCACAGGAAACCATAGCTGACAGGTGGAAGGCAACCGCAACAAACCCCGCACAGCAGAACTGGTGTACAACTTGTTCACTCCCAGCAACCCTGTCGGGACTATCAGAGGTGCCTGAGAGTGGATCTTCTGACTGGAGCTTCCTGGAATGCCAAGATACTCCTCGACACTAGCTCAACCTCCAAGAACATAGAAGGACACAGAGAAGTGTCACAGCTTCTAAGGCTGGCAGGGGAAACAATTCTAGGGAAAAGAATTTCCCTTTGTCCACGGCACTGAGCCCCTTATCTCTACTTCTCTCTCTGCATCTCCTCCTCCCTCTCTTGCCTGTTCAGCTTTGCCTCTTACTCTCTTCGTCAGCTTGTCATGGTCTCAAAGTTGCTCACTAATTGGAAGTCCCAGACTTCCAATTATTCTCTGATTCAAAACTCCCTGACTGATAAAATTATCTGTACAAAATTGTTCAAATTTGGAGGGAAAAAATCTGATCAGTGTAACTCATCAGACCAAATCAGGCTACCTGCCTGCTGGTGTTGCCTTTGGAATCTGTTGCTGGAACAATTAATGTAGCTTCCTGTGGCATTTAGGGCTACTTCCTCTAGAAATTAGGAGTAAAACAAGGATCATGGAACAAGTTGTTGTAAGGTTAACCAAGGCGGAGGTAAGATAAATTGGAGCATATAAATATGATGAAGAGAGGAAAATAAAAGGGAAGGGCATATGCATTCATTTGGTGAATATTTGTTCAGAATTTTGTGAGTCAAAAGTCCACGCTTAATCCTAGGAACACTTGTAAAGAGCTCATCATTTAGCTAAATTTTTAAATACTTATCTACAATGTAGTGGGATAGATGCTTCACTATAGGTCTGAAGAATTAATATTTCTGGGCTTCTTGGGAAATCTTAAAATGAATTGATATTATTAAACAGGCTTAGAAAAACCCATGGAGTTTACTGTAAATAATATAAAGTAGCCTTTTTAAAAGGATTATAATTTCAATCTCCTACCCGTGCTAGGAAGTAAATTGAGTACATTATTTCCACTATATAAATGAGAAAAATGGGTCTTATCAAAGTTAAACTAATGACCAAGGCCAGGTCAGTGTGGGGTAAGTTCCAGACTAGATACTAAATATTCTTTTTCATCTTGTTTTGTTTTGTTTTGTTTTTGGTACCGGAGATTGGACTCAAAACCTTGTACTTGCCAGGCAGGCACTTACACCACTGAGCTGAACCTCCAGCCTGACAATAAATATTCTTACTCTTTGTTCACTGCTTTTTCTATTTGTTTATGTGTAGAGACAATGGATGAGCCTATTCCATTGCTATCAATAAGTCTAGAATTGGAAATATATAGTGATTTTATTTTGTCAATTTCTATTACTTCCTTTGTGATAAATTTTATATTTTGAGAGTTTATCTGTCTAAGTCTTGATATAAACAATAGCACACAAAAAATGTTGACTTGGGGAGAGTTTAAGAAAGGAAGTGTTTACAGGGATGTGGGCAAGATTTAAAGAAGTTCAGGATCCCAAAAGTGTCATCTTCACTATCCCTGGGTCTGAAGGGCCAAATGGGAGTGTAGTTATCAGAATACAGAGGGGTTAGCAGGGAGAAGTCCCTGGTAAGGATGTGGCTTTTGCAGAAGGACACAATCAACCCCTGCCAACTACAACCTCACTCTTCCAGCTTTCCCAGCAGCTCCCGGTGCCTTCCATCAGCTGATCCCACTGAAAGTCAGAAAGCACGAGGTCTCCATATTGAGATCCACAAAAGTCAGCTTCCCAGGCAGAAATCACATTAGAGAAGGGCGGAAAATGAGCCTGAGGAGGTCAGAGAGAGCCATCCAGCATAGGAATGAGAGGAACTGCAATGGGAATAGCCGGGCACCGTTTCTACCCTGCAGTTTCATTCCTTTGCCCATGTCCCACCCCCACCTCAAGCATACACAGTCAAACATTCTCTCCTTTTTCTTTGTTGTTTCCTTTTGTATTTTGGAAACCTTACTACTCAAGTCAGTGCCTGGGTTTGGGGCCAGGAATCGACTCCAGGCCAATGGAGCCAAATCAACTCCATCTGAATCTCCTGGTTATTGCAAGTACTGAGCTAAACTTGAGGATGCATGCCTGCCAACATAGCAAAGGGTGAATAGCAAAGGAAGCATTGACATGGCTCTATAGTGCTCCAAACTCTGCCCTTTTCCAGAGCTTCTTGGTGTACCCAGAGTTATGCCTCTATGGTACCATTTTTTGGTTTAAAAAAAAAAACCCTTGGAGAACAAGCCCAAGGTTTTTCCCGAGCTCTGACTAGACTCCATTTTGCTTCAGCTGCAGCCAACCTGCTCTCTTTGGTACCAGACGGACAGGATGAAGGCATCCAGTCTGTAGTAGATGTGCCAGGTAAGACCATCACAGCAGCCAAAAGAACACTTTTAGAAGAGACTACTGGAAAAAATAATTCTTTTTCCTTCTCTTCCTCTTCTTTATCCACTTCTTCTTCTTTCCTTTTTTCCTCCTCTTTGGCTCTTAATGGAATCTAGACATCCAAAAATTTATTTTTGTGAAGAAACAATTCTTTGGTTTATTTTTACCAGTGAAGAAGTTTGTCTTGATTCCTGCTTGTGGGAAATTGTTAGGCATGTGAATTACATTCATCCCAGAGCCTCGATACAACAAGCAACTTTGCATGAAGATAGAAAAGTGGCAGAGAGGATGGTAGTGTCTATTTTATCATGGAGATTAATTTTCCATCTGATGTTTTAACTAACAACCATGTGCTCACTAGAATAAACCAACACTTTGTAGTCTGATGATTCTGAAATCATGTTTGTTAAGCCAGAAGTCTCAAACACAATGGTGGACAGGTAGGATGTTTCTGGAAAATCATGTGTCTTGGCTTTCTGTATGTCCCCCTCCTGTACCTCAGGCTGCTCACCAAGCCCCACATTCTACTTCTGTCCCGTTGTCCCCTTAAGAGAGATGACCCACCCAGTATAGCCTCTGTGTGAGCTTTGCTAAGTCATTTCTAAATGCTGTTTTGGTTCTCTTGTCATAAGCAACATGTATTTTGATTATTTGAGGATTATTCGATCCTAAAATATCACAAGGGAATACAGGAGAACTCTGAAAGGTGTTAAGGTGAAAGTACAAAATCCTTCTTGATAGGGCAACATTTTGCAGAAAGGGAAAATTTTATGAGAAAAAAAACTTGATTTGTTTAAAAAAAAACCCAGAATGTCTGTTTTTTAGTCTTCCTGCCTTGCAGCTTCTTTTTTCTTGGCTGAACTTTTAGAGTTGGGAGGAAGTATTGAAGGTTTCTAATGTGTCAACCGCAGAGTTAAGGGCCTCAAAGAATAATGAGTGCACTCTAGCCTGATGATATCCACTGGGTGAAGATATGAATGTCAAGTCAGAAAAGAGCAAAGTCATGAAGCAGGAAGTTTGCTCCTCTTCATCTTTTCTCTCTCATTATGATGGTTGGCTTCCCAAGCCACATCCTTCTAGACTTATCTGCAGTGCCCCATAGTCACAGCCTTTATATTTTTGCACCATCAAAAAAACCAACCCACCTGACTTCAGTTGCTTTGGTATCCAAATTAAATGAGCTAGCTTTTTCTTATAGCTGTGAGCAGAGAACTAAAGTGCTAATGGGTAGCTAAATCCAGGTAATATATTTTTATTTAAAATAGGACTTCTTGGAGTGCTCAAACATAAAGAAATTATTCTACTGCTAAATTAAGATCATTTAGTGTAAGTCAAAATGTGTTCTGGGTAGACAACCTTTTGGAAGCCTGCAGTTCTTGTCACTTTGTCCTGAATTATGCATCTTTTGCACAGAGGTGACCCTTAGCATTTTACTACAGGACTGGTTGGGAGCTGAGGTCAGAACCTTCAGACCTCACACTCAGATGTGGGATCATTTGGTAGTTGTTTAGTTCTGTTTGTTTGGTCTTTCAAATGCCCAAGCCAGACACCAGTGACACTGCTGCCTGATGACTAAGGCAGTTAAGTAAGTCTTATTGCTGGCACAGCACCACAATAACAAACCCCACAGTGTCAAAGGCTTTCGCCAAATGGATTGCTCAACTCTTTGGAAATATTCTCAAGTACACATACTTAATCACTGTAGGCCCAGTTTGTGGAAAAATGACATGGTACTGGTGTGGGTGGAAGGTTCCTGTCATTTTCTTTGGGCAATCAATTCTACTGTCAACTTCTACAACCAGGATTGTCCTGATTTCCTCTCTGGGACAATACTGGTATGTAAGTATTAAAAGTAAAATGAGATTAGGAGATCTAGGGCTATTTTTCCAAATACCTCAGATTTTTCTAGAATAAGCCTGATTTCAAATATCCTGTGCCATTATTTTTTAAAGTACATTCTGTACTCATCATGTTGGGTAATAATTTTTACTTTAAAGTTAGTTACAAATTTTCTCTGCTTATCTTATCAAAGAATGAAAGTTGCCTGTCCAAGATATAGATAGAGATAGACATAAACATAGACATAGACAGATAGACAGAGATAGATCTCTTAAGCTTTGTCAAAACCAAATTGAATCTAATATTCAACCCACTGATCCTAATAAATCAACAAGATATTCAGTTTTTCCTTTAATTAATATATATCATGTACAGGGAACGTGATGACATAGAGACTCACATAAACTCGAGGAGTTCATGGTTTAGCTGAAGAGAAAAACTGGACTCATGACCATCTATCCAAAAGAGGCAAGTGGAAACAAAGCTCACAACTGCATGATGCAGGTGGCTCATGCACAGAAGTTTAAAAAGAGAAAAACAAGTATAAGAAAGAAGAGCAGACCAGCCTTAGAGAGGCAGTGGCAGATGACTCAATATCTGATGTCTTGTTGGATTTGAACGCACAGAGTAGGAGCAGGAGTTTCCATGTGGGGAAAATATTGAAGCAAAATGCAGATGAAGAACATGTATACTAAATCAGACTGGAGGAATAAAGGTCTTGAGTAGTGACAAATGGGATAAATGTAAGGATAAGAAGGTTAGAAAATAAGTCTTAAGATAGGCAGAAGGACTGAGACTTAACGGTGTAGTCCATTGGAAAACACTGAAGGGGTTTGATGAAGAGATAAAATTCAGGACCCATAGGCTGGATAAGAAGTAGAACAAAGTTATGAGGTCTTCCATTACGAATCAAGTGGCAATAAGAAGCTTTAGATGACACTGGTGTACATGAAATAAGAAAGGAAAGAGATGTAATTTATATTGAAAAAAAAAAGATTAGGTGCAAGGAATAAAGACAAAGAATGGGTCTTGGTTTACTCCAAACCATAGAAACTACAAAATGAACCCACACTGCATGGAATTAAAAGAAGCTGAGTGCCATTGACTGAGAAAAGACTTTTGAAATTACTTTGGGAAAGAAAATTTTGGGTTTTAAGTGTGTGAACTGTGAACTGATATAAAGAATTAAACTATGTCTTAGAAAACCAATGTAGTACACAGATCTCAAGTGATAGAAAGAATCCCCTGCAGGACTGATGCTGAAGCCATGACAATGACTGGACAGTCCTGGGAAGAAAGTCTGCAATGAGGGAAGAGCAAAGGCCAAAGTAGTTTTACTGCTATTATGGAGAACCACTTTGATTCTACCTGGGAGATCTGCCCAGGAATGAGAGACGTTACAGAGCTGTGAACATAATCCTACCAACTTGACCAAATGGTGTTTTAGTATTGAACTCTGTGTGAGAGCTGTTTTTCTGAACATATTGGCTCCTACTAAGTATAAAAAATTAATTTCAAAATTAATAGAATTTGTTTTACTCCCTCAGTCTGAAGCACTAGATAAATCAGTATGACATGTTTTCTACCATTTCTAACTTGTTTTATACTATTTATGTTTCTAAAATAATAATATGCATGACTCAGTAGACTAGGTTTTAGATAGAGCTCTAATGTACTTGATATTATAGCTACATTGCTGAGTTTCAGTTACCTGCTTGTATTGATTCTTAGATGAGAAAACCAAAGACCACAGAAATTTGGTAGCTCATTCGTTATCAGTCTATAAATGGCAAAAATATAACTATTATCAAAGTTTTCTAATTCCCAAGGCTGTATTCTATCTGCAATATGACGGGATGTCATGTTCAACAGTAGTGCACAAAGCATGAGATATCTTCCAAAAAACAAGATGAACAAATTTGTGCAATGCCAGGTCTCTGGGAAGAATTTTCAGGGGAAGCAGGCTGCTCACTTGCTTTGACTTACTATATGCTCAGGCACATATATACACACAGTTGCGTCTCTGCATGGCCGGTGAAGTTCAGGAAGTAAATTGTACTTTATTGTGGGAACACAGATGTGGGACATAGGAAGAGTAATTATGCTGCTATATATTCATACCAGTACACAGTAATTAGAGATGTTTCCTTACTTATAAACTTTCAACTCCCAACAGAATGGCAAAGTAACTCTTCAGAGTCAAAGTCACCATCCCTGAGCTTTATTAATGGGTGGCACCAGGATGATGTCCTGATGTTTTAGTGTTGGCTGATGTTGGCCAGTCCATGGCCAAAATCAGGTACTCAGATAGGTAAAGTAAATGAATAAAGTGAGTCTGATGTAAGAATATAGGAAGTATAGTACAGCAGAATGCAGCCAAATCTCATATCAGGAGTTGAAGACCCCCTGTTGCAAGATATTCTGACTTTTCTGTTTTGTTTTGGGTACTGGGAATCAAACTCAGGACCTTGCCCTTGCCAGGCAGACTCTTGAGCCACTGAGCTATATCTCCAGCCCAATATTCTGACTTCACAACTATGTGAAAATTCTGATTTTTAAATGAAAGTGCTTCATTTTTTAATTTGGCAGCTAAATTACATCTTTTAAAAGCACTATGCAGACTAAACACATGCACATCTGTAGGCCAGATTATGCTTGTGTTTTTTTGAGCCAGTTTATTAATATTATTAACTCTTTTATTTTTACAAAGTGCAGGAAGAGTGATGAGAGCAACAAGGAGGGGGCCAATAAAGAACAGCACTCTGAACGAGTGTCATTGATGCACTCTGTTCTCTTGAAAGATCTCTCTACAAACATGGATGTAGTTTTAGATTTAAAAGTAATGCACTGAGCTCATGCACAGAGGACTTATAAACAGCTTTAAGAGCTTTATGTGTTCATCAAGATGGATGTATCAATAGCAAACATTTATATTTTAAATCTTACTTTCAAAAAGATTCTCTTAACATTTTAATACAGGTGGCATTACTCCGTGACTCTGGGGAGGTAGAAAGTGTCTGGGATTTTTTTAAAGTTACATTATACATGAAACATGATGGAAGCCTAGGTGAAAAAAATATGACCACTAAGAAAGGGACTGGAGGAAACATACTGTTGTACAGTGGAAAATACTCTATGGGATATGGAATTCCTAGTTCTGTAATTAGTGCCTACCTAGCATTAGGAAAATACATAACACTTATGTACTGTAAATTCATTTTCTATCTAGTAGGAGTTAATGATTATTTACCTTAAAAAACATTTGTTTTAATTATGTCTATAGAAATATAACAGTTATATATTATGAAAATTGAACAAATTTTTACTTTTTAAAAAATTACTATTAAAATTAGAATGACAAGGAAGTGTGAGAGGATGAGGATCAGTTAGTAACATCTGACAATGGGCATGAAGCAGAAAGATTTGTACTCTGAATTTAAAAAAAAAAAATCTCTCCTAGCTGTTTATATTGCAAGAATACAGAGCTCTCTGGCTCTTTGCTATAAAAGACACTAATCCTAATACAATGTGAGCATAGAAAGAGATTTGCATCCTCAGTGACAGTTCAAACAACTATTTTCAGGGCTTGGCACTATAGGCCCTTGACAGTTATTTTTAAGTTTTCCCTGACTTTTATAGCAAGAATCAGTTTTGTTGCATTGAACAGTCTCGAAGTAGGAATGAGATATATGTATTATGTCCATCTACAACTTTAAGTGCAAAAGGTAAGAAGGATGAATTTTCCTTGCAGTGAGAGGAAATTCAGTGTTAGAATATGGGTAGCAAATGAGACAGTGTAGCAAAGTAGATATTATACTGCCAGCTTTATATCATTTTATATTAAACTGATGTACACATCAATTTGTAACATTCATAGACAGAATCTGGCAGTATATTTGTGAAATTTCTTTAGCTAATTTATTCATCTAAAAACATTTTGAGGCAAATATCCACTCTGGCCATGATAAATTGGGACTGGATTTACTGTCCCACCATAAAACTAGCAAATTGGATAAAATATAAGGAAATGGTTAAGGGATATTAGGCAACAAGAAACACTGGACTCTGGTCTCTGTGAAGGAGATGACACACCTCTCTGCTTGAAGGTGTTTTCTAGAGTTAGGCACCCTGACTTTATTCGAGGAGACAGGGATTGACATTTGGGAGAACTGAGTTGGTTGGAACCTGTCAGGCAGAGTACAAAAAATGGGGTCAGTGTGTAGAAGAAACCTCATAAGATCAACAATCACATTGCATATGCATGTTTTTTTTAAGCTCTTAGATTAAAAGATAGAACCTATTAGGGTGGGGGGTAGCTCTGTAGAAGAGCACTTACTTAGCATGTATGAGGCCCTGAGTTTTATCATTAGAACTGAAAAAAAAGAGAGAAAGATTGTTAAATTGAACAGAAGGAAAAGTTAAATATATTTTAAAACTATCTCCATGAAAAAACCTAAGTTAATATTTAATACTTACATCATTTTAATAAATTATTTTGATTATGAAATTACTACTGACAGCAAAGTCATATGGTAAATCATCATTTTATTTTTCATGCATTTAAAAATTGTTTTCTTCTCCTTGGGTTTATGGAAGTAAATAAAACAAACAAGGACAAATGATGTGGAATACAGTAAATATGAGAGAAAGTATACTACACAGAAATCATTTGTATTCCATGAGGAAAAAAAATCTCTTATCGCTCTTTTTAGATTGAAAGAGAATGAAGATTTACCTGGATTTGCTGCTATTCCAAGCTTGCCATGGAGGTGACCACCATTACTTAGATTCTGGCAGAAACTTGAAGGCAGGCAGAAGAGCGGGAAGCTGCAGAGCAGAGGAAAGAGGCTTCAGGTAGGCCTTGATTGTGAGCTACTGGCGGCAGGAGGCTGTAGGTGGGCTAATGAGAATCAAGATGTGCTGTTTGATTGCCTAGCAGTGCACACTTCACTTCCTCTAATCAGTCCTAAGTTGAAAGTGGGACCCAAAACTAGGGAAGTTGTCAGCTGCTAATCAAGTCTAGGCTGTTTCGGAGATTGTTACCTGGATTACTAGACCAGTTGACTAGCAGGAGACTGGCCTCCTGGTCTGGTTAGTAGAAACAATCGGTTGGTCTCCTGGGATAGCTGCAGTAACTTGTAAGCAGAGCTCTCTTTATTATGATCCGCCATTGTTCATTTGTAAATTCATTCTTAATGTAAGCCCCAATTTATCACGGAATATCTACATATCTTCTCAGAAAGTCTATCACTTCAATCTTCATAAGAAAAACTGAGGTCAGATGGAACAAATAAACACGGGAAGGAAATAAGGAAAGTCAGAATTTGAAAATTATACTTTTAATAAAAACTGCAGCTTCAAGAAACAAACCCAATCTAAATTTCCTAAGGTTCTGCAAAACACAATGAGCCAGGGTCACTCCTCCTTACCTGTAAATGGGCCCTGATCATCCCTTTTTGCCTGTAAAATGGGTCTTTTCTTTATGCCTTGGCTACTGCTCTCTAATCTGTCAATGGCCATCACCCTTCCCCTGTAGAAAGGACCGTCACCTTCCACCTGTAAACTGAACACCTTCTTTCCACAGATTCATAAATTCTATAGATTTTTACATCCCAAGCTCCCTGGGTTTACCCAGCTCCAGGCCACAATGTGCCTCTCTGCCTCTTGAGGACCCACATCCTATTTTATTTGAGTATAGACCTTTAAATTCTGCCTTGTGAACCTTTTTATTTTTCGTACTAACACAACCTGAAAATTCTTTTTCTATGATAAGAGTCATTGACTTTACAACCTTCCACATGTGTGGAGTGCGTTAAGGTTCCCCATCTCCTCAAACCCTTCCTGGTGACAAACTACTGGAAATTCTTTATTTCATCTCATTCTAAATGCCTGTCCTGAAGCCAGGCATACTGTGACCTTGCAATCAACCTACTCTGTTCATTTAAGGATTCCTTTGTCTCCTTTTCTCTATTAGGTCTCTACTTCTACTTTCCACACCTTCCTGTTATAGTTGCTCTAGTATTGCTGTGACACACATCAACTTTACTTATGAGCAAGAGCTTGGATGAGTAAACATTTTTGATTAGGTGACAATTTTCTTCAAAAAATTATTATCCAGAATTTTCAGGCATTGCCCCACTGTTTTATCACATTCAAATGTTGCTGTCATCTTGACTCCTCAATCTGTGTATAGAGGCTGTTTTCATCTTCCCTGGAAGCTTGTGGGAGCTTCTTTTTCTCTCCTGATATTCTAAAATTTTCCAACGCTGCACATTAGTTGGGTGCATTTTTATTAATGGTGCTGGGAACACAGTGAGACCTGTAGTCTGAAAGCTGTTAACAGATTATCTTGACTTACTTGGTTATTTTCTATTCTCTATATTCTTTGTGGTGTTTACATATACATATGCAAGTATATGATATATACATAGATGAGTTATATACCACATACATGTGATTGGTTTCAGAAAGCAGGTCTTTAATTTTATTATACTTTCTCTTTTCTTTTCACCTCTGCCTTTTTGTTCTATTTGTACTTAGATTTCCATAAATTTATCTTGCAATGATTTAGGTACATTTTTCCCTCCTGCTGTCAGTCACCTGTGTTTCCCCACCCAGAGATTCCTGAACATGCTGCAGCGGGATGGGAGTCTGCAGTGTCACCTGTCTTGCTTCTTAGTTCCCAGTAGTTTAGGAGGAAACCTCTACTGAGTCAGTTTCTGCCCTTTTATTTGATTTCTAGTTTTCAAAATGTTGTTATTGTCTCCACTCCTGTTCTCTCTGTCCTTGAGCTTTAAACCTTAACAGAAATATTTCTGTTGGCATTTTATTGGGGTTTTAGGCTAGAGGGAAAGCAAATCTATGTGTTTAATATTCCATTGTTACAAAGAGATACAGACCAAGGCAGCCTCAGTGCTTCTCTCTAATACCAAAGAACTTTATGCAGTTTTCTTCCAGACTGGGGCCCCCGGTCTCCCCATCTCTCCTTCTTCTCCCTCCTTCTCCTCCCACTTTCTCCTCCCTCCTTCCACCCTCCCTTCCCTTCTCTTCTCCTTGCTTCCTCCTTCCTTTCATCTTTCCTTTGTATATGGACACATTTAGTTTTATTGTAACAAAGCATCTCAGGCACTTTTAACATTTAAAACTTAGCATCATCTTTCCTTTCCAATTACAACAAAAGAGAATGTTTTAAAATGAAAGAAAAAATTATAGTAGAGATTTGTCAATTCCAAATAAGATCCTACAGGTTTTTGCTGATTCTATCTTTGATTGGCAGGACTCATCATTAGGAGAGAATTTTATTTCCAACACGTTATTATAAATTTCAAGAATGTCTGTTGAACATCACAATTAAACATACCAAAGGAGAAGCCATGTTGTCAAAATGCCCACTTAACCCACTCAAACATCTCAAGCCTACCCTATGCTGACTTAAGAGTTTTTTCTTTTCTTTTTTTAAACAAGAGAAAGAAGACAAATATATGTCGGTAAATTCATATCCACATAGAGACATGGGGTAATCTCTGAGCCCAGTATACAGAGAAAGGAAGAAAACTAGAATGCTGTGAATATGGCACAGAGGTTGAGCACCCTCCAACCCCCAGCAGAGTGAAGAGAGCAGAAAGTTCCCCTACACACACACACACACACACACACACACACACACAAACACCCCACAGAAGTGTTGATTCCATCCAGTTTTTGTTGGGACAGTAAGGGATAAAAATGAATTTAGAATGAAAGCTTATAGTGATTCTTTTTGCACCGTACTCTGCTTGAGATATCTCCCTACAAAAATAAGTAGAGAGCCATGGTGTTTAAGAGAAGAAATCCCAAGAACAGGGTGAGTAAACAGAGGAGGGTGCACATGGGAGGCTATGACTTGCTCTCAGGGACTGGAAAGAAGTTTTTTTTTAAATGAAAAAAAGGTTTAATATTCATCAGTGTTCAATTCATCATCTCTTTCATCCTCTTCTCCTGCTTTCCCTCCACAGCCATCTTCTTCATCATTATCTTCCAATTCCCCCTTTCCCTATTTCTCCTTGTTTATCTTCATCATCTGCTTCTTTATCTTTCTCTGCTTCCTCTTCCTCATCATCTGTATCAGGAACCAGGGTTTTGCGATGGATTTGGCCCAGTACCTCCTTTGATGACATCTCCTAAGTCTGCACCCACATCAGATCAGTCAGTGCACCAGGGAAAGAAGCTCTCATTTCCTTATGCTGCCTCTTCTCCCTGGGTTGATTCTGCATTTGACTTGAACATTTCGTCAAACCCTTTCCAGATTTTCATTTGATTTCAGTGAGCTTTGAAGATAGACCACCATTCTCATTCACATGAAATTCTTTGGAAAGAATTTCATTCCAAAGAAAGGATTTTCATCAAAAATAAACATATATTTTATGACCTGATTTTGTAACTTCAAATTCTGTCACCGGCTTAGAGTATTTACTGTAGGAAACTTGAAATAAAAAACATTGTCCCTGACCTGTTGAGATCTGAATCTTCTCCCAGCCATTTGCCAGTTTTACGACCCAGTAATGTCTTTCAAAAGGACTGAGAACCATCCCTTCAAAATGCAGTCACCAGGGAAGACAGTTCCGCTGTCTTCCAGTCTCCATGAATGGGTAGGAGGCTGGCTTCGATCCCACACGTAGCAAACACAGATGGCCTCATGCAGTGACCAACTGTCCCTTCCTCCATCCTCAGACTTTCCCACTAGCTCATTCCAGTGTTTAGAAACTCTCTCGGCTCTCAGCAGAATTCAATTCAGTCTTTCTTCCCTATTGAAATCCACTTAACTAAAGACTTCCTCTACTCTAGCTCTGGTGTAGTTATTTTACAATAGACACGCCTTGTTGTTTTGAAGAGTTTGCATCTGCAACTGATAACCGCAAATATTTTATCTGAATGCGTACCACATTTTTTGATACGTTAACTCAGTAAATGAGGACTTGTGTCATACTTGTCCTACACCAGGTGTTGAAGATGCAAAAATAAGCAATAAGTTCAGAAAAGAAACAGCCACACCCAAAAGCATGTATTAGAGTCACTGAGTTTGATTTCTTTATTTATAACCAAGACGAAGACTAACTGTATGACAGCCTACAAATTCAGAACCCTCTCTATCTCTGTCCTGGTCTGAAAATAACAATTTGAACCACATGGTTTCTGAATTTCCTGTCTGACTCTTGGTTTCTGTAAAGATTTTGAAATTTTTCAGCAACTTGTTTTGGGCAATTATAAAAATAATTTAAATTTTTTATCTTAGGCAAAATTTATTTGACTATATGAGAAGTTTATTTTAAATGGTGATAGAACTTGACAGAAAGGACACAGGACTCAACAAACCATTGCTAATTACCCTGAGAGTTACTTACAAATCAATATTTGAGCCTTATCCAAATTCCTAGTGATTTTTTTTTTTTATGGCAGGATGTAGTTTCAAGGTCCAAAAAGTGTCCCTGGAGAATATTATGTTTTAGAGCCTAAAAAGTTCTTCTATAAATAGTTCGGCATAGGAAAGAAAACAAGCCATCAGCAATCACTCTGTCAGGGGATTTATCTACCCGCCTGAGTGCTGGACTCCCGTCCTCACTACTGTCAGATTATAAAGGCAGCAGAATCATCATTCAAGTGGATTTAAGGGCCCATTGTGTGCAAAGACCTCTCAGGGTTAACAAGTTAAGATGGATTACACACAAGTCTTTTCGTCTTCAGGGATGCTTGGCACAGCAAAATGCAAGCACATGAAGAGACGATTCTCTCTCTCTCTCTCTCTCTCTCTCTCTCTCTCTCTCTCTCTCTCTCTCCCCCCTTCTGTTGAGTTTGCCCCAGCAATGGTGGTAAGTCCATAGAGGACTCATTTCCTACTTAGGTGAGTGCAGACACATTTAGTTAACTTCTTTGATTCCCATGCAGTTATTAGAAGAATGAAATAGAACAAATTATGTGATGTGCTGTATAGTATATAAAATTTGTTCAATAAATATTAACTGATAGTATTTATATTAAGAGCTAACATTAAAAGTGGTAATTGATTTAGTAATTAGTAATTGAATCACAGGGGGTCAGAATGTGCCATCCCTTGTCACTTTGGCTAGGATTATTGTGAAGTAAAGATTTAGGATTTAGGAAAATCATGAGATTTGGGGAAATTCTTATGCAAGAGAGGAAAGAACATTCAGAATTTTGTCTGAGATCTAGTCTTCCTGAAATGCAACTTCCCACTCAAACCATAGAACACAAAAAGTAATTTGAAAGATCATTTTCCCAATTTTTTCATTTTCCCAATTCTTTCATTTTCCCAATTCTTTCAAGGATGTTACATATTAATATCATCATGAAGACTTAGAAAGAAAGCTAATTCATCCAATGGAAGCACACAAAATGTGGTTTGATGACTTTAGCAGTCATTTTCTAAAAGAACATGCTATAAAATGCTATGCATTTGTTTAAAAAAGATGAGGCTTATAAATAACATGGAAGAATATATATGATTAATTAATTGATACAAAAAAGAAAGTCTCAACATAGAATACCCACCTCTTTTATTTTATTTTTGAATACTAGAGGCAAATACTTAAATGAAAAACAAATCCTGGAAGTTTCTACATCAAACTGGAGAAGAGGTTACCTTTTGAAGAATGAGATTTGAATTTAAGTAATAGGTAAGGATAAGCTTTTATACTTTAATTTTATTGTTCAGATTTCATCAACGTACAACTGCTTCTTTGACAGTCATGAAAAGTTTTTTCTTTAGTTTTAGTTCAGTTATGTTTCAAAGTATCAAGATATGAAAAAATAAAGTAAATTCGACAATGCAAGTTGTGGGTAGAAGAGGCATCGGGCAGTGAGAGGAGCTTCAGTGGTGGAAATAAATGAGTGTCTAAGTCATTTCTGGTGTCTTGGGAAGTGCAGAGTGATTGGAGAACATGCAGGCTGAAACAGTAGAGGTTGGCAGAAACCCAGAAACTGGCCGGGGCCCGGTAGGACATCCAAAGGGACGGGCCCAGGTGCTTTTGCAGAGCACACATCTGCCTTTATAACGCCATCTTCTGGAGGAGGCAGCATACCAGGATACTGGTTCCTGAGTCAGAGCCTCTCTCACATCGGTAATGGGACTGGAGTTCCCCAGATGTCAGTCATGTTCATGGCATCTGCACATTATCTCTCCAGTTTATTTATTCTGATTCAATAATCGTGGCTCTGTCCTAATTAATATTTATGAAATAATTAATTTTAATGACAGTTATATTTCCTATTTTACAGTATTTGTAAAAATAATTTTTTAAAACATGAGTTTATATCTATCTAAAGTCATCATAGCATGTTTTGGGAAATTATTGCTTACACTGTATATTAAATATACGATATATGAAATTATTACTGAAACTATGATTACTGCTTTGGATACAGTAGAAGAAGGCAAGGGCAATAAGTATCTGTATTTAAAATGATGCTGGTAATGCTGGAGAGATAATCATTAACTGGCAAACTAATTACAGCACACTCTTCATGAGTGGAAGTTCAATCAGGGAAGATAAATGACAATGGGTATGGTGCGGTAGGGCTCTGTTGGAAGTTCAGGAAAAATCTCTACCCTAACCAGCCCTCCTGCAGCACTGAGATTGACAGGTGAGCCAGAGAGACAAAGCGTATAGGCATGGAAGGAGAATCTGACTCTAGGTGAGACTGGGGACCATGCTGGAGTAGAGTGAAGAATGTAAGCATGACTCTATAGGTAAACAACACAGAACTGGGGTTGTTATGGGCTCACTGTTAAGGTAAATCCTGCTTAGCTGTACCTTTTTGTTAAGCCTTCTTGGGTTTTCAAAAGACTTAGTTAACCTTGACACAGTACAATCAAGTGCTAGTAGCTTCCATCCTTTCCCCCAGAGCAATTTATATTCACTGCATGGCCCGAAAGTCTTGTGAGAATGCATCCTAATGCAAACATGACACCAACTACCTAAGATTTCTTTTGCTAAGTGCCTTAGTCACTTTTTTATTACTAGACAAAACACCCAACATCCACAACTTAAATAGGAGAGGTTTATTTGGCTTATGGTTTTCCGTGGACTCAGTTCAAAGTCTGTTGGCTCCAAGAAACAAAGGCCTGGCAGAGGACACTTACTCATCCCACAGGAAGTGGAAAGAGAGAGAAGAGAGGAGCTGGCAGCAAGGATATATCTTTTCAGGTCATGTCCTGGGCTCCTAACAGCACAACCAGCTACTAAATGGATGAATGAATGAATGAATCATCAATGTATGAATCCACTGATGAGCATGGAATCCTATGATCCAGTTGCCTTCCAAACTCATGAGACTTTGTGGGGAATGTTTTAGATCTAAACTGTAACTCTCAGTTTGGACAGAAATCATGAACTGGCAAAGTATAGCTCCTTTTTGTTAGCTGTTCTGAGTTTTGAGTATCAGTAGCTCTTAGGCATCAGTGTAACTGCCTAGAGATATGAGTGCCAGTGCCTCTTAGCTCTTAGTTATTCATTCAACAGGATCCATTGTGTGCTTATGTGTTAAGCTCTGTCTCTGGGCCTGGGAATGCAGCAGTGAATGCAGTAGATCATATTTCTGTTCTTCTGATGCTCACATTCCTGAGCAGAGAATGGGAGACAGGAAGTAGTCAATATAGACATATACATCATACAGGAGGGAGGGAAGAATTATGAATGGAAAGAAAGGTATTGGCTTAGAAAGGGACTGGGGATGCTTTTTCAGATAAGGTAGCCAGGGAAGGTCTCTTTAAGGAGGGAGCTAATGAAAGAAAGAGCCACACAGAATTCTGGGAAGAGAGTCACAAGAACAGCATGTGCAAAGGCCCAGGGCCAGAAAATTCCTCACAAGTTGGAGCGGCCACACAAGATAAATGTGACTAGGAAGCAAGAGCCAAGAGAACAAGCAAGGAGAAGAGGTCAGACACTAACATAAAGGTTTTAAATTTAATCTCATGGAAACCAAACCACCCAACATTTCTGGGCAGTAAAGTAGCCCCCTCTGAACATGTATGAGGGTGTTGGATCTGCTCCTGTCCAGTCAAAGCTGACCAGAGTTCTGTGTGTAGTTACACTGGGACAAATAAATAGAGCTTGAGATGGAAATTTGGGTGGTTACTTAACTTTTGGCTGAATAAAGCATTGGAATGTTGAAACAGTGTAACTTTTTCTAGATAACTTAGTGTGTTTTAAACCATGCCCTGCAATTGGCTGAGGGTCTTACTTGTCAGAATCATAGTCTCTGGCATTTCAGATGAAATCTAGTGTGGTTTCACTGGTTATCTAGAGCCTAGGAACTAGTTGGAGCCTGAGACAGCTAGACAAGAGCATCACATCAGCTTCCTGCTGCCCTCTCTGGATGCAGCAGCAGATGGGCAAGGAAGGGGTTGCCTCTCTGATGGCATCTGAACTGACAAAGTGGCCACCATGGAAGCGATTTGCTAACTCAAGAGTGACCTGACTGCCAGCAACAGGCTGTGCTAGCGTAATTTCAACTTTGACTTCTATTTCATGGCCAAGTGCCAGTTCTGGTTGCCATAAAATGTTAGAGCTGGAACAAAACAGTTTAGAGAACTTTAAATCCTGTAGATGATCAAACTGCCCTGAAGAGCTGTAAACTTCCACAGAGGTGACTTGGGGACACTCTGGAGAGGGGATGTGAGGAGAAGCCCTGGGGTGGAGAGGGTCCTGTCCCTTTCATGCCTCCCCGACTGCCTCCGTCTATGTTAGGTTAGGAATTTATGTAAGATTTTGCTTGCAAGAAGAGTTTTCAGCCAAAACTGAGTATGTATTGTTGGGGGGGGGGGGTCGAGGATAAATTTCAAATATTCTGGACAGTCTTTCAAAACATGGCCTGTTGTCACTTACTGCCTAAAAGCAATGTTATTTAATGAGCACTTGTTTGTGCCAGGCATTCCTCTTAATTTTTCACAATCATTACCTTATTAATTCTCCAATAACCTTGTGAAGTAGGTGTTGTGATCCTATGAATGAGAAAATTGAGGTTTAGTGAAATCTAGCACTCTTTTCGTGTTTTACTGCTAATGGCTGGTCAAGATTTGAACTCAGGCCAACTCATCTGACACCTCGGCCTCAACTTCTAACCTATACACTCTCTGATAAGATAAAATCTATTGGTAAAGTTTTGAGGTTTTTTTTTTTTTAACCATTCAAAGACATTTTTAAAAACATTTGGAATAGTTTGTCCATTTGGGGTGCCATAACAAAATATCACAAACTGGGTGGCTTAAATGACAGAAATTTATCTTCTCACAGATATAAATGCTGAGCGGTCCAAGAAATGAGCACCAGTTAGTTGGTTCCTGTTAAGAATCTTCTTCCTGATTTGTAGTGGCCATCTTTCTCCGTTCCCAAGTGCCTTTTCCTTGATTCACATGTGTGGAGAGGAAGTGAGCTTTTGTATTTTCTTAAAATGTCACCACACTATTACATTGAGGACCCACCTTTATGGTCACATCTAACTTTTACTGCTCCCTCACAAGGTTTTCACCAATTATTGTCAGATCGGGGGTTAGAACTTCAACACATAAATTTTGGAGGGACAAAAAGATTCAGCCCATAGTCACCATAAAGGCCAATATAATGACAACATCTATAGAACTTCTAATATTTAATTTAACATTCCTTTATGTAGTGCTTACTCTAATCAGAGCATTAGTCTGTGTTTTTACAAATATTAAATCATTGAATATTTTCAATAGCCCCAAAAGATATTTACTATCAATATACTTAATTTTTAGATGAATAAAACTGACAGAAAAGTTATTTGACTCCGCTGGCAGAGCAGTAACATGGGCTTGTAGCTCCAGGGTATCAGGCTCCTTTCTGACATGTGGCTCTAACTCTGTTTCCATGATGACCACGGAAGGGAAAAATGTGAGCATGGTTTGTGGGCATGGTTGGCTTCCTCTCACATTCCATTGGCTAGAACTCAGTCACATGACCACACCTAATTGCAAGGGGGCTTGGGAAATGCCATCCAATTGTATGCCCATGAAGAAGAAGTTAGGTAAGCACTTCCATCCTTTTCCCTGAAGAGAAAGGCAGAGTAAGTCTTCTACAAGAAAACATACTCAGAGAAAAAGAATTCTATTATTTATCTTTAAATTTTAAGAATATTACACATCTAGGAAGTCTAAATGACAATAAGTGGTGAATTTAGCTAATGCATTTTCTGAGTAGCCAAATATCCAGAGTAGCCATTATCCAGTACAGGTTGCTTGTGCCTGTGCTGTGGGGAGTTTATATATAAAATAATTCACTCCCCTTCCTTTTCCTTCTTGTCTTCCCTCTGTGTATATACTTGCACCACATATCACAGAGCAAAGTCTGTGTTACCTCAGCTCTGACACTTTAATTTTTAAGAAAAATTATACATCTAAGAAGTCTAAATGACAATGAGTGGCGAGGATGCTCAGTGGACTAGGGACAGCTTTGCTGCTCTGGCCTGTTTCCCCATTGGTTGAGGTTCAAATTTATCCTTGATGATCTCATTATATCATAAGGAAGAAGTCCCTGGGTTAGTTGAAGAATCACAGAGGGAAGGGTAAGAGAACAGGGGCTGAAACCAAGTCTGCCTAGGGATGAGTCAGCTGTACCCCAGAAGTTGAAAGAAGAAAGCAATGACTCCTGAAGCAGCAAGACCTAGAGAAACAGTGGGTTCCTCCCTGAACCGGCACACACAACCCCAGAGCAGAGCAGAGAACACACCAGGGCTGTGAAGGGAAGATGCTGGAACAGTCACTGTTACTAATCTATGGTATCTGAGCAAGCACCTAAATCCGTCAGGCTGTGCTGGGGTCTACTGCTCTGTAAGAACTTGGAGACACTGTAACCAGACATACTTATTTTTAAAAGAAATGGAAAGTCAAGATTTTTAATCTAAAATACAGATACCTATTTTAAACCCTTTAAAAAAACCTCTAAAAGTCAAAAGCAACATGTGTATGGGCCAAAAGGACCTCATTGGGCGGTGCAGAGCAGTCTGTCAAATCCAGAGTTGGCAGCACTCACATTTTCTCACCCTTGTGAAGAAATGTTGGGTTTGAGGAGGAAGAATGCCCTGGAACTCAGTGGTCACTAGCCAATAAAGATGAAGGTGACAGGGAGAGCCAGAGATTTAGCTCAGCAGCACACGTGCCTGCCTATCAAGCATGAGGTCACGCGTTTGATCCCCAGTACCAAAAAAAAAAAAAAAAAGAGATGACAGGGAGATGGCTCACTGCTGGGTCTGAGGTCCTCAGGAGATGGGGAGTCTTTATTCCTCCCCAAGATGAGTTCAGCTCCATAGAAATAAATGCTGGTTTGATTTTCCACTGTTGCCTTTACTGTGTCCCCAGAAGTGATACTCCAGAGTCTCCCTGTGTCCTCCAAAGCACATCAGCTCCATGGTGCAGTTGGGCTTTGGCAGCTCAGCAGTGGCCACAGCCCAGATGCTCAAGTGATTTTTCTTACATTGGATTTATAGCAATTGAATTGAACTAAAAATATACTTAGCTTGATATTTGCACATGTGTGGTAGGGAATCCTTTTGTAAGTCAAATAATCTTTTAGGAAAGTGTGTCACTGGGACCCCAGTTTGATCCTCCTTATTTCTTTATACTTTCAGAAATATGTGCACCAAGCTTTTTAAACTGACTTTCACTTGAACCTCAGGGAGGGACATCTGTCTCAGGTGACCTATTTAGACTGCCTCAGGAGTGGGAATCCCTTTCACCAGTGACTCTATGACTCTCAAGGCCGAGTTGGCAGAGAAAGTTAAGAAACACATACATTTAAAAAAAGCACAAAAACTCTTTGATTTAATATTTTATTATTTCAATTTTTTTATTTTTATTATAATAAATTGAAATAACTGAAGTTCAAACTATTTTAAAATGTAAATATTTCATTGCATCCATCTTACAATTTATGAAAATGGTGTTTAATTACTTAAAATGATTAACAACAGAATGCTACTTTATAAACATCAAAAACAACAAATTAGGTCATAGTTTAGTTTCTATTTATCTGGTTAGGAGGGTCCAAAAATATCAATATTTATCTTAACTGTTCGAGATAGAGGAAAGATCACATAATGTAATTTTTATTGCAATGTATAAGTGTTCTACTTTCGTTGTTTATTCTCTTCCTGCACCTAATTTATAAATTAAACTTAATTTTATGTATGTATGTACACACACAAAAAAACACAGCATACATAAGATTCAGTGTCATCTGCAGTTTCAGGCATCCAGAGGGGTTTTAGAACATAGCCATCTCAGATAAGGGAGACGTCTACCTAGATGTGGGGAAAAAAAGAATTGGAGTTGAAATGACAAAGACATTATGAGAGAAAAAGATAAAACACTGTTGACAGTTGAACAACTCCACTGTTTCCAGCCACTGATGCCAAGCAATGTGTCTCCCTCAGCAATCCGCTGAGCTTGTGCTAGGCCCGGCTGCCTTTTCTATATAAATGAGACTTGTACCACAACCCTATCTGTCTACCTTAAGTGCTGTCAAAATGTAATAGGGTTTTTGTGACAGCATTGGAAACATATGAAGTACTATACTCCAGCAAGATCTTTATAATGATATAACTTTAATAGTACAAATTTCAAAAAGCACAGAAGAGGACAAAAGCAGATTGGCAGAGTCCAAAAAAAAGGGGTGGAGGTGGCTGTCTTGGTTCTGTCTGATGCCACAAGGTCCTCAGAACAATCTTTCTCCTGCACTCTCTTCCCTTTGAAATTCAAGCTGACTCTGTAATCTTTTGAATAGTTCCAATCATCTTTATTTACAATTTCAAAGTTTACATGTTGAATGAATTCTTGCTCTGAAGTGGATTTGTGAAAGTGGGTGAAGGAATTTAGTGATGGACATTGGCCTGAACTTTGAATTTCAATGACATTGAAAATCTTTATGTTTAATTTTTCACGAGAGTAAGTACCTCGGCTATAGATTTTGGATCTGCTTTTGTTTAATTATTTCAGGTCACTGTCTTCATATTTTTTGAAGGACAGCATGGCACTAAAGCCAGCCAAGGCAACCCTAAACTTCAGGACAGACAGGGTGTCCTGGGGCCACCCCCTCCTTTGGTACAATGACTCTCATAGATTTTTATCTGGTTGCTTCTTGCAGTTCTCCACAGAAGAGTTCATGAAATCAAAACCTCTTGTGTCAAACTCACCTCTTGATGACCTTGCTCCCACCTACCTTTTGGTCCACTGGTCAGGGTAACCTAGACTAACACATGATGGCCCTGGAACAGTCTTAGAAAACCCAAAGTCCAGCTTGTGTGTGATAATGGTGACCAGGAGAGTGATCTTCTGGGGGAAAAAGGCAGGCAATAAAAAAAAAAAATTAAAGACCACTGTACTGTCATATGTTTAAGCATTCAAAACTGTCAGTCAATACATAAATAATCTGATGATAGGATCATCTCAATATATAGAAATCAAAACAAGGATAGCTCCAGGAAAAGAAAATACTTGCAAGAAACCATGGTAATAATGCATAGATTAGGTTTTGCAATGAATTTTATTTATGAGAACATACTGATGTCGGTACTTTTATTGATTTAGCTAAAAATGGGACATAACTATGAGAGGGTGGCAACAGAGAACACAGAGGTATTAAATTTTCATCTAGAATAACAGAAAATCAATAGACAATGCCTGAGCTAAAAAATGGTTTCATAAGCATACCGGAAATAAATATTATCCCCTTCATTTTACCAATGATAGAGGTCTATATTTTCTATTCTGGAAAATTATTTCAAAAAGGTCTTTGTCTTCTAGATGGCTTTACAGAGCCAAAAGCCAATAACCCAAGGCACAATAAGAACTTAGGGTAAGGTTCATTGTTTCAGAGAATAAATACCAATCCCTACGTTGTGTATCTTCTTGATAATTTTGAATTTTTTTGTCAACTTTGTATAGGATACAATTTGGTAATTATTATTTTTAACCTTAATATTCTAGGGCTGACAAATTGCTCTGGGACCACCCTGCCATGAGTTGGTTATCCCTGGGCCTTACATTATTAACAGCCGCATCTATTTTGCCAGGATCATTTCAGTAACAAAACCTTGAAAATATTTCCATAGTAACACGAAATGGCGCACCCTTGGAAGTCTCCCAAGAACAAATGAAGGATGGGAATTTTCACCACTTGCGTCCACTCCCATGTGGTGGAACCTTTTCTTCAGTGACGTGAGGCAATAGACCTAATGATGGTGTCAGCGACAACCCATATATAAGATGAAAAATGATTTATTCATGTATTTATTTAATTATTTCTGACATTGGGAATTAAACTCAGGGCCTTCACACTGAGCTACATCCCCAGTATTTTCCACATTTTTATTTTGAAACAGGGCCTCACTTAAACTGCTGAGCCTGGACTCAAACTTGCGATTCTTCTGCCTCAGCCTTCAAGGTAGCTAGGATGACAAGCAAGTGCCACCACACCCAGAAAATGATTTATTTTTAATGTAAAGAGAAGCTTTAGTGTTTTTGTGCTTTACTCTAGTGACTTGTCTTCTAGCCCCACTCGGAATACCCCGGTGAGCCCGCTGAGGGTTGACTGCCATGCTTCTACTTGTGGGGAACCACCCAGATGACTCTCCTTGAAAGAAAAGCAACCATCTCTATTTTGGATAAACTTGGCCCTTTCTCCATGTACTGATATGTACAGAGCTGTCAAGACTATTTCTTTGTCCCTTCAGTTGGCTTTAAGCCATGTAAATTGGGTTGGCTGAGGAGCTGATGTGTAAACTTTGAAGCAAAACAACAGGTCAGTGTTACCCCACACAGTGACTCCCCAAATGCGTGATTGAGCCAGGTGAGATAGAGAGCCATGCTCTATGCTGTCGGCAGGGACAGAGGCTATGACTTCCCAGGACAAAAAAGACTGTACATCAGAACTGAAGCACTGATCCCAAATTTTAGCCACGACCTCAGCTGTGTTATGCAGGTTGCTCTCTCTCTGCATTCCTTGCCCTCTGTGTACTGCAGAGGTGATCTCAGGCTCAGACCTCCTGCCCAGTCCAGCCCAAGGTAGTCACAGCAGTCGCGTATTCCCCACCACCCCCAGTGTCACACTTCCCTGCACCACTTCCCTCATGGAGAATTAGTAAAACCCAGGTTGGGCTCTGGGTCGTGGCCTTTGTTCTGTGACCCACCGTCCTGGCTGGACTTTGCTCCCCATAACTGTATATATGTCTCAGTGTCTTTATTCTCGCCTTGGGGTGCCCTGGAAGTGGTAGATTGGAATTAACTGGCTAGGTTCCAATAACTTCTCCATGGGATTACAAATATAAACCTTCCTGGACGGCGACAAGGACAGGAAAGGGATCTCTATATCCACTTCCTGAGGTATCGGAGTCTCTAAAGCAGTGGTCTCTAACCTGTTTGGCTTCAGGGGCCAATTTCATGGAAGATCATTTTTCCAGGGGTGGGGATGAAATGATTCACAGGAGCGGCAGCCTAGATCCCTGGCATGCACAGTTCACAGTCGGGATCCTGTGAAGCTTCCCAGGCTCAGCTCTCACTCACCCACGCGGTGCAGCACTGTTTGGTCAGCAGCCGGGGTCTTGGGGACCCCTGCTCTAAAGAGAGAAGAGCACTGGCCATTAAAGAACCAGCGTTCCTTAGAGTTTTTGTTGTTGTTCCATTTTAAAATTTTGTGTAATTTTGTCTTCTATGTAAGGACATTATAACTATGCATGTTTTAATTAAACATGTTTAATTCAAACACTGTCACATCTGAAAGGTGATACAAGCTAAAGGCTTGTTAGAGGAAGTTAGGTTTGAAGCACATCAGTAAGCTAAAGGAACAATCTTGGCCGGGATTCCTCATTAAAGAGAGCCCTCTACTGACCAAAGTGTTCATTCGCCTACTCCCTCTGAGCCTCTGGTTTCTTAGTAATTTTAATAAATCTTTAAGCAATCATTTTTAAACTAACTTTTTAAAATTACACAATAACCATGGGATGCTTTTTGATAAGGGTAATTGGCTGCTTATAATCACTCAGTGATGGAAAAAATGATTTAAAAAATAACAATGACCTGGTGCCAGAGGGACTCGCAGTGCCAGCGTTAGTCTGTGGGAGGCAGCAAAGACACCAACGTTCCACTTCATTTCCACTTTGTACCGAGTTCGCTTCCTCTTGCGCTGGAACACCTTAGTTTAGAAACAGGTAAGTAAGGTAAATGTTCAGTGGGATTCAGATTTTGTATCCAAGACACGGACACAAATAACACAAAGCAGAAACTTAAAATTTAATGTATGAAGTGCTACAAGAGTTGAGCAGAAAAAGAAAGATTTTTTCCTAAATTAGAGCGAGCAGTGGGAGCCGAGAACGGGTGTTGAATCCTAAGGAAGCACTGAGGCGACTGCGGGGGCTTTTGCTATGGAAGTTTAGAAATGAGGATTGCTAGTTCATAGGCATACCATTTTATACACACTGCTCGAACTTGTCTTCTTTTTTATACAACGAAAGAAAATTAACATTATTAAATTGTTGGGGTTTTTTTTCTTTTTTTAAGTTTTTTTGGGGGGATGATACTGTGAATTAAACTCAAGACCTTGAGCTTGCTGGGCAATCGCTCCACCGCTGAGCTATAACCCCAGTCCCAAAGAGTATTAAAAGGTTTAGAATTAAAAACAAAACAAAACAAAGCGGTTTTCCTCTGTCTCACCCCTGCTGCACTCCACCCCTGCGATGCTCAGAGGAGCTCATTCTCAATGCTTTTATGGCTTCGTTTGATATTTATTTCTGGATTTCTAACGAGTACGTTTATATGAATATTTTCAAAACTTGGATATTAACTATTGATTTTGTTTTTCTAAATGAAGACTTAGTTTTCCTATGTTCTCTACCACCCACTTTTTCTCTTGCCATGTTACCAGTAGTTGTATTCCATTTTAGCTGATTGATGATGGTCTCCATGTTAGCATGTTCATAAAAATAATATTCAGTGCAAAACCTAAGTACTCTACTATCATTATATATTTTTTCTTGCAAATTATTTTGTTTTCCTGGAATAACAATCACTTTTTTGTCTTTATAGTTTCCTATAAATGAAAAGCTTCATTTTACTTGTATATCATATTGCTTATACATCAATAAATTTAAAGCATGAGGATATTAGATGGTCTATTTTTTTTCTGGGAGATCTTCAATCCAAGTATTCTCTATCTTCCTCACACAATCCGGGTTGGTTGCTTTTTAAACCTGCCACAATGTCCATCTTGGAACTTGATTATTTAGCTGACTTGGACTGTCAGTTTCTTGCTTCTTCTCTTTTCTCTTGATCCAGCCCATTCTCCCATTTTCCTGCTACATTCTTTAGGAGGTTCCAGGGGTTGTTTCTTGAAGTCCTTGCCAATGCGCAGTTCCCACCCTGCACCAGGGCTGACCCAACTGCCGGATTGAATACAGTGGGAACCGCAGTGTGTGACATCTGAGGTCAGGTTTCCCACGTGAGCTGTGGTCTCGCTTTACCATCTCAGATCACTGATTAGCTGTGTGGAAGTCAGCTGCTGTGTCGACCAGAACATCATGTCAGTGATGGCAAAGAAAGCAGAAACCCCGGCTGCCAGTCCACAGGGGAATAGCAAAGACATCCTTCCAAGAATTTTCCCATGTCAAGTTTGTACTGAGTTAATATCCTCACATTTGCTGAACACTGAATGTATGAGTGCATCCTGCTTTTATATGCATTTATTCATTTCTGAGCAAGTGTGGGAAGATAAATCATGTTTATGCTGCCCTGCTCAGTTGCTGATAGCTGTCATAGTGTAGCAAACTCTGGCAATGATGCACTTCTGCATTTGTGTCTTTGTGAGGGAACTACTTTAGCTGCTAGCGCCATTACAACCAAGCATATAAATAAACCACCCAATCACCTCTTCTGTGGGTGGCCTGGCCAACACACCCAAAGGCAACATCTTTCTTGACTATTCTGCTAGAAATTAGCTACTTTGGTCTGATGTTACAAGAACCACTAAGACTTTTGTCAGTTACTGGGTGTGGTGGTTCACACCTGTAATCCCAGCACAAGGGAAGCTGAGGCATGAGTATCACTGCAAGTTCATGGCCAGTTTTGCCTCCATAGTGAGTTCAAGGCCAGCCTGAACTATGCATTAAAAAAAAAAAAAAGATTCCTGTCAGTATAAACAAGTTTCCTGTGAGGACACCTGGCCATGGGTGAGATACTTAAACATTGTCTTCCACCAGCATAAACAAGAATCCCAAGAAAGTACACAGAGAAAATAACCTGCTAACAATGTTTATCTATAAAGAGGTAAAACACATTTTAATGAGTAATCTGAGACTGAGAGTAATGAAGAAAGAAACAAATTTACAGAGAATTTTAATCTGTGAGCTGAACTGTATCCCCCAAATGCATATGTTGAACTCCTACTCAGATTAACTTATCTGGAAATAAGTTTTCACAGATGTAAGTAGTTAAGTTATGATAAGGTAATGCAAGAATAGGGTTAGCCTCTAATCCAATAGAACTAGTGTCCTATATAAAAAGAGAAATTTGGATAGCAAAATGCACACAGGAAGGATGCCATGTAAAGATGAAGGCAGAGATCAGGGCGATGTCTCTACAAGCCAAGAAATACCAAAGATCACACATACATCACCACAAGCATGAACCGAATTCTCTCCCCCAGCACTCAGGATGGGCAAATGCTGCCTATACCTTCATCATTTTAAAATTTTTAGTATTTTGTTATTTTTGCAATACACCATAATTACAATCACCTAGGGGAATTGGTACATAAACATATCATATTTTGATCACTTTACCCCACTCCACAACCCCTTCATCTTGGTATGCTTTTTCGTTGTTGTTGTTGTTGCCGGAGATTGAACTCACAACCTTGCGTTTGCCAAGCAGGCACTTAAGCCGCTGAGCTAAAACTCCGGCCCCTACCCCTTCATCTTAAATGTATGACTTCCAGAATTGTAAGACAATACATTTCTGTTGTTTAATCACCCAGTCTGCAGTACTTTCTCATGGCAGCCATAGAAAACTGCTACAGGAGGCCTCCTCCCCAAACTGCAATCCAGGACTCCTTAGGGAAGCTGCCCAATGGGTAATAGGTTAGTTTCCTGAATTGATCCGGGTCAGAATACTTCCCTATCACAGTTCATGAAACAGCTCCTCTATCAGTCACTGCTTACTAGAGAAACAGATTGAACACAAGATACACAAATATGTAAGAATTCACAAGATTGGCTTAAATGACCACCCAGAGTCAGGTGTGGAAGACTGCAAACGGGCTGACTGTGCACTGGAGATCCTGTGGAGCCAATGGAAGGCTGCAGCTCTGTGTAGCATCCACACAGGTGTGTATCAGGAGGCCAGGAGTCTGTGGTGAAAGTCTGAAGAGTCTGTGCTGGAAGCCAGGAGACGAGGTCCAAGGTGAGGGTGAAGACCAGAGCTCCTCTGAGGAAACAGAAGCCAGCCGCCCTTCTTCATTTCCATTTCACACTATCTAGGCAGCAAGCCTCCCTAGAGTGGGTCTTCTGTCTTCAAGAAATCCCCTCAGCCACGTCCAGACCTAGGCTGATCCAGTTAGTTGGGTGTTTTCTCCCTGGAGCTGACACAGTCAGTAGCTGTCATAGCCCCACGTCTCAGGCTGGCGGTCGGCAGCCTTCTGAAACTGCCAGTGTCAGTGAGCTGTGGCTGACAGCAGAGAGCAGGAAGGACCTCACTAAGAACTGTGAGTTCTTTGAAGCTTGTTGGGGGAGCAGCAGTGGATGTACCTGCCTTGTGTAGCCATGCAGGGGGAGCAACAAGAAAAGAAGGGAAGAGTCCTGGATTTTAGGGAGAGGATCCTCTTCCTCCTGTCTGGTCCATCCAGTGCTCTCTCTCTCTCAACAGGGCTGAGCACTATGCAAAGGGAAAACATTCACAGTGCTCAGTTCCAGAAGAGGAAGGTGAATTACAATTGAGGGGCAAAAAATTGGCAGCAGTTTCACCCACCTTTCCTTGGGTGTATTTAAAGAATATCAAATAGAAGGTAGTATTTTGAGAAGGATGTGTTTCCACCAAAGAAGTGGTCAGGTAAAGGCTTGGGGTGCCTCATGGTAGAGCTGATTTCAGAGACTCTTAACTTTTTTCATTCTATAAGTCCCTGTCCAGTGAAGCCATATTTTGCTTCTCAAAATAATCTTTGAACTGCATAATCTCAAGTGTATAGGATTATCAGTACATTGAAATACAGCAGTAGAAAATACTTTTTAAAAATCAAGCTCATGATACAGTGTGATGGTAAATTTTATGTGTGAACTTTACTGGGTTATGGGGTGCCCTGATGGCTGGTGACACATTATTTCTGGAAGTGTCTGTAGGTGCTTTCCAATGCGTAAAAGGTCTAAATTAGTAGGGGAGCATAGTGGCTATCCCTCCCCAATGTGGGGATGAGTGGAACAAAAAGGAGGAGGAGGAAGGAAAGGAGGAGGAAGAAGAAGAAAAGGAGGAGGAAGAAGAGGGGGAACCTGCCATCTCTGCCTGATTGACTGAACCAGGGTGTCTCTCTTTTGGCCTTGGCAGGGACAGACACTATTGGCCCTTTGGTTCTCAGAGCAATACCATCAATGTTCCTTGGTCTCAATCTGGAAGGTGGCAAATCATGGATTTCTCAGCCTCCACAGGCCTGTGAGCCAAAGCTGATATTGGGGCAGAGAGGCCCAAGATGGCAAGCACAAGTGGGAAAGTCTAGAGGCTGGACTATACATCAAGAAACCACACACACACACACACACACACACATTCATGTACGCTCACACATATTTTTATTTTTCTAGAGAACCCTAGTACATAGAATGCACGAGTCCTCCTTTATCAGCCCACTAAAAATTAAGATCTCATCACTAGCCCATGAGCCACATAATTTCAAGGAAGTAATGAGCATAAAATAAATTGCAGGGTACCTATAGTGGATTGGTAACTTGTAGTCAATTTAAACACAGTTGAACTGAATCAGTGTGGTGCTGAGCATGGATGGCCCACCTGAGGACTGTTGTCAGCATGAAAAGGAGACCAGGAGAGGAAGAGAGAAGTGTTGTGGGTTCTGCTAAGTGTTGTTGTTTGGAGCCATTGGTTCTCCAGAGGAGCTTATCATGCTGGCTCCCCTGACATGAACTCTGCTATTATCTTTGGAGGAGCTCAGGACCTTGTTGCTAAGAATGGTTGTGGTTCATTTTGGGGGAGCTGTGGTTCTTATTTTGAGCATCGCTTCCTGGCTCTGGAGAGGAAGATGTGTGTTGTTTTATCTCCAGGAGAAGTTTGTCATAGTTGCTTCCTGATATGTACTCAGCTGTTACCATTGGACAGATCCTTCACCTCTCTGGCATAGACTTTCTAGCTTCCACTGCTAACCTTTGGGCCTTCCCAGCGCAGATCCATGGGATAGATTTTTATGGGTCATTGTTGTGTGTTCTGGGTTTTCAGTTGAACTCATGCAGGTTTTTGCCATGGGATCCAAGCCCTTGGCTGGATTTTCTAGTGCTTTAGTGTTGTGGACAGATTTCCTGCAATTTCTTTGCACTTGACTTCTTGGGTGAAAATCATAAATAATATTATAAATTATGTGTTCTCTATGTAATTGCTCTCCTTGCAACCCTTGACTACAACAAAATAATTCTATCTTGGTTACTTTTCTTTTGTTGCTGAGACAAAATACTTGATGCCCAAAATGAAGGATGGAAAGATTCATTTGGCTCACAGTTTGCAAAGGTTTTAGTCCACACTCAGCTGGCTCCGAGATAGGGTGGTGTGGCCGAGGGGCAACAGTTCATGGAGCAGCAGTTACCAAAGCAACAAGAGCAAAAAGGGAGGGACAGAGAGAGAAGATTCTGTCCCTTATAGTGAATGTGGGTCACACCTACTTGAGTGTAGCACTCACACCCATAATCCCAGCACTGGACCATGAGTCATTCACAAACCCTAGAAGCCCATCTCCATGACTGCATAAGGCTTTGGGGGGGACATCCAGACTCAAACCATAACAGTTCTTGAGGCTCAGTGAAGCAATATGAAGATATCCATGTGCTAGTGACCACAGATAGTATTGTTACCAATGCTTGTACTCACAACTGAAGAAAATGATACATTTTAATTACAAGCTAGTGCAGAAAAAGCAATGCAGTTTTCTTCCAGTTTGCACTCTCTGTGTTGAGGATCCCTGTACTGCAACCAACCCAGAGTTTCTGCATATCAAGCAGGCATTTTTGAGGAGCTTATGAGGGAGACACACCACCCAAAAATAAGAGTTAGCCATACTGTGCCCTGTATGTGCACATAAAATGCTGTTTGGGAAGCTCTGTGTGCCTTTCTGGATGAGCCACTGAAAAGTCCTATTGTTTATGTCTCATCCCACAGCACAGCAGCCTTGTAGAAGAAGGTGTCCAAAATCCAAATGCATGTGTTCTTCACTGTGAACAGAGAGCATCTGGCTGTACAATGACACACTTGATGATTCCACCCACACTGCCCTGAGTCAGTGGAAGAGGAAACGCCTATGGATTTGCATGGATGACACTGGAGAGGACAGCTCAGCCACTCACCACGTGGCTGGTGAGGGTTGGGGCAAGGTTGGCTTCCTTGCTGTCACCTGTCACCCAACTTGTGACCACAGTCCCAGAGGCAGGTGCTGGAGAGAACAGGGCAGAAGGGCCAAGGCTGGGGAGTGCAGGCTGCAGCCCATATAGTACTTCAAATTCAGAGGCCACACATTTGTTTTTTCCCCAATTCCTCTCCTTAGGGAAACCTCTCCTTAGGGGAACCTCCTGAAAAAGAAGGAAAGAGCAAGTGCCGCATGCTTTCTTCGTTTGGTGGAACACTGGCATGTTTCAGGCACTGACTGGATGGTGGAGAAGTAATGGTGAATGCCAAGTCCCTGCACTCCATGAGTTCCATCTGGGGAGTAGATACTGGTAGTTGGAAAATAAGCACAGGTTACTGTGAGAGCTATACAAATGCTGCTCAGCTTATGAGGGGTTCTGTCCAGATAAACCCATCTTAAATTGAAAATACAATAATCTAAAAATGTATTGAATACACCTAACCTGTTGAGACTCTCAGCTTAGTGGAGCCTAACTTAAATGTGCTGAGAGGCAGGCATGTGATGTACACCTGTAATCCCAGCACTCAGGAGGCTGAGGCAGGAGGATCACCATGAGTTTGAGGCCAGCCTGGCCTACATAGTGAATTCAAGACCAGCCTGAACTACATAATGGACACTATCTGAAAAAAAAAAAAAAAACAACAAAGTGCTCAAGGCACTTCCATTTATTAACCTGTAGTTGGGCAAAACCATCTAACATAAAAACTACTTTATAATAAAGTGCTAAATATCTCATGGGATTCATTGAGTACTATAGTGAAAGCAGAAAACAGAATAGATGTAGGTATGGACTTTTATGCTGCCATAAAGTTGAAAAATCATCGTCTGGTCAGAGTAAATTTGGGAAGTCTGCAGAGGCTCTGTCATCTACCCTGGTGCTGGGAGGCAGAAGGACCTTTCCTACCATCCAAAAAGATCTTGCTTTTAAAAAATGGCATGCTGACTAATTAAACTATTGAAATGAAACCCTCCATAACCTCTATCCCAAGATACCTTCTTGCTCTGTCCCATTTGCTGCCAAAGTCAGTAAAAACACCAAGAAGTAAAAGATAAAAATCTCATACATGATATAAATTTGAAGACCAATTCTGGTCACCCTGCCTTTAAAAGATGTAAGAAAAATGAGTATCTGGTGGTGAATGGCAGAAATAGTGACAGGATCTCAGGCCTCGAAGAGACCATGTGGCCCAGCCCACTGGGTACCACAGAGATGTGAGGCCCTCTCCAGTGTGGCACAGTGTCTGATTCCCGGAAACCCTGCAGAGGGAGCTGCAGGACTCATGGTGGTGGCTGCTTGGTGACAGCCCATTGTGTCCCCAGGCAGGACTTGGAGAAGCTGGAGCTGATGGCTTGGATGCCTGTACAACTGGTCACCTTCATGGCACACCTTCATGACACCCAAATCATTAACACATGTCCAGGGATGACTGTGGTAAAGTCACAAGTACTGGCAAGTCGCCTCTCTTGTCTGCCAAAAATAAGAGAGTAAATTAATTGTTCAGCTTGTACATCTCTAGAGAGTAGTGCGAGCAAAGCCAGCAATGCTGCATCAAGCATATGTTTGTCCACACCCTGGACTTCAAGAAAACATTTAATTTCTTGATTTATGAGAAATCATCCTTCCTGCTTCCTTTGGATAAATGTCCCAAATGCATACTGTAATATTTTCTTCTGTTTTTGAAGGGAAAAAAAAATGTCAGCAAGAAAAATTCTAGCACAGTATTTGTAACATCTTCCACCATCCAAACAACGTGAACCCCTCAACAAATGTTCTTCTGTGGGCAACTCTCTTAGGCCTCCAGGTAGCAGGGGAGGAATCCTGGGGAACAAGAATGTCATGTCCTTGGGAGACAGTCTCCACATGTCCCGTTGCCACAGAGAATTCCTACTGCATGCCTTCCCCCAAAGACCAATTACATACATTTGGAGCCAGGACCAAGCAGGAAGCGCCTGGGTGCCAAAGCAAATGTTCCCCTCCCTGGGGTGGTGCCAAAGCTCTGAATTTAAACCACAACTGAAAGGGCTCTTGGAAAACTTCAAAGCTCCCTTAGGAAGACAGAAAAGATGCACGCGCTGTCTCTGTGTCCAGCAAGATGGCCCTCAATCTTCTCTGCTAACCACTGCTGGCTTTGTGGGGAGCTGAAGCTCTGAGATGTGAAGCTTTGCTCTTTCCCCAAGAGGCCAACAAGCCCTTGAAGAATTCTGAGGCTGAGACTCCAATCCAGAACAAAAAGTTACATTTTTGTCCAAGTCTCAGATTCTAGATCTGGGGCAACTTCTCCCATCTCCCCATTCTCTTCCCCACCAAACCTTCCATTGCCCACTGCTCCAGAAACAACCGTGAACAGATTTTCAGCGTGGCACATGAGACAGAAGCCAAGAGTAGGCTGAGCAGAGCCAAATGAGGCTGCCTATATTCAAAACACTGAAAAAGGACTGAAATGAATCTCAGAAGCTCCCCAAGAGAACAGGAGCCATTGTGATCTCATTTTCTGATGTGCCAGGGTAATGTTGGTGTGGCATTCCTGAGCCCAGGAGAGCGAGGTCAGCTCCAGCAGCTGTCCTTGAGCCCACCAGGAAGAGGTCTTCTTTCCCGGGGGAGACTTTCCTGAGCCTGTGCTCACAGACAGTTGTACCAGACAAAAGCTTGGGGACCACGAGGGAGGAAAAAGAGCTGCAGGAGAGGCAAGGCCCTGAGAAGATCCGGGACTTCCCATGTGACTTCACTGAGCTCAGACCAGAGCCCCACTGAGCAGAAAGCTAGGACCCTTCTCCATGCAGAGTCTGAGATCTTCCCACTCCTGCCAAGCAGGACTTTCAGAGCTGCCACATAAAAAATCAGTCGTTCCTTGAGTAGGTGATCTGCCTGTTACCCTGTGTAATAACTTCAGGAACGCCTTGCAGTGATTCTTCTTTAAAGCAAGTAGCTGGTGTTGGTGACCCTGGGACATCAATCTCTTAAGGCTTTTGTTACACAGAGTAGGTACAATTGAATAGGCTAAGTGGTCACCTGGGAAAGAGAGGCCCTCTAACCTTTTGGTTTTCTAGAATGCAATGTGATTGTAACTTCTCAGACTCAGATGGTTCTGACAGGTAATACAGCAACCCCAATTAATAACCCACTCCAGGGGAAGGGCATGTCTACATTGTCACCTGAGCTCACCCTCCCCCAAGAAGGTCCACTTGGGGCTTGTTTGGGCAGATAATTTCTTTCACTGCAGCTTCTAGAGTTGCTACTAAGACCCAGGCACAGAGACCGAGCGCAAATCCCCACTGGAGACTTTAGACCCTAGGCTGTGCTTCAACCAGAATGCAGGAATAGTCCTTCTTCTTCCCTCAAAATAAAGTGCCACTGTGATTGTAAGCTCATCTGGAGAGGAGGATGAAAGTGAAGACACACTGAACTTCAGGGGCACAGTTTTCAACAGTGGTACTTGTACAAAAGAAAATATGATGGTGGAAAATTGGAGCCTGTCAGGAGTTGACTGGTTCTGCTAGCTTTAATCTCAGCTTGCTGATTGGAAGCAAGACAGCCCTCTTTGAGCTGAGGAAGCCTGCCGTTCTGCAGCAGTTTTTTGTGAGCATGTCTTAAGGAGAGGTAAAGGACACTTTGTAATTTGGGAATGCAGCACTGAAGCAATTTACATTAAATAGAAGAAGACGACCTCACCTTGGTCAAGCAGATCAAATTGGTTAGTTGTTTTCAGAGATGGAACACACTCAAAGCTGTTAATGTCCTCTGGCTTCTATGACTGGTCTTTTAGATTGATGTCATATTTAAGAATACGGAGGAGTAAATATAAGAGATAGCAGAGTGTCATTGAACAGAACTTCAGGCAACTGGGACACTTTCAAACATGATTCAGAATGTATTTTCTAAGAAGAAACAGAGGCTTCACAAGTTTAGGTGGCATCTGGGCTGCCCCTGAGAGTTCTTCCATGATCCTGAGATTAGATGCTTCAGGAGGGTGCTGTGAGATGGGCTCTGGGCTATTGGGGGGTGGTGTTGACTGGGGCCACTGAAGTCCTGCTGGAGGTTTGACATAAAATAGTGGGAGCAGGGGCTGGGGATTTAGCACAGTTATGTAAGCACCTGCCTGGCAAGTGCGGGGTCATGAGTTTGATCCCTGGTACACAAAAAAAAAAAAAAAAAAAAGTGGGAGTCACACAGGCCAAAAAGGACAGGCAGAGAGAGAATTCTAGGCAGGGAAAGAAATTCAAGCTAAAACAGACATAGGAATCCACCATGGAATGTTCTAGAGAAAACACAGAACCCATGTGCTGGGACAGGGAATGACTGTTGCATGCAGAGCCACGCATGTTCCTTCAGGAGGAATTGTTATTTCCAGAAGAAATCTGTGGTAGATGAGAGATTTGTCTATTGTGGATGACCAGGAGCCAGCAGGGGTTCATGCTTTGCCAGATTTTTAATAATCTTCTGTCTCCAAAATCCCACTATGATCCCCATAAACACCAATGCAGACTCATGATGCTCCCTGTTTCTGCCTTGTCTACTGTTGATGAGAGCAGATATTCTCAGTAAACAGCTTATCATAGCAGGTGGGCCAGGGTGTCAGGCCTCCACGGTGGCATTAAAGACCCACACTTTGTGTAGTTTCTGATTCTCCTCTGATAGAGAAAAATGTGTTCCCAACACATGGTCCTATCTGGCTGCCTTCCTGCTCTCATCGTCTCCCTGCTGCCTCTGTGACAGAATTATCATCCCAAAGACTAGCACTTGACTTTGCCTGAGCCTCACTGGTTGAACTGGGTCCCATGCCTGCAAGGAAAGCTGGTCCTGTGCTATGCCCTGGGATGGGAAGGATGAGGCCAAACCAAACAGATTGTGTCATCAGACAGCAAAGTGTGGTTTTTGGATAGAAGTCACACACACACACACCCCATTTTCTTTTTTGTGGAAATGATGGTAATGAGCCTGACCATGAAGTAATCTACCTGGGACACAGCAGGCAAAGCAAGTGTATGTCTCCTCCAGATGATCTAACATGATAAACCACGGTTAGTGGCTCAATGAAAATTTCAAGTTCCCATGGACACCGTTATGAAGGAGACTTACAGTTCTTCACTCTCATATGCATCAGCATAACCCAGCGAGCTTGAACCACCTGCTGAGGTTCATATTCAATGGACCTGGGGTACAGCTCAGGCCTCTTGTTCTCCAAAGGCTTCCCAGGTGTAGTCACATTTTTGATATGTCAACTGTGGCTACTAGTGCCAGTTATCTAATCAAACACTGACCCAGGTGTTGCCCTGATGGTGTTCTGTAAATGTGCCTCAAACCCTTGATCAGTTGACTTTAAGGAAGGAGATGATCCTGGATGGGCCTGGTTCACTCTGTAAGAGCAGAGCTGAGGATTCCTTGATGAAAAAGAAAACTCCACAAGGACCAGCAGCTTCAGCCCATGTCTGAGAAATCCAATCTGCCTTTCCAGGTGGCCCCCCTGTGAATCTTACACTCCACCAGTCAGCCCCAAATAAACCAAAGAATATAAATTTCTAAATATATATCTCCCACTGTTTCTCTAGTGAAGCCCTGAGGGATAACACCACAAAACTTTAATGTGCACCCCTGGTTGAGAACTGGGAAATTATTCAGTATAGCAGTTAATCTGAAGCATAGTATAATCCGAAGGGCATCAGAAACAACCCAAGGTCAGATTTAATTTTGTCTACCTCTGGCCTCTTGACAGCAGTTCCTGCAGCTGTGAAATGGGGACCACAGTGTCCCCTGCCCAGGCATCTTGCGAAGGTCCGATGCCCTCAGTGGGTAAGAGTTCAGCACGCATTTACCCTACATGGGGTTATTCTGGCTTTGAGCAAGAAAACACCATCCAAACAAAAAACGAGCCTGGTGTTCTACTTTTCAGCTTGGATCGAAAGCTTAGGATTGTGTTCAGCCTCCTAACTATCCCCCCATCCCCTACATACACCTATGTCTCCGACAGCAGTCAGGAAGACACCCGAGAACATACGGAGGCCGCCAGTACCACAAAGTGCAGGAACCTAGGCTGAGTCACCCAGCTAAGGGAAAGAAGAAATAAGTGATAAGCTGGGCAGTGAAGGGCCCTAGTGTTTGAAGCGAACGGTGAGTTCTAGTAGTCATGCATTCTCATTCTCCTAGGCGTAAGGCGTTTTTGCAGGAGTTTTGGTTACAGGTCACCTGGAGCGTCGTGGAGATCCCCGCTCTGCCTCCCACAGGCGCAGTCCTGTTTGGGGGCTGAGCTAACAGGTTAGCTCTGCCGCGGCTGCGCAGTACGCACACTCCTGCCCGCCCGCCTCTTCAATTCAGCAGACCAGTGACCTCTGGTGGCCGCATTCTGCAGTAACTGCACCCTTTGTAAGAGCTGGTGCTGAAAATAGCTCTGAAGACCTCGGGGTATAAAGATGTTTTCTAAGCCACAGGTGCGCCTGTGTTCCAGATAAGCCTTTGATGGACAGAGGGACCTGACTCTCCACCTGTTCAATCTGCTGCTAGCCATTCATGCACGACTTCAGCGGCTCCCATTGTTTCTGGGTCCTTGGCTCCTCAACTACAAGATAGGAAGGTTAAAACAGGTTCTCTCTAGTTTTAACACCTAGGATTCAAAAGGGCCTGGAATAGAATTCTGAGGTTCTTGAACCCTCAAAGGTTGAGTAAAGGAAGAGGTGGCAGCAGAGGGTACCCAGAGCCAGTAGCTGTCACAGGGCCAAAAGTGGGGAGGTCCACTTTGTATTTGGTAATCAGAACTTGTATCCCCCACATTTGGTTGCAACCAGGAAGCAGGGGCTCTACAGGGCTGTTATAGTTTAGGGATTGTAAGGAGAGCAAGACAATACAAGACATGTAATTTATAGTATTTATAATGGTCACCCAAGAGTCAAATACAAGAAGTACAGGAAATCTGTGGGTCTGGATCCCACAGCAATGTCCTGCAGGAGTCCACCTGAAGACCTAGAGCCCATGACAATGCCTCCCACAAGTCCAACTGGAGGCCTAGAGCCTACAACAGTGACTTATGCAAGCCTATTTCATGGATCTGCACTGGGAAGGCCCAAAGGTCAGCATTGGCATAGGAAGTCTGTGCCAGCAGGGCGAAGGAACTGTGCCAGTAGGTTGAGGTTCTACACTGGAGCCAGAGAAGCAATGCTCAAAATAAGGACCAGGGTTCCCCTGAAAAGTTACTGTGGTTATCCTCAGCGACAATGAAGTCCCGAGTTCCTCCGATGACGAGAACAGCCAAATTCCTATCAGGATGCCAGCATGACAAGCTTCTGGGAATTGAGCAGCACATCATCTTCTCTCTGCAGCAAGTGATGCTCAAAGAAAGGACCAGAGACCCCCCCAAAGTGAACCACAGCCATTCTCAGCGACAAGGTCCTGAGCCCCTCTGACGATGAGAACAGCCAAGTTCACATCAGGGAAGAAGCTGCACAAGCTTCTCCAGGAGAATCAACAACTCCAAACAACAACAATGCTTAGGAGAACCCACAGTGCTATTCTCTTCCTCTTCACTTCTGCTTCTTATGCTGGCAACAGTCCCCAGGTGGACCCTCTACACTCAGCACCACGCTGATTCAGTTCAGCTGGTATTAAGTTGACCACCAGTTTTTAATTCACCACAAGGACATAAATAAGGGAAAAAGACACAAGGACAAGGAAATCTTTTCAAATACAGTATTTGGCTGGGAAAAGCAAGAGGAAAAGCGAGAATTGCTGAGATGGAGGGAAATGGATTGAAAGAAAAATTTTAAAAGAAAGAATGATCTCCACTGTTGATTTTTCTCCATGGATAAAATGAACAAACAAATTTAGTTCACAAGCAGAGAAATGAAAGTTTGGGAAGAGCCCATGGGGCTTAGCACTAAAGTCTTCAATCTGGGATTCCTTTCACAGCACAGCACCTCAGTTCCCTTGGATAAGGAAATCTGTTTCTAGGTCAGGGTAGCCCTAACCTTGATCTGTTTGCTCCAATTTATCTCCTGCCAGTGCTTCTTTCCATCTCTTTGCTCATAAATGATCCTTTCCTCTCATTTCTAATGAAAAAAAAAAAAAAACATTTCTCTCAACAGGTTATAAATTCGGCAGGTTATAAAAATTTCTGGGGTTCTGGACAAGAAGGCAAACTGAAAATTGGTGTTGAAAGATCTTCTAAAATCAGGGCACCATAAATAACCCCCTTCCTTCCATCCATCTTATGCCAACTTAAATTTTATAATTGACTTTTAAACAAAAATGACACCATAGCTGTACACTAAGTTGATGGTGATGGTAAGCATAACAAAATGAAGATTTTTTTTCAGAAAATTTAACCATAGGAAATGTAGCTTCAGTGCAGACATTTTTATTATAGGAAAATATAAGATGGCCAAAAAGATACACATGAAATCATTGCATCAGGATAAAAATCTGTGAAGGAAGTAAACTGAATATAGGGTTTCACTGAAAAGGGAATCAAGTTTTTAAAACTGCTTGTTCTTATGTGCTTTCAGTGGGAAACTAGAAGGTACCGAATAGCTATGGTATTTATTTTCTAATGGGTATATGTTTTATAATAATGTTGCAGTTTTATTTTAAAATACAATATAGTTGCCTGGAAATATACAGTCTTGCAATTACTTAAACTCATGGTTAAGAACTTGTAGAGGGCAACTTTAACATATGCATGTTCGCATGTTATTTTAAGGGGCATGTGAGCAAAACTGTCTGGTGGCCACTGGCATGAGATATCAGATGAGAACAGAGAAAGACACAGGGTTCCTTGTTTGTGGGGCTTCACGGACTCTTTACGCATTGCTAGGGGCATCTCTATCAGCGTCAGTTGCCTCCAGCCCTCTTACATGCTGTCTTTTAGCTCCAGAGCTTGATTTCAAGGGAAGGAGCCTGAATATCCTGTGGGGTTGTGCTCACTAGTCGGAGGCAGGTAAGGACATATCTGAAAGTTATGTTAAGGTCACTTGAAAGGTAGAGGGTACAGTCCCCTGAAAACAACACAAAGAGCAATGAGCTGCTGCAGATAAGTTCCAGAAGCTCCTGAGAATGAGGGAATAAATGATGGCTGGAGCATTCCAAAACCCTGAGTTCAAGCAGAAGAATTAGACAGAGTGAACTTTTTTTGTGTGTGTAGCAGGAGCTAGGAGGGGAAACTAGATGAAGATATTGTAGAGTTTACAAGGTGGGATGAAAGATCCAAAAAAGAGGTTCAATACATAGAGCATCCACTAAGGTGAGGGCAGGGACAGCAGGACTTTAAGCTTGTGGGTTGTATTTTCCCATTCATCGTCTTCTCTTCTCAGGACTTTGTGTTAACAGTCTAGTACCCTTAGCACATGAAACATGCTTATAATCCATATAACTACCTCTACTGGCCTTTTCTCTCCCCAGACTGTTTCCTCACTGGTTTGCACAGCCTTTTCTACGCACCTCTCTTCTATGGTTTTTACTGTAATAATGATCCAGCTGTTGGGGAAAATACACTGAGGATGAATGAGGATGGTAAGTCCTAATCAGATTACCTCTTCTTAATGACTGAGGCTTCCACACTAGTGCCCTGGAGTTTTTCCATACCATATTCAAGTCTTCTTGGATTAGGAGTTCAAGTATATTTGTTAAGGTTTATGTACAGGAGGCATCTCAATCCATGTGTTGCTCTAACATAACACTACAGGCAGAGTAATTTATAAAGAGATTCATTCTGGGCAAGTCCAAGATTGAGGGGCTGTGGCTGATTGTGGATCTTTTTGCCCCATCAAAACATAGAGGAAGGAATCGAATAGAAAGCTCCCTTTGTCCTTTCTGTAAAACCACTAATGCCACTGTGTCCCCACTCTACATGATTTCATTTCATCCTATCTAGCCCCCAAAACTCTATCTCCAAATATCATTAATATAAAAATTTGAGGAATAAGTTCCCAATACATGAACTCTGGGGGTACATTCAAGCCATAGCATCCAGTAAGTTAAGTTCCCTTTTTAGCATGTTCTCTGAAGTGCTATCAGAGGTGCTCTGTATTAGAAACCGGAACATTTCCAAGTAGTGGCACCCATGGTCCCCTGCTGGGTAACCCAGACCTGTACACCCAAATTGGCTTTCTTCCTCTCTCACAAGCACCAATGCACACACACAGTCTTGGGCTTTAAAGAAATGTGTAGTTTGCCATGAGCAGCTCCTCACAGCCAAGGGTAAAGTTACAATTTTAAGAACTCCAAAATGAGCTGCATAGTTAAAAAACCATTACCAAATGATTACCTCCTCTTTTATACTTTCCCTAATCAAATGTGTATTTTTTAGAACATCCTAGTAAATGCAACACAGGTCTCCATCTATGGAAGGAGAGAGGAATAGGTTTCTTAGGAATGGTGGCCAAGGTTTCTTAGGAATGCTAAGAAAAATGTCTTTTCTTTAAAATGAACTATTAAATTGTATGAGTCAGCACAAGATAAACTTAAGATGAGGTTTATAGGAGGCTCTTAACACTTACGGTGAACCTTTACTCTAAGACATAAAATATTCCCATTTGCAAAATGAGTTGGGGATGTGTGGATGAACACAATGATGAAACCTACCCCAGGGTTCCCTTTAATGAAATTCACCGGCAGTTTTTAAATATTATATCAAAATTTAGAACACACAACAGCTATTCCACATGACATATATGTAAGGCTTTCAGAACAGCTTTTTTATAACAGCAAAAAGTTATGTGTTCATTAAGTTAGACAAATTACTTGCATAATAGAATACTACCCAGCCATTAAGAGAATAGTGGGGTGTTAACATGGAAGGATTTCCAAAATATTTTATCAAATCAGCTGAGGAAATATTAAGAATATGCTACCACTTCTGTATGAAAAAATATGTACATGATTAATTTGTAAATGTGTATGAATATTTCTAAGACCCTAGATAAATGCTATTATGCTAGATGCCTGTAGAGAAAGGAACAAGGTAGTTCACAACAGAGGAAAGGTGGACATTTTGTCCCAAGTGAATATATTAATATTTTAATGATAACCCTCACCCCAATAAAAATGTGTCTTTGAGGGCTGGAGCTGGAGCTCTGTGGGAAAGCACTTGCCTAGCAAGCACAAGAACCTGGATTTGATCCCTGGAACAACCAAAAAGAGTCTGTGTCACTTGTGGTATACCAAGAAGGGAAACACGTATCTGTCGAGTTGACGAATTTCTAGAAATCCTAACTTGCATTTTGCCTTTTCTGTCTTAGTCAAACACTTGAGTTGGGCAAGTCAACAACCTAGGTGGCCTCAGATTCTTCACTTGAAAATGATGGCCTGGAGGAGAGGTGACTTTCACAAATCTCTCTGGTCTGAGATGCTGTGATTATATGACTCAGTGATACATAGTGGAGGGGAAAAAATGCAATGAATTGGCAAGGAGAATCTGGGTGCCTGTCAGATGGTGTGCTGCGCGGATGTGGCTAACACAGCTATATACAACTACAATTTCACAGATTTCATTTCTTAACATGTCTTACTTTCCCCTTCATTTCTATTCCTCCATCTTTGAAATACCTGAGGAACAACCAAAGAAAGCAGATGTGAACTGAAGAAATTTATTTACTTTTTTTTCTAGGTACATAGATGACATAATTATAGACAAGTTTTGATACATAGGAAAATCCTTCTGTCCACCTTTCCTTTTGCTAAATGAATCATCACGATAATTTTTACAGTTTTTAAAACAATACACAGCTTTCTTGGGCTGAAGCAATTGCAAGAACATATTGGTACTGGTATATTACAGCTACTTACAATGTTTAAGAACAGCAATGGAGAAAAATAAGTTATTTAAATATTGATTTCATATACAGAAAGTGCAATGTTGTTAGTTGTTATATAACTTGCTTGACAGTCTTCTCAATTTAAAATCAAGATACCTTGGACTCAGACGATTATATTTTTTTCTGAACATAATATAGTACGCACATATAGGAGTGACTTGGTGAGTTGACCTCTCTCACTGCAGTTATGAAAGCAAACTTTGCTATGTCAAGGACTGATTTCTACTAGACAAATCATTTCTAAATTCAACTACAACTGGGGTCAGGACAGAGAAAAGCGCCTCTGAGTAAGGCAAGGCTGTGAAAAGCTATTTGCTTTCAGTTATTTGGGAATGTAAGTAGTAGTTGGGACTGGCTGAGATTCCTTCCAGACAGCTGTGACGTTACAAATTACACACAATGCCATGTATACCTACCTGAGCCAAACTGCCTTTCTGGGTTTCTTTTGTGCTTTCCAAAGACAATAATTTTTATCATTACTTTATTTCTGTATCAAATGCAACCGATAAAAACTGGATATTGCTAAAATCTACCACCTCCAACATCCATAGGCAGCCCCAAAGCACCTCAATCAACTGTCACACATTCAGGCTTTTCTTAGATCAAATTAAAAATTTAAAACAAAAGAAGACCAAACAAACACTAAAGAAAGGGAAAAAAATCCAAACTTTTTTAAAAAAGTAAAAACCTAGCCCCCTCAAATCAGACATTCATGCTAAAAATTACCTGTGGTCCCTGAATTTAATTTTCCATGCAAAGGCAATGATTTCCAAAGAGTGATAAAAATATGGTTTGACATTCTCAAAATCTCTGGTGCTAGTTTTACTTAAGTGAAAATTCTAGGCTGAGAACAAATTAAAACTGGGAAACTTCCGCATGTTTCTCCTTCTCCTTTGTTGCCTCTAACATGACCTTCATGTGGTCTTTTGGCTCAGCTGAAATGAGGAACAGACTCTGTCAGGATGCCAAGCCAAGGCATTTCAAAAGCAAGAAGAGAAGCCTGTTTTATCCCCCCACCCCAACAAATGACATCAAGTGAATGCTGCAGCCACCCAAGGACCTGCAGCCCTACCACCTTCCAAATGGGCTATAGCCACAACCCAATAGTACAAATATTGCTGTAACTTTTAAGAATTCCATAGAAATCTGGCAGCTTTGCCTTTTTGTTCGGCATTGCCACACCTTTTTGTTTTTTGTTTTTGTTTTTGAGGAATCAAACTCACCACCTCAGGCTTGCCAGGCAGGCGCTATGCTGCTGACCTAGACCCCTGGCCCTTGCCATGACTTCTTCACATGGCATCTTGAATAGAAGGTAAAAATAATGGAAGAAACACACATTACTTTTAAAAATGCATACCAATGCAGGAAAAAAATACATCACCTGAGAATGTCCTTTTCCTCAGAGAAATGGATCTAGATATATAAAGCACGTAAAGATGGCTTTGTAATTAATGAAACCACTTCTCCCACTTCCCTGAGGGAAAATCATTTAATACTAGATGAAACATTAGAGAACTTTTGAGCAAGGTCTTATGTTCAAAATGTTTCTATTGTAAATGATAATATTTGATGCTTCAAATAGTGTTTATAATTAAGAATGTGAAGGAAAAATTACTTTGTAAGCAACGGAAACTGTAGTATTTTCTAAATTTGCTGTTTCCTAGAAAATGAGATACAAGACTAAAAGAGGATATAATGTGCTGAAATCAATTGGAAAGCAATTGAAAATATGCAATATTTAACACATGACTAGTGTGGTTTGGCTCCCTAATGAACCTGTTTGAACAAAAAGAATTATCTAAATAAGAAAAAAAGGTAATAATAATTATAAAATGAAAAAAATTAAAAATATCTTATATACTACTTCCCTTTTTAGAAACAGCTTTCTGAAAGATTTAACCTTACAATGACTTTCTGCAAGCTCTATCTCTTCTTAGCTGATGACTGAATTCTGCAATGGACGTGGTCAGGATTCCAAGTCAATACTGCAACAGTGACCGATGTGGCACAATACTGAACTGATTGAAATGAAAGGCAGTTACTACACTCCCACACCCACACCCACACAGATATCTTTGTCAGTTTTAGATAGCTTTTAACTAGGCTGTAGTTAGTTCAAACACTGAAAGCCAAGATGAAATGCGTGCCTGATAATCACCCCTACAAAATAAGCCATGTTAGGATGAGACAATTAGAAAAGCCCGTTTTGCTGAAAACATCCCAGACGTCACATGGCAGTCTTAGCCTGAAGATCTGGAACTAGGGTTACAGGGTTGTGGACACTAGTTACAGATAACTGCTTGAAAGCTGATATTAAGGCAAATAAAAGCTGATTGCTAGAAAGCAATTATTTAAAAGTCTCTTGTTTATCCAAAGGAGAACAGGACTTTGTTTTTCCTGGTGCAGCCAGATGCTCTAACTTCTGAACAAGTGAGCACAGTCAATAATAACTTCTGAGTCTGTTACTTTGGCCTAGCTAAGCCTGTCTGGCTCAGACATCCTGCAGGGTGACCAACACAAGGGCAAGGGCACAAGCAGAAACAACGGGGTGCTTTGCTCTCTCCTCTCTCATGCTCTGGGTGCCTTTCTTCTGGTTCTGACCAGCCCACCCATGATGAACGAATTGCATCAGCTTCATGAGCACAGGGAAAGGCTGGCTCTGGTATAGGGCAGTCCATGTTGGGCCCGGCTACATGGTCTCAGGGCTGGGTGGCAGTTTGAAGAGTCTGGCTGCAGACACGAGCTTCTTGATGTGTCGCTCCTCTGTGATGCCGGCCTCTTGAAGGCAAGTGTGGGACAGAGAAGGCACTTGGCTCAGTGTGCTGAACCCCGCATCAGAGAGGTTGCTGGTGTACATGGGCAGGCCGATGGAGATGAGCCAATCTGACACGGATGTGATGTAACCAGGAGACAGGGGCTTCCTACAGATTTCAGTGAGCCCACCACTTGGGATCTGGATAAACACAGAAAGCAGAATCTAAAGACTCTACCTGTGCTACTGGAGAGCTACTTATGAGTGTGCGTCTACAAGGAACAGTACTGAAACACAACACTACTAGATTATAATCAGGAAGTGATAGTGCTATGACAGTCAAAAATCAAGACTAGAAGAAAGAGTTTGTCTCAAAAATGAAGCAAACTTTGAAGTGTTCCAGCAGGCACCTGGAATTAGAGCAATCCCAATTTCATGTTCCAAACTGTAAGCATTTATATATCCTGCTATTTTTATCTCACTGTGCTAAGTTCATCAATAAGAGATCTCTAAGGATTTACAGAGACAAACCCGTGACAGTACAAAAAGGGATATTCAGTGGCTGAGATTTTATAAAGTAGATTGTATTTTCATCTTTGGTAGCAACCTGAAAACTTGGTATTTAATCAATATAGTTATAAAGAATCTGAAACACAATTATATCAAGTATTGACTAAGACAGGGAAGGGGACATTTAAATTTGACTACTGGGAGCCAGGCAGAGTGGCACACATTCTGACACCCTGGAAGGCTGAGACAGGAAGACTGCAAGTTCAAGCCCAGCCTGGGAAACTTAAGATTTAGCCAGACCTTGTCTCTAAATTAAAAAAATAAAAAAAGGGCTGGGAGTGTAGCTCAGTGTGAAAGTCCTAGGTGCACAAAAATGTTCTTTTGACTACTGGGTCACACCTTCAAGAAGATGATGATGTAACATGTATGAGTATCCTTAAGATTTTGTGCAGCATTGATGAAATGAAACCTTTTCAAAGAATACATCTTTAGAAATGACCTTAGAGGTACACAATGATTGACTAACAAAGCTATTCCTTACTAAATATATTTAATATAAAAAACATGAATGTTTCAACAATGTGAGATTGGCTAAGCTATAGAATATTTATTCTACTTATTCACTAGAACACTGAAAACTTGCTAATACAAAAACTCCTGATCTGACAACTGAGAACAACCAAGTTTCAAAACTGTATGTTTACTCTTTATACATGTGCACAGAAATGGCTAGGATTTTACATAGTGGGAAGAATCGTACACATTGAGGGTATATAATGTTTCTATAAATGTGAACATTGTGGAGTAGGTAAATCAAGCTATTTAACATGTGCATTACCCCACTTATGTTCGTTTATGGTGAAAACAGTTAAAATCTATTGCCTTAGCAATTTTCAAGTGTTCAATAAATTGTTATTAACGGTAGCGATCATGTAGTATAACAGATTTTTTGAATTTATTCTGCCTGTCTGAAAATCAGGGGCCTTTAGAAATTTTTAGAGATTTTCATGGTCTAGGATTGTGATAGTTTTCATTTCCTTCTAAAATTGTATTTTAAAACAGCATCTAGGTGCTGAGGGTATAGCTGAGAATGCTTGCTCAGATGCTGGGGACCCTGGGTTCAATCCCCAGTACTGCAACACAAACCAAATTCAACCAGCTCCAGGCTAACGGCATGCTGCTCTCTCTCCAGGCGTCTCTCCCATCCAGAGCCATAAGCAGCCCTTCCCTACCAAGCACTTGGCAACTGCTTTCCACCTGCACTGTCACTAAATTCACCACAAAAAATCTAAGCGAGGGGCACCAGAAGTGCAGGCTGCTCACCGCCATTCGGTGCTGCTTTCGAAGCAGTTTCACCCGGATCTGGTCCATGTTGGTGGCAACATCCTTCTCGGGCTGATCTAGGTCCTCTGCGTATCTCTGCACCAGGGCTTCAGGGATCCCACAGCGGCCGTGCTGTGGGGAGAAACAGACACAGGGTGTAAAGGTAGCATGGAATTTTTTTGTCCTTTTTCTAAGATATACTAAATGTAAGACATTTAGCAACAATGAAACACCACCAAAATTTTAAATTTGAGATTAGTATGTATTCTTTACAATCAGAATTGGATGATTTCAAGGCAATACATTTATGTCTTTACGGTCCAAATATTGAAGAGGTCTAGGATTAACTTCTGAAAGGTAATGAAGGCAGAAAATGATCATCCTGCATTTTTCAGGTGAATGCCTACATTTCATTCAACCTGAACATTCTGAAAAATCCAATTCATCTGCTCTTGTTGATGCTAGTTTCCTAAACTCCAGGACAAACTTTTACTCTAGAGATACTCCATTGTTTGCCTTTCAGTTGTAAGACTTGTACTACCTCATCAGTGGGCCACATCTCCTTACAACTCTCCCCACTTTCACTTCAAAGGCCTTGCTCATGAAATATCAAGGAGACAGAAGAAGAGAAGGGAGGGGATGTTACCACGGGCATTCATGCTAATAAGAATTTTATAACAAGGACCTGCAGGAATGCATCATAATGGCACATGTGGTTCCAACCAGCTGTTATTACTGATTCATCTTCAAAGTCTCTTTGGTACCGTTAGATCTTTTTTAACTTTTTCATCAAATGACAAATGATTTTTCAATATATATCTAAATGTTTTTGATACAATGGGAGTTCTTATATTATTATCTCTTCCCTATTACCTACAGATAATTGTACAATATAACCACTGTCTCATATCTGAACAGGGTCCTGCAATTTTCAAAGTATGACCCTCACCAGCAATCCACCAATGAGGGACTTTAGGGAGGTCATACTTGAGCCCAGCTGATTTATAGGGAAATGCAGTGGGGAGACAGTTATGTTTCAACACACACGTCAAGTCTGACATGGATACTCATACTTGGGTTTCTCTCGCCCACTAATCCTAACCCATTCCTTTAGACATAGTTCTGGTTCTGATCACCCTCTCTGCAAGGTACAGCTGCCAAAAATTAAAAACAAATAAGCAAGAGCATAAGAAAACTGTGAGGTGCGGTCACATGTAACCTGGGTCAGTAGTCCCTGGTCATCTGTGGACTGAGTGCCCAACAGGAAGAAGCCACTAGCAATGGTCACTATGCTTTCAGAACAGCCTACTCCAGGGCAACCATGTGGAGATTTCATGTCCCCTGGATGCCTGACAGAAAAAAAAGAAAAAAAAAATCATGGGGGTTGGAGAACCCCATGCCTCTGCTACCTTATCAGAGTACGGCTCTTCGGTGAGGTCAATGCCTTCAGCATGTAGCTTGGTTTCAATGAGCAGCTCCAGGTCGACTCCCCGGTTGCAGGACACCTTCCTGCTCAGCGCTGGGCCCAGCTTCACACCGTGCTCCTGCAGGCTAGCACTCTCCGGTAGCTCCGAGAGCCATGGCGGAGGCCTGCTGCATGACGGGCTAGCAGGCTCCTGCCCTGAGGGAGACCTGGACACCTGTGCTGAGGGACACTCAACATGGCTGGCCTTCTTCACTGGCAAACATGGGGCATCTGGGCTGGGAAGGGTCCCCACAGGGCCCACGGGAACAAGGTGGAGCCCATTGGCAAGGCGTTCTCTGCTCTTTTTGGCAGGAACAGGTGGAGGCTGTGAAGGGTGTTTTGGAGGTGTCCTTGCCTCAGGGACCTTCTGCTCTGTATCTACCCCTTCTTTTACGCCTGGGGGGTGGTGGGATCCTTCAAAATCATGTCCTTTCCTGTGACCCTCCAGAGACGTCCTTGTGAAACTGTGCCTGACTCCAGGAGGCTGAGCCTCATAGTTTCTGGGCAAACAGTGAGGAGGTGAAGTGCCACAGGAAGAGGCTGCTGGGGGGCCTTCAGCTTTCCTGGGCATCATCTTCTGAGAGTCAGAGCATCTCTGGCTTTGGGTCAGTATCGAGGCATTGTTGGCAGCAGAATCTCGCCCTGGAGGTTGGACCTTTGCAGTGGGGGCGGATGTCTTTTGGGGCACTTCCGGTATGATCTGAGGAGAGGTTTCTGTCACCTCGGTAGGCACGTCTTTTCCAGCATCAGGCTGTCCTTGGAGGTCATCCAGGGAATGGGATCGGGGCCATGCTTTCACTGTCTGGGGGCCCTCCAGGGTCTCACAGCTCCGACAGATGGAAACCGGGAGGCTTCTTCGGTTTTTACTCAAACCAGTCACACAAGGTGGGTCACAGTGCTTGGAGGTGACCGGGGTGCCACCAAGGCCCAACCTGCTCTCCTCTCCCTGCTTCCATGCATCCACTGACTTTGTTAAAGGCAAGGTTGGGTAGTTGCCCAGCTGACTCCTGTGGAAAGGCTTCAAGCTGGACTCAGTCGATGACTTGGCAGGTAAGAGGCTAGTTTTCTGAGTCTTGCCTATGACACAAGGGAATATTTCACAATCACATTTTGAAGCAAATCAAATTGACATAAAAGTGTATGACCATAACAGACACCTCCAATTCCCATGTCCCCATGCTGAACTGCACTAAGGGCACAAAATCATCATGTGTGATAATGGGTGTCGTAGAGTTGCTATGGTCCCATTTTTATTTTTAGAAAGACTTCTTAGTCTTACTAAAAGACTTATGGAGGCTAAAACTGTAACCAAATTATCTGCATTAGGCAATAGCACAAAGCTAAACTTAATGTATTTTTCTACCTGCAAGCAATACAAAAGAGGGTCGATCATCCAAACCCTATTTGGAAACCACACACATGGAATTTTTTTGGTGAGTACAATATCCCAAGGTCATGGTTGAAATGGAGAAGAGGACTGGCTCCTCTCAAGAGCTTTGATAAATGATGCTTCAAAGGGGTGATTAATGAATCCTCAAAATCACACTTGCTTTGAAGCTGCTCCCAATAAATTTATCCAGAACCAACCAAGCAACTTTGATACAGACCAGCAAACAAACTGAAATGAGTATCTGGTCAGAAACCACCTATAATATGCTTTCTACAGTTCTACATCCCAGCAAAGCAAAGCCCTGGCTAAAATGAACTGTCAGTCTGATAAGTGAAGCCACCAACCAGGCACATGACTTATTTATTTGATGACCGTTGACTGGTATTAACTGCTACTGCTGCTCAATAAGCTTTACTGAGAACAAACTGTCTATCAGCCAGGCACTGTAACATGAACACACACTAATTAACTGTCCCTGGTTTCATCTTTGGTGAATAACATGTTTGTTATGGTCTCTGACACTGACAAATGCCAGACAAGAATGCCCCAGGTAAAGAAATGTTTGAGCCAAATGATCCTATTACTCTAGACTTACAGAAAAAAGTGAGTAATACTAAATCTACATCAGGTTTAGAAGGTACAAAGATATGACTGGTTCTAATCTCTGGAAAGCCTCTATGTTGCTAAAAGTAAGGTTTACTTCCTAATTTCTTGCTTAAACCGCAAACTTTAATTTAAAATTTTGACATCTCCCAATTAAGCTGTCTCACCCCTTCAGTATATAAAACAGCCAGTCCTCCGGCCATGATGTGACGGGGAGGAGAGAGAATTGGCTGGGTGGTGCCCAACCAGAGAAGGAGATGAGTACCTTGGAATAAATGAAAGGCATTCTTTGATAAAATCTCTGTGTGTATGCTGCATAGATGAGGGAAAAAGAACAAAGAGAGAAGTCCTGAGGCTGTGGCATTACAAGAGCTGGGGCCACTATCAGCAGGGAAAAAATCGGATTCCTTCTATGATTTATGAGCTTCCACCAAACTCACTCTAATTCCAAACTGAAAAGTCTGCAATGTGTCACATCAAGCATAAGGCAGATCCTAAGACTGATGGATAAGAACAGTGGCATCTCAATCAGACTTCGTATTAGCAATTTCATCTTTTCTCACAAGGCAAAAGTCAACACGTGAAATATTTTACATTCAGCAGAGCACAAACTTGGTCAAATCACATTTGTCCGCCTTTAGGAATAGTAACTTGAGACACTTGAACACTGCCTATCCATATGTTCCACACTAACACGCACCAACTGCCAGGTATTATTAGGTTATTATTCCGTTGTTACACAGAGATCTGTAGCCTTGTGTTAATATTGGATACATTTGCCATAGTTCCATTTTTTCCCCAGAAAGGGAAACACCTCTTCAGGAAACATATCACATTAAAGTTTAAAAGTTGGTTGAAAAAGCAAATTCTTAAAACTCCTTTATCATATATTTTTAGGAATACAGTGCAAACAGAATTGTGCAGTAAAATCTTAGAGAGAATTCAGTTCATGTACTGAGGTACCACAGTATGGCTTTCCTTCCCTTTAACTCCCAATATAAATCACACTTCCAATATAAATTCCATTTTAACATTCTGCCTAAATTGGAAAGATTCCTGGATTCACCTTGAATTCAAAACATGGTTTGCCATCTTCTTATTCTAGTTCTTCAGCAGGTGCATCTGAATTCTTTTGGGCACTAAAAATTCTGGCAGTACTATCTGTGAAGTCTTTATCAATCCAACACAGTTGGAATTAATTTTCAAAAAATTCTTGGCTATGGAAAGGTTACTAACAGAAAATCCTTCTGGACATAGCTGAGGATTTGATGTTTACTGTGACTGAGGTTGTACTGTGACCTTAGGTGGGTTTTTATGTCTTATCATGACCTAGGCTACCTGGGACTCAGCACCTCCTTACAGTGTGCAAACTGGGCACCTACTTGACCCCCTTGGTCCTGATTTTGTAGCCCTGAATGGCTTTCACACTATTTTTTAAATTATGATTCAGAGTAAGAAACACATTTTACATTCACCATCCAACATACGTGTACACATGCGCACACACACACACACACACACCACTGGAAAATTGTAAGTAACAACACTAGCAGCACTGATCCTTACCTTATGCGATGTATACTGATATTTCCTGCACCATTTTTCTTAGCAAACTGCCACCCATGATCCACTAAATTGATTTTACCACCCACCCACCTATGAATTAAAATATACAGTTTAAGGAAGGTTGCTTTACTGGGTGCTAATGATTATGCTAACACATAGATTTATAGATGGGATTCAATGATATCAGACCTAAGCATTTTTCCACAATGGCCTTTATGTGTTCAACAGAGATTTAGGTCACAGTGGCAGCACAAGCCCTTGGCTACCATTTTTAAATCTCATAATGATGTGAATTTTGAAGTCACAACATCAAACTACAGAGCCCCTATGCCCCGTGACATTTAGCCTGCCTGACCCATTTCAACAGGAAACTCTGCTCCTGTCTGAGACAAATAGGCTTTCTGGAATTCCATGACTACTTCCTGCCTGTCAGGCCAGAAAAGCCACAAATAAGACAAGTGGCCTCTCGGCTACCCTCTCCCAAAGTAACTGCTTCTGGACTGAACCTGCAGCCGGCATGTGTAAGATATGGTTGCTATGTGGCCCTGATGGATGGTCTACTTGGTGAATTGTTCTCCTTATGGACCTCACGGTTCTCAACACTCAAATGTGGGTTGTTATTGCATGAAGCAAAGGGCACAGGAGACACACAATTTAGGTCTTATAGTTGCAGGTATTTCAGATGGAATTTATTAACCTTACACAGCAGCCAGGGTGAGTAAACACAGGCGCTAACTGGAGAGCACTGTGGAAAGAGGCTGGAAGTGAAAAGGCAGTTACCTGGTTCATCATGGGAAAAACAATCTTTTGAAAAAAACTGCACTTCTGAAATCAGAAACTTGAACTAGGCTCCTGCTGACATTACCGTTTTCCAGGTTCTCGCTGCTCTCGTAGCATCCTGAGTCTCTTGGGGAGCACCCACTCAGACCCTGGCTGTCCACCAGCAGCTTCTCCTGGGACCCAGACTGGTCGCTGTTACCTAGAGAAGCGAACACAGGGCACGGAATCACAGAGGAGTAGGAGCAGCAGCGCTAACGCCCCAACTTCATCCTGTTACTGCCACAGGTTTTTCTTTTTCTTTTTCAGTAGTGGGAATCGAACTCAGAAACTCGTGCTTGCCAGGTAGGTGCTGTGCTGCTGAGCCACATCCCTGGCCTGCCATGTTTTTAAGCCTTGGACTTTCAAAGAGTAAAAATTATTTTATGGTAAATAAGATGAAAATATACTCGTGAGAGCAAAAGATTTCAAGTAAAGTATCAATCACATGAAGATAAATTTGGAAAAAGCACAGTTGGAATACGCCAATGCCTTTCAAGTCAGTCAAACAGACTGAAGCCGCTGTGGAAAGGAGAAATGTAGTGAAGGTGTTGGTGGCAGGGACAACAGGTGTCAGTGGCAGGGACTTCTGAGAGAAAACCCCATCCATTAAGGGCAGAGTGGATAAATGCAGAAATGCCCTTAATGGATGGGTTAGGCCATGTCCTTTTCAGAGACCTATAAGACTTGCACTTAAAATTTATATTACTACCACTCCAAATTTGGAAACTTACATAAAACTGTCCAATGCCAAATTTTATTAGCATTTTGTTTTAAAGACAGGATTTCCCTATGTAGATCAGCCTGGCCTAGAACTTAGGAAATCTAAGCTGGCCTTGAACTCATGATCCTACTGCCTCAGGCTTCCAAGTGCTGGGATTACAAGTATTACAGATACTCCCAGTGGGAACTTCTTTCTGTTTTGGTTGTTTGGTACGTACTAGTTTCCTTTCTTCTCCGCCTTCTCCCGATTTCCTGCACACAGACCTGAGAAGGAAAGCTCAGGGGACACTATGGCTGTTAATCCTGGTATGTCAACTTCACTGGATTAATTAATACCTAGCAGGTTAGTACAGGATGTGTCTGGCTGGGTCACTGAGGAATAACTTTGGGTATGATCTCTGGTCCCTGACCCATTCCTCTCTGGCACTGTTCTGCTGCTCTGCTTCCTGGTCACCATGAACCTAGCAACTTTGCCCCATCAAGCCCTTCCCCTATGAGATCTTTGCTTTGGAGCCAGCCAGTCATGGACTGAAACCATGAGCAAATTAAACCTCTACTCCTTTATGCTGTGGCTGTTGGGCATAGTGTCTCAGTGACCAGAACATAACTAATATACACTGTGACTTGGTAACCAAGCAGAAGATACACTTAAAGTGGATGGCTGAGAGCTGGCTATCCTCATGGTGTTAAAGAGAAGCACTATTATTTTATTAACTGGATCTCAATAAAGCTCAGGGGAGAAAAAAAAAATTAGAAAAGTCTCAGACGCATCTACTGAAGGAGTCTGCACAGAGGAGACCTTGCGGAGAATCATTGGCCTTTAGCTCTCTCAACAACATCACTTTGCATGTCCTATTGAGTGAGCACATGGGCCCACACGTGGAGCACAGAGGTCCACGCAGAGCATCTTCAAGACTAAGTGCTTGGTCACATAAAACGGAAACCAACAAAACACTTTCTACAGAAAATAGCTAGTTGCGACAACAAACGGCTTTCATTTATTTTCCTTTTTGCCGCTCACCCTCGTGCTCTAACCACATACAGAAAGAAAAAAGAATTCAGTAAACAAGAAATATGATGCCTGTTCTCAGGTCATCAAAATAAACATGTGGGGAGGCACAGGGCTGCCATGGTACACGTGTGCTGCGGGTCCCTCGTGTCCTCTCATGATTTCCTGTTAGTATTTCTCGAAGGGAATGCTTCTGTAACACCTACTACAGAGACCATGGCAGAATAAGCTCTTCTATTAGAAACACAAATGAAGAGTATTAATTGTTAAGTGACTAATGACAAACTGACATTTTGGAAGCCCATGAACAAATACTATCTCCCCAACACCAAAAACTGAAACATTCTAGAGTGATGCCCTCATCCTGTAGAAGAGCCTGTGGCCTTGGAGTGGCCTCTGTCCAGCCTAGCGTGTCATTTAGAAAAATGATACTTATGAAATGAGGGCTTTGAGCTTCTGCTACAACACAGTGAGAGGAACCGCTGTTGTCTATCCCTGCAGTGCACCACAGAAACCAAAGTTAAGTCCAGAGTGCAAACGGATGGGAAGAAAGCAGAAACCATGGAATACAAGCTAGATCTGCATTCGGGGGATCCTAGCCTTACCCGGCATAGAAGGGCACCTCAATTGTTAAGGACAAGAAAAGGAACCCTCCCATCACCTGAGAACCACAGTCTAACTCACAGTCATCAGCATAAGGCAAAGAGCCAGAGTCTTCATCTGGGACAAAACAAGCAAAGCCTCATATATTACTGCAGAATGAAGCCTATCATTTTCTACCATGTTTATTAGCATTAATACCCAAGCATGAAGGAAAAGAATGAGGATGAACTACAACATGCACATTCTCACAGTCAAAGAAGAGTGAAAGGTAGAATCCCCAGTTGGGTATAAGTTGACTCTACTTGGGTTCCCCCATCCCCAGAACTGCACAACACATCCACATGCACACAGAATATGCTGAGATAGTCAGGCCATCTTCACACCTCTAAGCTGGTGGTGCATAAAGGCACCCATCATTATCTGAATAGCAGGTACCTTGAGAAGCTAGAAGGGGAGGGAATGGGATTCTTGGATAGCAGCACTGTCAACAGGGCTGCAAAATGAGAACAGCTAGGAGGCTGAAGCAGGAGGCAGGAGGATCCCAAGTTTGAGCCCAGCTTGGGCAGCTTAGTAAGATTAGGCACTGGGAGTATATCTCAGTGTGGAGACCCTGGGTTCAACCCCCATTTTAGTCTGAATGAATAGGACTGAAACAAAGATGATAACGTATTCACTCTAGTTGAATTCAGGAAGTGCACATGTATCAATTTGTTTTATTTTTTCTCAGTATTTTACTACACACTTAAAATAGTTCCTGATTAAAATTTTCATAAGATATATTTGTACTGAGCTGTACCTTTAAAAATGGTTAAAATGTAAACGTTTTGGTATGTGTATTTTACTACAATTAAACATTTAAAAAAAATTTTTTTTTTGAAAGTGCTTATATTTAGTAGCCCTAGAAGAGCAATCTGACAATCAGGGTTTTTTCCAGTCAAACCCTCTCTGGAAGCTGCCTTTCTCCATGCACTGGGAGGCCCCAGACAGATCTGACTTCCAAGCTGTGCTAGAGCTGAATTTTTTGCTCTCAGTGGATGGCTGAGCTAGAAAACTTTCAAGATGTGCACACACCTTCAAAGACCTCAATAGACCTCTGTCTCTCTAGTGCAAAGAAATTCAGTTTTATAGAAAGCCGCTGTGGTCCACTTAAGTTAACAGGTATGTAGAAGGACTACTTCTTTAATGCAATGAATTGAACCATATTGGTTGTAAAGTCTTATAACCCTAGGATAAATAAAAATAAATAAATCTAGACCCAGCTTCTTGACAGAAGCAGTGCCTCTGAGTGCCTTGAAATTTTTGTTGCAAAACTTTTAAAGAAAATACCACTTTATCAGGAAAGTCCAAATACTGGTAATGCATATATCCAAGATGGGATTTGTGAAGAAGAAAAGAGGACTTTGTAGGGTGTGTGTGTGTGTGTGTGTGTGTGTGTGTGTGTGTGTGTGTTACTGGGGATTAAGCCCAGGGCCTTAACAATGAGCTATATTCCCAACCCTTTTTTCTTCTGAGCAGGGTCTTGCTAAGTTGCTCGATTTCCCGGGCTGCACTTAAACTTGCAGTCCTCCTGTCTTGGCCTTTGAGAATACTGGGACTATAGGTGTGAGCCACCAGGCCTGGCCTTCTTAGTTAGCACTTCGATGAATAAAAATACCCTCCTTCATAATGTCCCTGGCACAAATCTCAGGATGTAACTCAAGGACAAGGGGTCTGGGCCAACATGGTATGAAACAGTCTAGGCCTAGATGACTGCTCTATACTCAAGAATTATTTTTAAATTTTATTTTAAAGAGAGTAAAACTAAACATAACAAAACAGAACAAAGCAGATCAGAAGAAAACAATGTGAGTAACACAGACTTCAAAGCAAGACAACAGGAGATCATCACTGGCTATCATATTATCTCTTGTTTTCTTCTAAAATACTCAAGAATTAACCTTTGGTCCTCCTCTGTTGGGGTGAAGGAAATATAGTGGATACTGCATGTAACCAGCCATTTTCCATGGCCAAGGACTAGCAAATGGGCTATGTTTATACAGCAGATGTGGGTCAGGAAAACAGGTGAATATTAATTCCCAGCGACACAGTGGTCAGCTGTACTGGGTACTGTCCCAGGTCATTTATACACAACTTGGCCATAGGCCCCAGGGTGCCTCTTGGGAGATGTAACTACTAGTAACCTAGTCATAAAGCAACACAATTTCCCCCAAATCTCTCCCTGAAGGCTACCCGTGTACCTAGGACTCAGGCATCTGTTTCACAGTGTGTGTCCCATCATGTCATCAGTGAATTTAGAGGGCACACATTTTAAGCAGAAGTGAATGAAACAGCACTAACATGCTGGCCTCTAAGTCTCCTGGGTCTGATGTACCAGATCAGCTGCCCCTCCAGAACCCCATCATAAGGCAAAAATACAAACTAAAAATATCGTAAAGTAAAAATGCATTTAATACACCAAACCCACTGAGTATCCTAACTTAGGTGTTACAGGGCACTAAGTTCTAGTCTGATCACCCTCCTGACTGTGATGAGAGGCCACAGCCTGCTGCTCCACAAAGCATCATGAGCGAGCACTGTGGCAGGCTGCATGTCGCTAGCCCAGGAAAAGACCAGGATTCAAAATTCAAAGTTCAATTTCTATTTCAGTGTGCTTTCACACCACCAGGAAGTCAAAAAATTCCTACGCTGGGAATCACGTGTAATGCGTAACTCTTTTCCCACCATTAACCATCATTTTGGTGTGTCTTTCAGCAGCAGAAATGCTATTAGCCACTGATATCCTTGAAGTAAGGCACTTGAAAGAAAATGCATTTGAATTCAGTAACTGGAAAGGATACTACCTTCGTGATGAATAATTTCAGGAATGTTTGTGATGTGAGACTGAAGAATAAAGAGCGAGATAAAACTGGATTAATGGAGCAATGGATAGGATCCATTCCACAGACTCCGTAAGCGCCGTGCTCCCTTAATTCTGCACACACACTGTGAAACTAAGCTGTTAGCTACTTAAGTTTGAATCCTTTTGCTCCACATACTTACTTCAGGGACATTTCCTGCTTCTTTAATAGAAACTGATTAATATCACTTATTAATCAACCTGTCCACTAAGAAAATACCTCATGATTTTGAGAAGTAATTAATCCTTGGCTGGGCAGGAAACTCCCAGTTAATTTCTTACTTTTGTGCCCAGGGACCCTAGTGACCTGCTGTACACTGCACATCTCAATAGACCCTAAGGTAGAGCCCACTGCTTCTCTTAAAACACAGCAGGTGATTCTCTCAGTCATGTGGAGCAGCATTATCCTCAGTTGTTATCTAGAAACATGCCAGGAAAGCTGTGAGGGCCACCAAAGAGTTGTTTTGCTTCCATGTTAACACAAACACCTGTACTTGGAGTTTATGTCGTTGAGCTATTTGGCATGCAGTGGACCCCTGACTTAGGAACTCGATTTGTTACAGAAGGCTGATTGTAACTCGAGCTGTCATTGAAGGCTCAGTCTCCTGTACACAGCCTTCAGAGTCTCTCTCCTGTATACAGGCAGATCTCAGTGGCCTAGAGAGACACTGGCCCAGGGTTTCTCAGTTAACCCCATTCAGGAGAGGATGCTGTCATGTTCCTTCCAGAACTCCAGAACTCTTTAAGGGTTAAATCTGTATCCGAGACCATCTAGAAGCACAAGCAGCCAGCATTCAGGTCATAACTCAAGGCTTTGGTTGTAAATTAAAACTAAAATTCCAGTCATAACCCAGGTTGTTCACAGGTCAGGCTGCTCGTAACTCTAGGGTTTACTATAGTATGAAACTGACCTTAGCTTTGGAAGGAACAGGACAATGTGAGGGACTCCAAGGATGTAAGCACCTGCTGATAGTTGATAAAAGGCCTGTTGGTGACCAAAGACTGTGGCTCATGTACAGTGACCCCTGTGTGTGTGGAGGGACTTACTGTCATATTCCTGTAATAGCTCCACTGCCGTCAAGAGAACAGCTCTGTGCTCTGGGTCTCTGATATTTAGTTCATCCAAGTCTTCCTCCTCCAGGAGCTTGAAGGTATCCAAATCTTCATATCCATTGAACAGGAAAGTGGGCATGTGCTCCTGGGAGATGCAGAAAGAGGAACAAAGGGAATCAGAGGCCCAGCCATGCGATATATGGCAAACTACTAGCCTCAAACCTCTCAGCTCTTTTCTCATCATCATTTTTATGCTAATCAAGATCAGGATCATTCATAACACATTCTGTACCTCCTGGCCCACCAATTTAGCAGGCAGGCATACTGTCTTATTAATCACAGGTTAAGAAGACGTACAGTGCAGACTATGATAGGATCCACATCATAATTGTGGTTTTGATATGAATTAATTCCTTTATCACTACATGGCCCACCAGGGAAAAGGCTCCTCCTTTATAGAGATATTAAAATTCAACTTTGTGGACCCCTCAAATACCTCAAGAATAAGAGGGTTTTGGCAAGAAATAGAATTACCCACTGCAGACCCACCTGCCAGATGCTGGGGTCCTCGTGAGAGGCAGGTGGGAAGGAAGACACCTTAATGGCTCTATGGAGCTGGCTGTGTGGAAGGAACCAGGGTTAATGCTTACAGCCTTTCTTGGGGCACATTTTAATCCAGGGCTTATACTGCTACCTGCAGAGTAGATCAAGGGCAGCATGAGAATCCTGGTAACTTCTGTGGGATGGCCAGTCACCATCCTAATGGGTCACACTTGTTAGATAACATAGATCAACCCCTAGCATAGCCTAAAACTACCTTCCCCTTGCTTAGTTTAGGAGGAGGAACAGGCAGTGAGCAAATATGTGACAAGAATAAGAAGAGACTGACTTTTAGGTTAATCCGGTCCAAGAGATCCTCCACGGACTTGGGCTGGGGAGGTCTTCCTTTCCTCCTCCTCCTGGTGGGGCGCTTGGGCTTCTCCTCCTCCTCGCTCAGAACATCCACATAGATGAACTTGAAGGTGCCAACCTTGTTGTTCAAAAGGCCCATCCAGGTCCCCATGGGTGGTTTGCTGATTATGTCAATAATATCTCCTTTCTGCGGCCCAGAGAACATAGATCTTTCCGTTAGGTGCATTTTGAAGTACAAATTAGTGAGTCACACAGTTGGGAAAATGGCAGAATCGGGATCCCACACATGAACTTCCTGAGCCATCAATGCAGGACATGATAGGGAGTTTGGCAGAGTTGGAACTCAGCACTGTGACTCTGCTGGATCCCATATGGGCCCAGGTCACCAGCTGCCCTCCCTTCTTCCGGCGCCTTAGTGCCTGGGGTGCTGTGCTATCTCCCAACCTAGCTCTCAAAATTTTTTCCCATCACTCCACGTGTTCCTGCTTCCCAGAGAAAGAACTCCCTACCGCTCACAAGTTAGTGGCAACCCCTGCCCTGTGGTCACTTCATTCATTTTGTGGAACTCCATCTTCAGGTTCCACATAAATATCTCTGTTCACACATAGAGGTCAGTCATCTATTTGCAGATGGAGAAAGCATAGAAACTAGGGTGTGGGGGCCACAGGAGTTCTAAAGCGAGCTGGAGTGAAAGGATGGGGCCCAGTGTGAATCATGATGAAACAGTCACACAGGCCCTTCTGTCTGACTGGTTAGTTCTCAGTTTTACTTTTGCTAATGAGGCACTAGATCAACAGGCCTCTCACAGCCCAGTGTCCAACAGTAGCGAGGAAAGAAAGCAAAGGGTCCAGGTGGGCTTCTCTGAGCCCTGCAGAGACCCACCTTGAGCTTGAGGGAATCTGTATCGTAGGGACTAGGGGTGAAGTCAGTGTGCACCCGGGCTCGCCCACAGAATGGGCCCCGGTAGGGCGGCTCCTCGTCATCCCCATCTTCTGACTTGACGCTTTCCCTGTTGCTGGTGGAGGAATCAGTAGTGCTGACCGTCTGACCACCTGTGTGGGAAACACGGGAAGGAGGAAGCTAAGTACAGATTCCCCACATGGCACAGCGGAAAAGGATGGAAGGTACTGCAGGTCAGGAAGGGGAGACCTGGGAATGGGAGCCGCGCTTCAGAACCTTGTGTCGGAACCAGAAGAAGGGACACATCTGACTTCCCACCAACTGCTGTCCCAAATCAAGTCCCGATGGCACTGCATTCCATCCCCAGACTGAGGAATCCATGTGACAGAGGGACTCTGATGAAGACATCACAGTACTAGATACTTGCCTTTTCCTTTCACATTCATGACCTCTTACTGGTACTGTACACTTCTAGGAAACACCACTTGAGAGGTCAAGTAACTGGCCCAAGAATAAGGACTTAGAGAGCAAATTTAAACACGACTCTTTCTCCTTTATTATCTGGCCAACACCAACCACCCTTGGGCCTGGGGCAGCTGAACAGTACTTGTTACCCACTTGTTAGCAGCGACATTTGTAATTCAACCCTCTTTACCTTATTGGTCACTTTTATGTGCCTTTTCCTTTGGCTTATCAGCCCTCCCCTCCTTCTCTACGTCTTTCCTCTCAGATGCGTTTATCTTTCTCAGCCAAAATTAATCACTCCTCTGTGTGTTTATAACTATTACCAAACAAGCTGGACTGCAAGTGCAGGTATTTTGTAGGTCTGGTTCTCTTTCACTGCACCATGAGGAAACTTGGTCCTACTGATCATGAACTTGCCCAGATTAGAAGTTTGATTTTAATGGCAAAGAAGATTATCTACCGTTACAAACTGGACTTACTCATTGAGCTCTGCCCACTCAGAGAGCTCCGAAGACTTTCCACAGATCCTCCAGCTTTGAGCTTGGGTTTGTCCATGTGTTCAGAGTCAGGCTGGGCCGAGGCTGGGGAGCCAGGCATTCCATTGAGCCCTGAGTCCTGAAAGGGTACACAGGTACACAGGTGTTGCTTTGCTGTCCTCAGCAATGTGGGCCTCAGCCACATCCAACAAATTGATCTTCAGAGTCATACTTAATTCCAAACCCTATGTTCTCTTATTGAACCTATATCACTCCTTAATTTTGAAGCTATGGCCCTTTATTTATTAAGGGCACTCAAAAATTGTTTTGAATGTTCAAATAGATATTTCTGAAATCTCTGGGAGAAAAAAAAAATCTGCCACAAAGATCAAATATTTAGTTAAAGGCTTAGGAAGACTCCGCATAACTCAGCAGCTCAGTATCAAGGCTGGACTTCAGTGTAGGTCATGTACGACTCACTATTAATGCAATATCCAAAGTACTATCAGAGAGTATCTAATCTACTTTCAAGGGAAACATTTATACTGGAAAAAAAAATAAGGTTTTCTTCTCAAAACAAACAAAAAACAATTGACCATACTGTCATGCTTCTATTTATACAAGTTATTGACACTGGCTAAATAATTAGCAACTGAAGACCCAGGTACACAACAAAACTACTGCTTTTCGGTCCATCTCAAAGTTTCCAGTGGCACTCTATGGTTCGATTTCTTTTACTTCTTACCAATGTTGCTAGCAAAATGCCACAAAGTCCCTTTGGGTCAGATTCCAGTACAGTAACTAACTCAGCAGCACACTTCACTGTGGGGTGGCCACATGTGATCGGCCCAGCAGCTCCTCACTTGCCCAGATATGTACAGCACACTTCTTTGATCAGTGGTGCCACAGAGATAAGATGATATCACAATATGCAGCGGGGAGCGTTTGCCTGGCACCACAGTTGCTGGCATGTGAGACTTCCTAGCACTGAGGATGTGAATACAAAACCATCTGAACAAAACCTGGTATTCACATGGTGCCAAGTCATCAGAAGGCCTTTCATACAATTCCACTGGCCCCTCAGAGTAAGAACAACTCAGCAGCAGGTTCTGATTTGACATCTTGGGCTTTGCAAGGAAGGCAAGCAAGCAAACCACCTCAAGAACAAGAACTAGAAACCAAAATCACATGATCGCAGAAGTTACTGGAGCTGTGAGGATGGTTTCTAAATTGATTTTCATTCCTCTTTTCTGAATCCCAAAACAAATGATCTTTCCAATTAAAAACTTTTCTGATGCTTCTTGGAAAAGTGCATGTTTTAAAACACGGTAAAATTAAATATGCATCCTGGTTTTATGTGGTCTCCAATGCTTTTTAAATTACTAATTCGTTCACCATTCATTTATTATCTACAAGAAAAGGTACCAATCTAGGTGCTGGGCATATACCAGAAGGAAAAAGACAAAAATCTCTGCCATCAGAGAAACACAGATTGAAACAACACTGAGATTCTACCTTACCCAAGAAAGGATGGTTATCATCATGAATCAAATAATAACAAGTACTGGCAAGACTATGGGGGAAAATGGAACCCTTCTACATGGTTGGTGAGAATGTGAACTAGTATTGCCACTAAGGAAAACAGTATGGAGATTTCTTTAAAAATTTAAATTAGAAATTCCATTGAATGTAGTATTCTTCTTCTAGGTATCTTCTTGAAAGAGTTAAAGACATGATACTACAATGATACATGGATACTCATGTTTACAGCAGCACAACTTGTAATAGCATGTATGACCATCAACAAATGAATGGATAAAGCAAATGTGATATTTATACACAGTAGAGCACTACTCTGCCATAAAAAAGATAAATTTGAATCATTTGTAGGAAAATGTATGCACTTTGAGACCATAATGATAAGTGAAATAAATCAGAGACACAAGTTTAAATATCATATGGTTTCTCTCATATGAGAAGCCCGTTATAAATAAGGAGCAAAACAAAAGATGGATAATAAGTAGAGAAGCAGATCTTTCTCAGATGGGAGGGGATCAAGAGATATAAGAAGGGAGTGGGAGAGGTAATGGGAATGAAAAAGAAATTCAAATGTGTTAAGAGCGTGTATAAATTCCACACAGGGGATGCAAACATTATGTGCTGCAAACATGTACAAAAAGGAGGGAGGGAGGCAGGGAACTACAAGATTGTTATATGGTAGTAAAATAATAAGATACTGCTAAAAATGACATTAAAATTCTATGTTCACAATCCATGAAGCAGAAAACCTCTAAGAATATAAGCTTATAAGGGCTTTTCAGTAATGTTTCAATTTTGGAGCTCAGACTGAGAAAATGAAGTGCTTGAAATTAGTGGCAGTACTTTCACTGATGGACGGCACAGTTTGTTTCAGTGCTGAGTAGAAATATAGAATCGTGGTCATGCCTTCACATATAAGGACACGAAAGTATAAAGAATAAGGGTAAAAACCATGGAGAAGGCACACTAAAGACAGCCCAGGCTTTCCCGTAGGTCTGGAAAGCTGGAGAGTTCGGCCTGAGCACCGTGGGCATTTTGGACCACCGTGCTTTGCTGTGGAGCCATACATACATCATGCTACTATGTTGGCAGCACTGTTGGTTAGATTCCAGTAGTGCTCACATCATTCCACCAAATCCAGTGTGACTATTAAAAACATTCCAAAACATTGCTGGGGTGGATAGGGCAGCAAATAACTCCCAATCTTACAGTGATAACCTTTGTCATAAACATGTGCACACTGTGTCTGAACTCAAGAGCAGGTGACTGGCTAGTAAGAGTTCAGAGTGACTTCAACAGGAAGAAGCTTGGTGTTTAGCTTACTGTGCCCACCAGGGGGCAGCAGCACAGCAAAAATGTCTGCTTTCGCTGCTCTTTTCACTCTACTGTATTTGGTGGACTAACCAGCGTCCCTACATATTTTATGCAGTCAGCCAACTCACCCACACATATTTTAAACAGGCCGCAAAATCAATAAAGTGAGGGTATCAGAGAAGAGGGCTTCAAAATACTAAAGCTAAAGCTCAGTTCTCCAAGTGTTTTTATTCCTTCCATCAATTCAATTAAAAACAGAAAAGACAATGTTGCTAATACTTTTTTTTAATAGACTGGGGTGGGGTTCAATTCTGCGATAGCTTAATGGATACAGATAGGACCAATTGGCCAAAGCACCCCCAAGGAAACGGGGCAGCTGTCAAAGTCTGGTAACCAGGAAGCACTTTGAATTTCCTCCTCGCCCTTGCAATAGCCTTCTAATACAACTTCGGCCACATCTGAAGAGCCTGCTGTCCAAGGGCACTTCTTTAGCTTGGGTTCTGCTGGCAGTCTGCAGCAAGGATATTTAAGAAACTCCTTTTGCATTCACATGTACAATGCCTACTGCACTAACAAATCACCATTCCTCCCCTTGGTTCTCTCTCTTGTGTTTTGTGACCTATGTTTTATATTCTCAGCACTAAATATGGTGCCTACACAACCCTAAGTGCTTAACTTGAGCTTCAAGAATTGAATGTTTGCCTACATAAACAAAGCACAGCCCTGGAACAGGTTAATACTATACATACTTCGTACGATTTATAATCTAGATGATCAACCTCGGCTTCCCTGGGAGCGCCCAGAGGGGCTTTCAGCTAGGTAGCCACATACCTGCTCAGAGACAGAGCTGCTGTATTTCTTAGACATTCTCTTCCGCATGGTCTCTTTCACTGATTTCACCTTTCTTCCGAGAGATATGCGGGAAGCAGTTGGTGATTTGATGACTTCTTTGTACACAAAATCTCCTTCTTTTCCCTGTGAAATAAAATGTAAATAATTTTCACTCACAGAAAATGAAGCTCAGAAATAATTTTATTATCCAAATCATTAATGGTCATGCTGTCAGAAAAATAGTATTCTTGAGACCTTGACATTTTTCTTATGTGAAGTCAGTGCTGAGACTATTTATCTTTTTGATTAGAAATTAAAATCGATTAAAATGGCTCTTTGTTTGTTTGAAGTGGGATGTGAGTCACTTTTTACTTTAATCTTAGTACATTCTCCTCCAATTATATTTTTCCACTGTTTTTGGCACCCAAGGGACCTGCACTTCATCAGTTAGAGTGATTTACATGCACCAGTGTTCCCTCAAGCCCAGCAGAAGCGGGAGAGAGGGGTGGTACCCGAGTCAACCCACGAAAGTGTGAGCACCATCAGTGGTGAAAGCTGAGGCAGGAGAGTCTGAGCATTGGAATGGAGTTTATTGCTCTGATGGTCAGCTTGGTCAGCTCCTGAGAGTGTATATAAATCTCCTTTCCTGAACAAGCTAGACTATGATCATCTTTCATGTTATTTTGTGTTTAAACACAAATTTTCCTCTGATAAAGGAAAAAAAAAACCCAACAACTTAATCGTCTACAATTATTAGTTTGTGAATCAATAAAATTTGCTACCCAAATAAAAGAATTTCCATCTTCCAGGAAATTCTGAGGTAGTTCACATCTCACAGATGCAAATTTTAGCTGAAACAGGGTTATAAGAAACGGAGTTTCATGACAAAAATCCATACAGGATGAGCAAAACTGTAGGTCTAGTCTGCTATGGCACCACGCAGACCAGATTAATTCCAGGACAACCTCATCACAAGTACTGGGCCCATGGTAAGAACTGTCGTTAGAGATGCTAGCACAGGCTCTTGGTTCCCCACTTACAAGGCTCTCTCTGGCTGTATTACATGTAACTAGTGTGAAGAAAAGGATTGAGGGCACAAATAACTAAGACCACAGAAGTCAAACTCATCCAGATTTGTCACTTGTAGAAAACCAGAAGGAAAGGAAAGGAGAGCCATTCAGAGAATCATGCTACTTCAAGGAAAGATGGAGGCTTGAGTTAGTGGTCATTCCTCCCACGTGGAACAATGAAACATCTTTAAGAGGGCTTCTTGCCAAATATTATTAGGGTCTCAAAGGAAAGCCAGGGTCCATTCTCAAACGTACTAAAAGGGAAGTTACTGCCAATCACAGCATGTAAGTTGATGTCTGTTGCTTTCCTCTGACATCTACTCACCACTGGATCAGAATTGTTGCTGCCAACGTGCAGAGATCGATTGGTCAGGTCAAATCCTCCAAAACTGCAAGTTCTCTGTGGAGAGCAAAGGTCAGAGGAGGAATAACCCAGTTATTCTTAAGTCAGCCAGCTGCGCGCAACCCAACACATGTCCCCTGTGCAGGCCATCTCTGAATCACAAAGATGTGTACGGGATGAATGCGGAAAACGAGAAATGATGAGGGAAAATCCACGTGATTCATGGCAGAAGGAAACTTCACTTACGTTGCCCGTTCACAGACCACTGGCATTCTGCCTCCACCAGAGTTCTAGAATCCTCTTACTATGCAAAAGACAACTAGCTTTTAAAACACAAAATAAAAAAAATTCCACAAATTTAGTGCTGTAAGATTTCTTGTCTCTTAGCATAGATTTTTTTTCCTTCAACTTCTATTAATAGCAGCTGTAGACAGTATTGATGATAGAGTCATCAGTGGTCTTGGAAACCCAGGTCTCAAGTCTTCTGCTTCGCTACTGAGAACAGGCTCTTCTACAAGACATTTGTTTTGTTTACTTTCAAGTCACTGAGAAGGGGGAAAAGAGGTTATGTTTACTGTAGTCCAGTCAGGTCAAGAGGATTACTCTACTGTTTCTCTGTCCTAGCCAAAACTGCTGATAACTTTCCCATCTAACTGCCCAACTTAATTAATTATAACACTTTTTCTCACCGAATAAAATGAGGACACTACATTTGCCCAGAAAAAAAAAAAGACAGATTGAGTGACTATCTCTGACCATACTCTTTAATTTCAATAGGAAAGATGCTGATGTTATAAAAATGAGTGTGGGCCGGGGATTTAGCTCAGTGGAATAAACGCCTGCTTTGCAAGAGCAGGGTTTGTGTGTTTGATCCCCGGTACCAAAAAAAAAAAAAGATGAATACTTTATCATCCATAGTTGGTTTTATACTCTACAGAACTCCTTATATTTCAATGATCTTACCTTTCCAGAACTTGGATTGAATTTCTGTTGTTTTTCTAGCAAAAGCCACTCTTGTTTTTATATGACCACCTTTGTTCCCCCTCCTACTGATCTTTTTCAAGCCACTGACAATGAAAGTTGAATAGCAGATTTGGGCTCCAGTATTTCCTATCAACTGATTCTCAGTGCACCTTAGTTAACAACTATTAAATGGAAGCAATGAACAGAAAAATCACAATGCATACTCAATATATTGCTTATTTAGCATAAATATACTTACACATATGATGGGTAATAAAAAAAATATGGCGCCTCTGTTTTGTTTTCACCAGATCTGATAAAAAATACAGTGAATGCTGCTGCTGAGTACTGCCTGATGGAGAGGCAGGCTCATAAAACATTATAGTGTGCCCTTACTCACTTTACTCACTGGATCTGGCCCCATGATATTTCTGGCTATTTGCCGAAGTAAAAAAGACCATGAAAGGTAAATGTTTTGAACTGACTCAGAACTTCAAAAGAGCCATGGGTAATGCAACTGAAGACACTCATGAAAGAGGACTTCCAGAACAGCTCCAGAAAGTGGCAGGAACAATGGGAAAAGTGTGTTTGAAACAAGAGAATTTTGAAAAGGATGAATAGAATTGTATCTTTCATTGTTACAATTTTTAAAAATTTAAACATTCACTATAGTGAATGTTTTGATCATACCTCATATATTAATTTACTGTACTGAGAAAGCAGCAGCATCCTGGGAGGGAAATGACTAGGTTTCAAAGTTGCACAGGGCAGATGAAAGTTCTGGTTCTGCCACTTATGTGCTGTATGATCACAGATTAAGTACCAAACTCCCTAAGCTTTGGATTCCGCATAAATGAAATAATATCTACATTATCTGTTTGAAGACCTCTAGCACATTGCCTGGTATAAATCAGACGTTCCATAGTGTTGGTTTCTTCCATCTCTTTTCACTATGGCTATGCTGAGAACTTAGTAGCTCACCCAGACAGCTGTTATATTAAAGTCTAGGCTTAGACAATATTATGCATATGCAAATGGAAAGCAGGAATTCAGCTCTGGGTTTTACTATCTTGAAGCTCAATTATAAAACCAGAGGACCCCAGGAAAAGCACACAATGGGAACATGGCAGCTGTGGCACAAGTGGGCTGGGAGAAAAAAGAGAAAGGTGTTTGGGGACAACCCACATTCAGTATGCCGCAAAGATGTTCTGCTCTATTGGTACTATTGCTGCTGTTTTAAAGAAGCTACTCTTGACTTGTTTTCCAGTAGATCTGACTTCACCTTTATGTTAATTATCAACAGACAATCTGTTTTCCTTTAAAGTAAATGTAAGTAGAATTTCACTAGTCTATAAAAAGAGAAAACCTTCTCTGTAAAAACACCACATCATCTGACCAAGGTGCAATGTTATGACCATGTTTCAAAGGAAAACTTAACATTAACTTTTCTTTTCCAGCTGATAATGCAGAATGAGTTTCCTCATTTTTGCAAAGGCAATGACTTTATTCTAGTTCCTTTCCTGTGACTCAAGGTTTCTTAGACACAGTATGGCACACAGATGCCTGACTGCTTTATGATTTTTCATGTCCCTGCTTTAAACGACATCTATTGTGGTGCTGGAGCCCAGTACACTATTTCTGATGCATATGAAATAATCAACAAAGAATTTATGTGGAAATTATGACTGTAATGAATTAGAAGTTTGTTTAAATTTTCATAAGCCCATTGGATGCATTTATGCCTAAAATAAAAACCTTAAAATGAAGAGTAGGTTGGGTTTTTTTCACTATCAACTAACATTTCTCCCAGGGATATCCTAAGATATTTGGAACTGATTCTATTTTATTCATGAGACTTGACAAAGAATATAACAATAAAGACTGCCTGAATGATTACCCATCTTCTTTTCATAAGATCAAAAGCAGCTCTCAAAACACTGCTTGAGAAGAAAAACTATAAAAAATGGTCAGTAAAAGAAAAATAAACAAATCTTTGACCTTGGTGATCTATATAAATGAAGCACAGGTGAAAATGCTTTTAAAAATTCATACATCTCTTGTATAGATAATTATAAACATTTTAGATAGATGCTTGGGATGAGGAGAGCTAGTCAATGGGATGGTCATGCAGCGGAAAACATGTTTTTGGAGGGTTGAATTTAAAAATGGACAAAATTGCAAAACATCATGCATGTCTGTTCTCCCAAACAAAAATTGAATGACTAATAAAAAGCAAGACACGTGATCATTTCCAGTGAATTCAAAGCATTATCATTTCCTTGAAGTTTCATCAAGCAAATATGGCATTTTTGAAAGACAAAAGGATTAAGGCTGAAGATTAAAGGAAACTGCATACTTTGGGATAAAATAAAGGAAAGATATGGCAAGGAGAATGGAAAAGAACTTTTTAAATAAAGGAAGAAAAGGAATTGAGATTAATCCTTTACAAAAACAAAACTTTAGGGGTGCGGGTAGCTCAGTGGCAGAGTGCTTACTGAGTGTGCAGAAGGTTCTGGGTTCCACCCCTAGCACCAAAGAACAGACAAAATCAAAAACAAAAACCTAAAAGGCAGCTCCTTCTTTCAATAAGACACTTACTTTCTCTTACATTTTCCAGATATCCAGGAAATTAAATTTTATTTTCCTGCTTATACAATTGTACTTACAAGATAAGCTACATGCAATTTTCTAATTTAGCACTGAATACACATTTTAGCAGATACTAAAACCATTCAGTGCTGTCTCAAGCTTGTAGCATCTTTAAAACATCCAATTTTACTGATGCTTGTGACAGATATTACAAGGCACCATCTTTTGGGGGAGCAGAAGGTGCTTAAGAAACACACCAGCTCAGATGTTCATCCTTAACGTCAGCAGAGGATTTATCACTGGGCTGCTATGACTGTTAACACAAATCTCATGATATAACTTCTTGAGACAGCCCTGATGAAGTTACCACCTTAATCCACCAATAAATAGTATGAGGGCTCCTGGGCAACCCAAGCTACTCAAACTGGACAAATTCTCAGAGTTACAGGATTTAAAGTCATGGTGGTGAGTCGTCACTTAAGCAGTTCTGTTCTATTAAATTCATGCCAAAAGGTTCAAAGGAAGATGAACTGGACATTAACACCTCGGAAGATTTTTAACAAGTTCTGTTGAGGCTGGTACTTTGTAAAAGATTTGTGTGTCGGAGTAGATCAGAGGCTGAATGAGTCACAAAGAGAGTTCTATCATTTTGAAACAAAAATAAAACCAACAAAAACAAATGTCGCAATGTGGAAAGAGTCAGAAGAAGAGTGTTTGCTACATAAGAGTAGTATTAAAAGTGTGGCCAGAATCATAAATATGAAAAGAGAAAACAAAATCTCAGAAGAAATTCAATGCATGTGGGAGTATCTGGGAAACTCAAAGGCTAGGAAGGACCAATGATCCTTTTGGGAATAGAGAAGGTCATTTTAAGGATGGCATTGACCACTCAGTCTTTATTTCCACAAAAGCAGAACCTGACTGAATGAATTTAAATTACAGTAATCATCAGGGGAAGAACATCCTATTCATGAATGCAGAGAACCCTGGGAAAAGCCACTATGGAAGCATATTCTGTTCTAAAGCTCCTTTCAAACCTTTCAAAGGGACCCCAGCCAGCAGGCCCCCCCGGGGGTGGGAGAAGCTAGGTGCCAGAGGACAGCAGTGCCAGCTCCTCCTCATGGGCACCACTTCACTGGGCTATTGTGCAAGCAAAAGTTAGGTGGGAATTCCACGGGGAAAAAGGCTATATTCTGCAGTTCAAAATAAGTTGTGCCTTGAAAAAAAAAAAAATTTTTTTTTTTTTGCCTGATCTCTCTGATCTTTCAGTATTAAAACTGGAAGACACTTTATTTTTCACAAGGACTTTCTTGTAATGTCCTGATTTTCTTGAAAAATCAGGGTGGTGGTAGAGGACATTACTGAATGTCAATCCCTTGGTTTAAAAAGCTGAGAACATTGAATAGACATAAGTAAAACAAAAGTGTTCTAATTTACTTTTCCCCTGTTAGAGTTAAGAACTTTCTATTTGCTCCTATTAATAAAAGAAGGGTACTTCCCTATGTTTTTTTTAATTACCAATCTGGGGAAGTGAAGATGGTAAATTTTCTGTGAGCTCGTTCCTACTGTTTTAATTAACTAAAAAAGCAAGTATCTCTTTTAAGAGTGAAAGTATCCTTCTGCTTTGAATCAGCTCCTTTGAGGTCAAGTGACGTGATGGCTAATGATCAAGACAGCCACTTCTGGAGGTGGCCAAACCCTCACCCTGGGCCCTGGAAGCCTCTCTCTGGATCAGCTACAATGTTTAGCCTTAATTAAGAAGTCAGATGGTTCCACAGACAAGAGAGAAACAAAAGGGGGAGAAAGCTGCTGCTAAGTGACAGTATGGTTAGAGACTGAAGATGATGGTAAATGGGCCCTAGAGGGATATGGCAAAGAGAGGGGAGGAGAGCAGGCTCCACAGGAGAAAGGCCATGATGCTTGACTGCACATCACAGAAATGACAAGGCTGTCCTCACCACCGTCCTGGTGACTCACAGACTTCTGGTGGATTCTCAAGAGAACCCTTTTAGTACAGCGGTCCACTGTGGCAGCCCACTTCCGCTTTGCCTCCTCATCCTCCTCCAGCAAGCACTGCCTCAGGTCCTGCTTCTCGGCCTTGCTCAGGGTCCTGGCTGAGGCAGGACGCACTAGCTGGGTCAGGTTCAGGTGGCTGTAGAGACTCCGCTCCACCACGTAGGTGACATTGAACTCGCTGACCGAGGCGCGCCCGCGCGCCCTCCTGCCGGGGAAGCTGCAGCCTCCTCCCCCTTTGGCCTTCTGCCGGGGCAGTGGCAGGTCGCATGTCGTACCGTTCACTCCTTTTCTGGAGGGACGCTGGCAGAGAAAAGCTCTGGAACAGGAATAATTAGTATCCGTTTTCTTCAAGCGGATTTGCTTGCGGACACTCTGAACCTCCTCCAGGGACACCAGGAAGTGGTGCCTACGGCGATGGCTGTCATAGAAGAAAACACCATCCGTACTTACCCCATGGCTCAGGGACCCAAGGCTCTTCTTCATCTCTCCCTCTGTAAGTGAGCGGGACACTTTTTGGGCCTTCTCTTCTTCTGGGTAGGAGAAAAACGTCCCCATCTTCTTAGGGGGCTTAATCAGACCCCGACTCTCTCCTTTGCTGAAGGTTTTGACCAACTTCCGGCCAGCTCCCCAGGTATCCAGGCTGCTGGACGATGGAGATGTAGTGAGTGAGTCAGTGTCATCTTCAGGAGGTTTCTCAGGGGAGCCATCGATGACAAGTGGCTTCTTATGCACTCCAGAATAAAGGGCAGCCCTTTCATCCAAGACGGGGGCATTCTCAAACACAAGCTCCTCTCCACCTGGAGGGAACCAAAAGAGTTCTCCAGTGAATGAACTTTTGCATTCTCCAACAGAACTTTCTTTACATTTTCTGCTCTAATAAAGATCAAGCAAGTCACACAGAAACAACAGTGCTCTCTCTGTGCAAATCAGAAACCTCTTCATAAACATGACTCCTACTTAAATGGGCATATAACAAAGAAAATAAACTGGGCAAATGTATGTTTCATGCAAACAACATTAAAAGATTGTGATGTGCTTTCTGCTCCTTCTATAAATACCATGGTAAACGCAGCATCTTCAAAGACCTATTTAAAACGGCATTTGCAAAGTGGAAGCCAGTCATTATTACGATATGTCTTAGCTTCAGTTTCTAGGTACAATCTGCAGAGGCTCAGAATCAGTCTTCCCCCTTCTGAAAGACTTTCCTTTACGCTGGCTCTGGTGGCTTTTTATAGCTGGCCTGTGATGGATGCCATGTGGCTGACAGTGATTTTTTTATTAGTACGGATGCCATTTAAGTGATTAAATCTCCAAGAGAATATGGGTGGGGAAACACCATGAGGGGTTAATATCTTGCAAATGTATCTGACAAATGTTCTCCAATTCATCAGCCAAACACAAAAATTGAGGGAACTGGGTGATCCCAACTAGATATTCCCACCAACTCATGCCCGGCCTGAAGCACCAAGGGCATTTAAGGGCTCTGACATGCAGGCAGCTCCATGGAGTGTTCTACTTCGTCTCAAGGATTCCAGCTCTTTAAGTCTTCGCTGGAACCAGGTAGCAGCCAAGCCCTCCAGAGCCCAGTGGAAAGGCCTGGACTTGCTGGCAGGAATACTGAGTTCTTTTCTGCCTGTGTTATGTTAACAGATGTGAGAAAAGAAGTAGGTCAAGCTGTGGGTGTAGTGATCCCAACTGGCTGCGTCCCTTTAATTATAAGGAAACTTTGGAGCTTTGCAGCTTTCTACCAGCTGAATAGTGAAGAGGAAAAAATACAAAGTTCCTTGGAACAGAAAGACAGCATTAAACATACCAAATGGAACAGGGGTGCCAGTGCGTGGGTAAATGTCAGAGAGAAAGGGCGAGGGGACAATGTAATCTGAATAATAGCAGGCCTTTAAAATTCAAAAACTAACTCTCTCTTCCATTTGATGGGAAGTACAGTTAGAAATATACATTTTAAAAAAAACCCTGCTTCTATTAATCCAACCCAAGATCAACTTCATATTCAAGCCCAGGAAACAGTAGTAGGAAAGGGAGGGAAGTGGAGGAGATTCCAAACTGTCTATCCTGAAGTACATTCAAGACTTGCTCAGGGATCTTTTAGGAGAATTCAAAAGCAGGGTCCAAAGCCAGAGAAAATTTAGCCCAAGCATGTGAACAAGTATCATGGAAGTTTCTTTCTCTGTCCTTGGATACCTAATACAGTATGGAGAGGAAAAGTCTAGTGCACCCTCTCCCAGAGTACCCTAGGGAAATGCACTCCACTTCCAGGAAAAAGTGAATGAGTCAAGGGCTGAGGTGCAGCTTGACAGCAAATTTCTGGATCAAAACAGTCAAACATGGCCATGGCCCATGCCAAGCTAGGTGTCCCTGGGCAGAGGTGAAGACCCTGAGTGACCTACTATCCTGAGGTCTGGTAGAGCTATGCTGGATACACTAAGGACCCATCACTCAGCAACAGTCTGGACACAGAGACTGTGGGGTTGTGGTCAGAGATTCCAATACCTCTGTGTTGCATTATATCCAGGTCTGGTATCAGCTGGGGCACACATATCCATAACATATGTGACTCCGTTTTCTAGTTCTGGAAAGTTGGCACCTTGTAAGGAGTCTGGAGGGAAAGATATCAAATGCACCTGAAGAGACTGAAGAGACTGTGCCAAGCCCATGCTGAGGCATACACAGCACTGGCTTTTGTAGGTTTCTGAGTAGTCGCCCAAACTTTCATCCTTGTCCTAGCCTCCTGGGACTCAGGGCATTGCTTTCCCCATCTTCCCTGGCCTCACAGACATAACTATCCCACTGGAGGAATAGCCATGATATGCTTACTCCATCTCATTTGCTGAAACCAGTTTCACAGGAGGGCCTTTACTTTATCATATGCAAGCACTCCAGTGGTGCAATCAGCGTGCAGTACTTATATTTTATCATATGCAGCTGTTCTCAGAATACTGCAGGCAAGGTACCTCTGACCAGAGGAAATGGGATGACTTATTGCCAGAAACACAGCTTTGCACTCTGGATTCCAGCCCTGGCTGGGCCACTCACCAGCAACATGCCCTTGGGCAATTCCTTCTGCCTCTGAGTTTCATCTGTGTTCGCGCCTACTTATCTCTACATAACATCCCCAATGTGGCTACTGTGAAGGTGACACTTAATGAAAAAGCCTGTGTACAAGCTGGTGGTTCTTACCAGGTTAGATGAGCTGGCACACTCAGGAGAGTTTTAATTCTAGGGATAAGACACAGAAATAGGTGCAGAGAGCTGACACGGCCTGAATTACATACAGCCCAGGTTCGCTGTACCAGTTACAGACTCAAAGTTCGGGTGAGAAGGGTGAAGATGATGAAGAACTATCACCAGCCTGGCCTTCAAGTGGAAACATCGGATGTTCTGGGGCAGTCAAGCTGCCTGGACAGGATTCTGGGCCTTTTGCCGGCTGGCTGAGCAACATCAAGTAAATTATTTTGTCTCTTTGTGTCTGTTTCCTTCTTTGTGAATGAGGATGGAGGAAGTGCCTGCCCTTGGTAGGTATTCTGAGGATGGCATATTAAAACGGAACATAAAACCTAAAGTGTTTAGGAAAGTGTCTAGCAAAAAGAATACGCTCAACAAATAGTAATTACTATTCAGATGACTCAGTTGGGCACAGCCTTGCAGGAAGTCAGTCCCAGAATCAAATCTCTGTGAATCCAAGGGCACTGAGGCAGAGGACTTGTTGGGACTATGAACCCTGACAGCTGTGGCAGCCTTTCCCATTCACTAGGTCTTCTGACAATAAAGAGTCTCGGAGAATTCCTTCATTCATGTAGGGGTTGGAGAGGGTTATAGTCTAGCAGGGTATCCAGGCACAGCACACAGCGGACTCCCTGAGCTACGCTCACACCTGGGGACAAGCCGGCCAGTGGCTGCTCAGTACCCAACTCATCAGACTCGAGTTTGGTCTGCAACTTGAACTCAATCAAGTCCATTTTCCATCCATGCTGCCTAATTTATATCCAAAATCTAGTGATTATTTTTACTTTTAAATGATCGCTTTTGCTATATTTTTTCCATTTTTTTTTCCCCCAGGGAGGCCTCTCGGGGATATTGGGCTTAATTTATTCTGGCATAACTATGCAAATGAGGGTATTTCTGCATGTTTACAGCACTACTCTTGTGCAAAGGCTGCCCCGACACACTTGACTATCACGTGTGAAGGGCCTCCTGGGCAACGGGCCCAGTACCGGGTAGCTGGCCCATTTTATTTCTCATTTATAGACAAAGCCCACCAATCTACTTGTTATAGCTGAGATTTGATTTTGGCAAGTGTGCGTGAAGTTTGTTTTCAAATGTGCACTCAAGGATGAATGCTGGCAGTTGCATGTGGTTCTCCCAACAGTTCCAACTGGCACTCTTTGCATGATTTCGTTAAGACCTGACATGGGAGGAGAAAACCAGGGTGCATTCTGCAGTATGGATAGCACGGGTGACAAGCAGGTAGTAATCCACATGTAAAATCACTGCACTCAAATATAAACCAAATTGCCATGCAAAAAGACATCCAAATGCAACCCTGGAATTCAGACAACTCCAAGTTTATGAAATAAGCCATAAAGCTCAGCTCACCTCACCAGCCTCCCCTTTTTTCCTTCTAAACCTCATTGTTCCTGTCATCTCCTCACCTTCAATATTATTCTAGAAGATTTAAACCAATTAATAATTACAAACAGTTAGAAAGTGTCAGTAATAACCAAAACCCTTATCTTGGTAAAATGAGAGAAAACTCAGTTCTCTACACAGGTTGGCTTGATTTATAAAGAATAAAAGAGCCTCTATAAAAATAATTTTAAAACTTGTAAGTTAAAATTTTGAGATTCCTCACAATGAAGGTGTAACATTTTAACAAAAAAAAATTTAAGGTATAGTCTTTCCAGTACTTTTTTCTAATTTGCTTATTATCATTTTCTAAACAAAAAAATGTTATACTTTTCACTGGTCTTTTTGGGAAAATTTTACACAATGCTTCAAATACACATTACTAAAAGGGGAAAAAATAAAGTTGGGATTTAAAAGGTCTTAATTGCAATTCCAAGGTTATCTAGTCATTACAATGAATCCCAGCTGATGCCTCTTTTGACATTATTGTTTCATCTTTGCAGCCAGCAACATAGCTATTAAAGATTCCCTTAGAATTTAAGGTCTTTAAAGCTCCATTGGAATTGAATTTGAGGTTATTTATGAGAAAACAAAACATCCTTCCAGGATTTGAATATTAAATGACTCAACTGTTGAGTTGTTGTTCAAGATGGATATCCTGCATATTGAATTCACACTAAACTCACTGAGCAAGGACTACAGTCCTTTTCAGAGTTACAGGCTTATGCTAAGGAGTTATTAAGTTTATATAGAATACTACAAACTCATAACTTTAGCTATAACCCACTTTGAGATTTCACAGCCACATACTAGCCATTTTCCGTCTTTATCACATGTCAATTACCAAGCACCCAAACGCTTAACTCCAGAGTTCTTTGTTTTACAACACACTGAGTTTCCCTGTGCTAATGTACAGACAAAATTTTGTCAGCTGCTGCCAAAACCCAATACATTTTCCACTTGAAATCATGTTCATTTTCTACTGAAAAAGATCCCAAGTGATTGCTTTTGGAATAACCAGGGTGGAGTTAGTTGGCTTTTTTTTTTTTTTTTACCTTCAGTGCTGGGCTTTTTCATTTCTTCCACCCTAATTAGTTTCTTTCGGACTCTGCGAGTGGAATTCACCAGCTTGTGTAACCTCTTAAACTTCACCGACTCCTCAGTCTCATCATCCGATTGTTCTCTTGACTGGCAAAGAAACAGAGGAAAAGTTAATCCGGTGACTGCTCCAAGTCTTGCCCTTGCAGCTCGCTGCAGCTGCCTCTCTGGCAGTTTGAACTTCGCTCAACAGCGGGGTCAATGAACTCGGCCCACCAACATATTTGCCCAACAGGTTCGTAAAGTTCCCCTTCTCATCTTAAGGTCCAATTCAGTGCAGAGTGAAGTCCTAGGCACAAAAACCTCATCTTTGCCCTTGACTGGCAAGTGAGCATTTGTCACATTCCACTATGTCCCTGAATCTTTTAAGACAACTCCGTGAGACTCTCACTCTGAGCTGGCCCTGTCATTCCAGTTATACTGCTGTGGTTTGGGCCAAGCTCTCCTCTGTCTGGATGCTGAACATGGTCATCAACTACTTCTCCAAACCAAAATTCTGTTGACTTTTTCCAGTCCTCTCCTGAAAATCAAAACCAGCAGGCAAGAAAGGCAAAAGGATACAAAAAAGGCTTCTCCTGCCCCATTTCTTAGGACTGCCTGCCACATCACAGCCTTCCCTTCCCTTCCCTCACTCCCAAAGCGAATGTGAGGACAGCCCCACATTCCTCCAAGGGGGACAAGGGAAAAAGCTGACCTTTCAGCCATATAGTTCAGTCCATATTCCCCAGCATCCCATTCCATTCTGCAGCAATCCAAGCATGCTCTGGCCCAGCTGTTTTCCCTCAAGTATCAAACATTACAGAGAGGGAAAAAAAATCTCTCTCTGCAGCAAAGACCCAGGCTAAAAACAATCCTTTCCTTGTGAACAAAATGAGGGTTTCGTTTCCAAGTTAGCTACAACATTCAATATGCAGCTTCCTCTGGAGTAACTATGCAAAATATGGAAAAGCAAAAGAAGTTTCCTCCTAAATGTGCGTGCTGCTCAGGGGCTGGGTGCTTGGCCAAGCAGTAAGGGAGCGTGCATCTTTGGCACGCCCTGTGAAGCCAAGCACTTCCAGCTGATTCTGCACATCCCAACAACCTCTCGCCATGTCCTCAAGCCTAGTTCACAAAATAGCAGGGAAAGAAATGACTCAAACTAAAAAGAAAAATAACAACAAACCACATCTCCAAATATGAGACCAACAATGAGATGTTTCTCCCCAGAGCAAGTTCTCGTTAGTCCCAACTTTACAGATAATAAAATGGGCACGCAAGAGTTAACAAAGAATAGTTCAAAAGAGGAGTAGTAGAGATTATATTAATAACTTAGGCATAAAAATGGTGTACATTATGAGGGACCAATTATTTTAACACTATGCCTTTCTCCAAGGGATAAATACCAACTTGCTTCCTGGCCACTTCCTCACTGCATGTAGTGCTTTTCCTTTCTTCCAGCGTAACCACAAGCAAACCATTTACCCACTAACGATTATCATAAATGTATCAACAAGTGAGCAGTGTTTCTCAGTCTTTCCTTCTGTGAAATGCATGGATATCTATATCCAATTTCTGTAAAATTCCTACATAAAATGTTGTATACAGATTTCAGAATTAATCGCTGGCTCCCTGTAAAGAATAGAAACTGGGGCCTCAAGTAACAGAGGAAGGATGTTGACAATTAGGCTGCATGCACTTGGGTAAAACTTAAAAGGTAAATAAATAAATAAGCAGAGCTCCATATACATAATAGTACTGTCTGGTTTGAATTTCACTTTTACTTGTTTGAACTGTTGATTAGTAAAAAAATGAAATGGTAGGGTGGACAACCAGAGGAATGAGACCTTGGTTAACCCTCATTCTGGGTAATCAGCACCTGAATAACCCACAGTGCATGCAATTACACATAAATGTTTAAAAACACTGCACCCTCTTGATGCAGCTTGAATGCTAAATAATCCTAACAGAAGGATCAACCTTGTATTACAGAAAGTCTCAGTACCTACCAATGAGAAAAAGCTAGAGTATGTCTCTAACCTCATATTAAGCGCTCTGAAGTTAGGTGAAAATAAATGAGCGCTGACTTTTGCAATCAGTATACAGCAAGCTATGTTATAGGATACACCTCTGTGATGTATAATGCCGAGCTTACTGGTTGTTTTTAGGTGGGGGGGGTGTTGAGGACGTGAAAAGAAATAGAATATAGAAATGAGTCATACAAAAATGTTAGTTTATAAAATGCAAAGCACTTATGGAAAAGGTGCATTCAAGCAACTTTCCACAGAAAAATCAAAACAGACACCAGGATGAGAGGCACAAAGGCAATGTCCCTCACAAAGCCCTCCTTTCCTCTGCCCAGATTCACTGTGGTGAAAAATAACATATTCCAGGTACTTATTTAATTGCTTTCACATGTTCTATTTACTGTTTGAGAAATGTGAGCTATTCAGAGTTTTGAACTGATGTTATTCCTATTTTTCTTTTTAAAATGAAGATTTTGGAGGTGCCTGCCACTGACAAGTCACAAACCATGGCAACCAAGAACTTCTCTTGTATTATCGTGCTTCAGACAGTCCACAAGACTGAGGCAGCACCATTTATATGAAGATAAAACCCAAGTCATTCAAGAAATATATATGATTTTTAAAATAAAAAATTTCCTCTTAGGTTACTTGAGTTCAACCACATAGCCCAAGGATGCTTTTCATTGAGGGAGAAGTGTTGACTTCTTACTTCCCTCTGAGTTTGGAAGGAGTTGTGAAATATTTGCCTTTAAAAGTTCTCCCCAGCTGTTTTAACATAGTTGCTGTAAAAGGCTGCATTTCTGCCTTACTAGGCAGTAGAGTAGAAATGCTTCATGTCATGCTTTTCAAATAACCATGTGGCACTTTCTAAATACTGAAAATAGTAAATCATTGTCTTTTTTTTTTTCCTTTCAGGAAATTCACTACAAAGGAAGGAAGCTTGAGAATTTTTTATGACATATTTATAAAAGTATAGAATTTTTCAATAAAATACTGAAAATATTTTAAAAAACAATCTTCCCACCTAAAGGAACTCTACAGAAGAGAAAGGAACTACGCACTGCATATAAAATAAGATTCCATGAAACCAGTTCAAAGCTATCATAGAACAGGTTTTAAATAAACCAAAGGGGGAAAATAAAAGTATATTTCACATGTATTCAAATATGAGAGGCTGAATGAGAGTTTACTAAAGTTTAAAAAATGTACTTTAATTTGACTGCCTGTAAACCATAAGGTGAACTCAATAATCCGTATCCCCCAAACTTTCAAGAGAAAAAGGATGTGGAAAGTGGTTTTACAACACTGTAAATAGAAACATTTGATTTCCAGCCACTCCGCTGCAGATTTTTTCCACCAGAAAGCCCATATGGCTCAACTTTTAATTACTTTGGCTAATGCTATATGTAGTAATTCTGTGGTGAATGCTTAAGTGTTTCATTTCTGGTTTCCATAGCAACATTACATCAGATTGCAGACAGCTGGCTCCACAGTTTTAAACCATAACAAATTGACCAAGCCAAGGCACAAAACTATAGCTGCTTTAAAGAGATAGCACACCATTCGGCTGCCAGGGTGCTGAATGGGGAACCTACGGGCCATTTGGCATGAGAGGGAGGGTGGAGCCTCCTTCCTCTCCAGCTTCTTTTGGAACAAGTGCATCCTTGACACATCTGCGATGTTCTAATGAGAAAGTCATGGAGCCAGCGTGGAGAACTTTTCATAAGACAGTTACATTCGAGAGGATCAGAAAAAGGGAACAAAGTTAATCACGTCTGTAAATGTGAAGATCTGTGTGCTGGAGCACACTCCCAGCTCGGTGAGAGCCTGCCACTGCTGTCTGAAACAAATACTTCACTCAACCTGATCACAAACAGTTCTTGCAACTGGGAATAAACACTTTCCAAAAGTCACACGGCACATCTGTGCCCGCACAATCATAATGAGTCTGATGGAATAACGGTTCACCCAAACTTGTGAGAGGCAACTAAACCCTTTTGGGGACTGCTTGAGACCATGCTGAGTGCAAGATTACAGCAGCGCCCTTCGCAGAATCCCTGGCTAAACTTGCTTCCCCAGCTCCAAGCCCACAATGTGCTGTCACAATTAAGTGCTCTTATCTCTCCCAGTGTCATATAGCAGTATAAGACACTTAAGTGCCTCTGAAAATATTTTTCTATTGCAAATGTACTTGCTTGAGAAAAATCACAATGGTTTCTGTTTTAACCCCACATGTAATCAAACATCAATTCTTCAACTTTTTAGGTCCCCAAGCTGTCAAGGAAGTTACACCTTACACAGAAGTTAAGAGAAGGAAGCCATCAGTTGTAGTCTTCTGAAAAACTAGGTGTGGCACTGTCTGAATTCAAGTACCCCATGCGAAAACCCAGCACAACTCACAACTGAGCTCCAACCCACGTTCTCAAAAATAATATTTGCCGTTCCCCTCAAAAAACTCTGCATGGTTACTGGGTAAGCCTGCTGGGCAAGAATGCTCAGGGTGGTAGGGAAGGCAGGGGGGAGAAAGGAAAAATTCTAGAGGAATTCAAACAGAAAAAAGAGAGAGAGATATGCATCAAAAGCAGGAGCAAGCAACAAAAAAGTTCTCAAAGCAACAAAAAAGTTTTCCTTTCCCATGAAATATATTCAGTGACTTACCGGCTTCGGCATTTAGCAGGCGTAAGGGGGGGCAGCTGTGAAAAGGTCCGGTACCCCCACCCCTCCCCACTCTGAGTGCCTCTCGCTCTGATCTGTCAACTCCACGATGGCAAAGTCAGGAACAGGCACTCCTCAAACATGTTCTCAGCAGTTACATGATCAGGCAGGCTCCGCCGTCACAGCCCAGCATCCAAAGGAGAGGAAAGTGAAGACACTGGATTCAATTAGCCACTCTCTGCCTGCTGCCTGACTCCACAGTCGCTTGCTAACTGCATAACTTGTAAGAAAGGCATAAGTCATCAGCTCTAAGCAAATCTCCTATTCACCACAAGGAAAAAAGGGAGTGTTGTGCATGGCCAACAATCCCTGTTTTCACTGAGGAAGGCTCCCTGACCTCCTGCTGGCCTCCAGTTCCTTAATTACTGTCTATGGAATTCCACAGAAAAGAAAGAAAAAACGCGAGAATCTGAACAAATCCAGGACAAGGACTCACTCTTGAAAGTGACTAAACTTAGCAAACGATCTCCTTTGCAGATACTCTTCTAGACCTTCCCTTATGGGAGTAGTTGCAATTGAAAACAGACACCTTCCAGGGGCTATTTTTGAAATTACTGAATTAAAACTTATGATTTTGGTTTTCTCCTAGAATTGTCTATTTTTTACCTCACTTTCTCCTTCCCTACTCCTTTTTCTATTTTAACCACAAAAGTAAATGTAGGATATTTTCCTGTCACTGGGTCTTCCAAAACTGTCTTCTCTAATTGTTTCAGGACAGCTGAGTTCTCTTGGATTCTAAAACATAAGCACGAGGACCATGTCACAAGATGATCATTTAATTTTCTCAGGGGTCTCTGGGGAGCACCGGCACATGCTGTTATTTAAACAGAACATCTTCTAAATAAGACAAGACTGGAAACCCATACAAAGTCTCCATGACATGGGCTGCAAGGCATGTCTGTATTTCCAAAGCTAAACTCATCCAGTAGGTAAGCTGGTTATTCCCACGGTGCAGTTTGAGCTGATTCCTAGATGGTACTGTCTGTCCCACTGTGGGGGCTTTTAGGGCATTTATGTAAGGACTTAGCTCTTTGGGGACATCACACAACACAAATAAAATATCTAGCTACGCAGGACCTACCAATGACTACTGTCCCTCCTAGAAATAGCAGGTTTTATTTGGAGGCAGTCCGCAGGTTCCCTAAAATGAAAACAAGAGAGGCCAGAACCCAGAGCTCTCAAGTAGAAGGTCATATTTTACCATGCAGAGATTTAGGTCCAGCAGCAGGCCCTCCTGCCCTCCTGAGCACCTGGCCCCTGGCTCTGATTCCTTGGTTCCCTGGCATTTCACTCTTTGTGGAGAATTGCATCAGTCTTGCAGTCTGCTGCCCCAGAAGTGTTTCCTCCCACACTTCATAAAAAATGTCTTCTTTTCTTCCACAAGGCTGGCCACAACTTCCCTGTATGACGTACTTCCCCCTATGACAATAGGATTCTCCCACAGCTCTCTGGTTTCAGACTCTTATCTTTTTCCCACGCAAGCTGCAAACTGTGGCAGGTGCTTTTCCGAGATGATGCTTCCAACTCTATTTATCAAATGCACCAGGGCCACACGCTGTGTGAAATACTGACATGCATGCCTTGTGCACTGGACTTGGTTCTTCCCTGGCCCTACTCTACCTTGACAGGATTGACACCTACGCTGTACTGTTAGCTCAGAGCTCCTTAAAACTGGCCTTCTCGCCTTCACTTCCCAGTTACGTGGGGAAACTAAGAAAACAAGAATGCCGCCAGAGGGTGGAAAAAGGGAAGGAGATTAACCTAAGGCCTCTAAAGTCACAATAGCCAAGTCCTCCAGCAAATCACCTGTTCTAGCGGTCCTAGGATTTCTACCTATGAATTGGTATGATGACATTTGTCTTAATGCACTGTTGATTTCTAAACTGCATGCATAGAGAGATGGAGGTGATGGTACATGCCCATAATGCCAGTGGTCTGGAAGGCTGAGACAGGAGGATTATAAACTGAAGTTGACCCTGGACAACTTAGTGGGAATGGAAATAAAATAAGAGAGACTGGGGGGGGTGTGGTTCGGTGTGATGGCCCTGAATTCAATCACCAGTGCTGGCCCCAAAAAATTTAAAAATAAAAAAATTGCACACACATAATCAACACCTAGAATTCAGTGGTTCTGATTAGCTCTGCCTTCTGGTTACCAAATGAAGTTCACCTTAATCTTTAGAAACTGTTCTCTTAGGTGTTATGGAAACAGCAAGACCAAGGAAAGCTTTCTCATGTGAAGCCAGAGACATGTGACATTTAAGTCTGGATGCCACAGGTTGCAGAGCAGACTGAGAGGACTGGAAATCAGAAGGAATGTGGGTTCAGATCCCCTGTGTGCCCCTGGGAACAGTCTACGGCCTTGGGTTCTTGGGAGACTGAAAGGAGATGTCAGGCTGGTACCTGCTAGCCAGGAAAACCCCAAAGCAGTGTGAGAGGCTGTGGACTTTGAATAAAAATTTATATAGGGGTAGAAGAGGATGCTTCCTTGCAATGTCACTGCCACTGCCTTTTAAGGATGATTCTTTGGGGATTTACTGAACTATTCAATGTAGGGTTCTGTGTGGGGGACTCTACATGGATTTGTCTTTTAGAAGACGAATGCTCCCCAGGAGCTGATCTGATCTATTTGCTGTGCCCTGTATATTCAGTGCCTGCCCATAACAGACCCTCAGTTAGTATCTGTGTAACTGGTGTGAAATGAACTTTAGAACTCCTAGTTGGGTAGCTCTCAGCCCCTGACTGGTGTCTGAGTGAGATGGGGGAAATTTGAAAATGTAAGTCAGCCAGGTCATCCTGGGAAAGTACTCGCTAAAGGCACAAGTTTTATCCTCTAGGTAGTGGACTTTAATCTACTCAACATACAGTAGGTGTGCACAGTGGCTCAACTGTACAGATTTGAGCATGTGACTTCCTTGCTCAGGAACTAACTGTTCTCTGGGTCCTTATAACCTGGTTCACAGGCTTTGCTGTGGAATGTGACTTTGTGTGGTCAGCTCTTTTCTCTGTCTGCCCTGCCCTGCCGTGTGAAAGAGTCTCTCAGGGCGCCTGGTTCTCTCCTAGCTCCTCACACACCCTGTCTTCCTGTGGTGGGCCCATCACTGCCCTGCCGGCTCTGCTAGGAAGAGCTCTACCCACTGCATTATGAAGCCTCGCCTCCTTCAGGCTTTGTGGCTGCACAGCAAGAGAGGTTTAGCCAAGGCCTCGGGCACACATGTTGTCACTGTTACGAGGCTTCTCGCTGAACTTTGTAGGGACAATGAACACGGTGACAGTATTTCCTGTGACAATTCTAAGTGGCACTTTTTATCTACTTCTGATTGCACATGATGTTTGTTTGTTTGTTTGTTTGTTTTGAGGTGCTTGTGATTGAACCCTTGGCCTTTGCACTGAGCTACATTACCAGCCCATTTTTTATTTTTATTTTGAGGCAAGATCTCACTGAGTCACTAAATTGCCCAAGCTAGACTTAAACTTATAATCCTCCTGCCTCAGCTTTCCAGAATTCTGGAATACCTGATATATATTTAACTGTTAAAACTTTGAACAATGAAGAATATACAAAGGAGAAAGAGAAATCACCTATTCTTACCACGTAGCCAGAAAAATTAGCAATATTTTTATTTATGTGTCCTCCCATTTTCCAACACACATACATACAGTATATCGTTTTGCTTGTTTTTATACAATAAAGCTGACAATTGACCTTTACCTGCCCCATTTCCCACTGTCACTATCTCTGTCCCCAAAAGCTCCCTCAAATGAACACAGGCTCAAGTGAAACAGCATCCCTGCCCATAATCATGACTCTTCCTTGAGATTGCTGCTGTCAATAAAGACTTCCTTCAGAGAAAGCCTGGAGCTCTCCATTTATACCACTCAAACAGTTTTAAAACCTGCTCCTTAAAATTAACATGTTTTGAACATGTTCCCATGTCAACAAAATATAACAATATAATAATAAACCAACAGTATTCTCTCATAGAATTGTTTACTTAAATATGCATGCTGGTCACTATACACTCCCAGCTGCCCATCCAATACACACTTTGTGATAAAATTTCTGGCATGCTTTATATATTTTTAAAAAGACAATTAGATTATAGAATTAGTGAGTAAAAGCTTATCTTTAAGACTTCCACTACATAGTAATAACCTGACCTGAGACTGGTTTTATTTTAAAATCTCACAAGTGATGAAGAGGGGAAAAAGAGAGTGCCTATTTCCTCCTACTATTACCAACCCCGAACTTTGCCATATTCATTTCTACTTAGATAATAAAAATGAGTTTCTATGATATTTCCTGACTCGAATCACTGAATGAATATACTAATTCAAAAGGGCAAGGAATACAAACATGAATGAGCTGCATTCCCTAGATATATACAAAGGTACAGTGGAGAGTCTAAGGCTGGGGAGAGCCCCAGACAACTTCAGAAATATGATTCCTGTATGTCACCTGTGATGACTGCACAGGGACCCATATTTGGGACAACTTATTTGGGGATTGGGGAAATTACAACAGGCTTTAGTAAGGGGAATGTGTTGGGGATCTTTCCATGTTCCTAAATGAACCCACAGTTCCAGTGTTTTGGACAGTCCAGGGGCCCCACTGCTTTCTGTCACCTCTGACCTTGGATGCTCTCCTATCTACTCAGGCACGGAAGAGCTCAGCTGAAGCCCTTGCCCTTTAACAGCACTGGACACAATCAGCAGCTCCTGGCCCTCTCCTTCTCCAAGCTGGATTTCATAACCTCTCACCAATTCTGATCTCCCTCCACCATCCAAGAACTGATGGGTCCAAGGTCCGTCCCTACCCTGAGGACGGCATGATGTGTTGCTCTTTGTGTTTACAAAAACTTAGTTTCACTGTGTTTAAAGAAGTCACATTTAGTTAGAAATGTGTAACTACATAAAATATGAAACACATTGTGGGGATTTTGTTCCTTTTTCTTTTATCACAAAGAAGTCAGGGTAGGAAACTCATCTGTTTAGTAAGAAATATTTTGCTCCTTAGATGGTGACATCATTACCCTCTGAATTTGGGAATTTTTTGTCAGCATATGGGGGGAGGTGAGATTCCACTCTTGTCCCAGAGGTACAGCGTAACATGGAAATAATCTTCCTGGCAGCTTCAAAATTAACTAGTTGCTGCCAGTGGTGGTAATAGAGGAGGGGAGGAATGGAGAGAGGGAGTGAGGAAGGGAGGAGGGGGTGGAGATAATTATAGAGATTTCTACTTAGAAAAAGTATGTGAGAATTTGAGGTAAAATTACTGTCCCTTAGGGGCCGAGGCTTGTCAGCACTTAATTTGCCTAAGAAACTTTAAATATTAACAACAAACCCAAAAAGAGCAGCAAATGGATGTTACTTTCCATAATAAACTCTATTCTGTTTCTTAAACTCATAAGTACATAGCTGCTTTTAACAACCCCAAATAAATTTGCTATTTTTCCCAAAAAGAGGAAGGAGAAACAGAAGACCTCAGGAGTGCTGCCTCCAATCTACAGTGACCTTAGAACATGGGTGAGCCCACCCGCCCCAACATACAAGTTCCTCTGAAGCAGAGAAAATGCCTTCCCTGCTTCCCAAAGAGGTGGGAGGGGGTGAGAAGAGAGGACTGAATTCCTTGCTTTCTGCATATCTCTGGGAGATTTTTTTGCATGGGATTATGTCACCCTCCCCAAAGGTCAGGGAACCAGCTGCTCATATGTGAAATAGGCTAAGACCATAAAGCTAAGGTAGCAAGCAGTGCTGAGAAGTCAGTCCACAGCTCTACTGATCCCTTGTTAGGGTTGGGGTGATTGTCCCCAAAGCAAATCTATGGGCCAAGGCACCCATACCTCAAGCTCTTCTGTCCCTAGGGCCATGGACTCTCACACAGCCCTGTGCCATAGGGAGGGGATGACTCAGAACAGCACTGCCAAGTAGGGCAATTACATGTGTTGGAAGCTCCAGCTTCTGGAGCCGATGAAGTGTTCAGCCTCGAAGCAGTGAGTCTCCTTAGGGACTGGGTGGTGCTGCAAAGTCACATTACTTTTATGGCATCTCAGACCAACTGACTCATGGATCAGGCTCAATGACTTCTTGGATAGGGCTGTCAAACAAATCAGTCTAGGCAAAGGGCAACACAGAAATGTAGGGGGCCAGATGACCATGCAGGAAAAGTGAGGACCCCAAGTGGCTTCCTCCAACCAAAATTATGTCACCAGGTCAGTAGTCAGTTGTCGAGGTTGGAAGTAGGTGGGCCTGCAGGCACTCCTAGAGTAATAACCTACAACCTCACCATGATTCTCCTTCTGTTTGCAGAATGAATGACAAATTTACTTCAAGTTCCAAACTGAAGAAATCTGGGCTGAATGTATTTTCAAAAAAGAAAGCATTTAATGCTGGGAAGGCTATTTGTGGCTATCTAATTGGTAAAAACTATCAGGTCACAATGTCTACTGAACACTGAACCACAGAATATCCTTTTCACAACAACTGACAAAATGAATGACCCCTCCTCCAAAAACAAAAATAGCTAAAATTTAGCAAAAAATTCCACCAACAGGCAAACAAGGAAAGGTACACATCAAATGTATTAAAATTTAAAAACTGCATGATCAAGGTAAGAAACACATTTCTGAAGGACTTCATTTCTCCAAAAACCACACTGGCAAAATCCAAGAATTCTTTCGTATAACCCCAAATCTGGAAGGAAGCAAAGCAAACTGCATGGGCTCTTTGTCATTTTTCTGACCCAGGAGCAATGGAAACAGTTACTAGAGAACAATGAGTGAAAGAAGAGGAAGTCAATAGTGAAGTTGATCCTGATTAAAATTAAGCCCCTGGAACTCACTAGAATTTGAGAAAAGAGTTAGAATGGTGGTGCCCCCCCACACACACACACAACTGCCCTCACAAACTAACTGCCGCAAACTGCAAAACAGCTCATTTAACACAGTCTAAGGAAAGAAGGTGCAGGACAGGTTCCCAATGAAGATATTACTCTGCTTTTCTGGCCATTCCATCAGGCTACAGCAAGAACAAACACAAATGGTCCACAAAATAAAACTCTCAACTGCATCTTGGAAGAAAGTGAGGTCCATTGTCAGATAACATGGCAAACAGGTCCAAAAGTGACCCTCTTCATATTATTATGAACAGAAAATGTGATCAGAGCCACCCAAACATGACCCAGGGAAGAATAAGTTAAGCATAACAACTATTCAAACTGACTATGGCAAGAAGGAAACAGAAAAGGAGGAAGGAAGGAAGGAAGGAAGGAAGGAAGGAAGGAAGGAAGGAAGGAAGGAAGGAAGGAAGGGAGGGAGAGAGAGAGAGAGAGAGAAAGGGGGATGGAGAGAAACAGTAAGAATGGGAACGGGAAGTAAGAAAGGGAGGGAAGAGAGAGACAAGAGAGAAACAGAGAGAGTAAATATGAATGAATCCAATCTTTTGATTTCATTTCTTCACCACAAGAAAATAAAAGGAACAGGATGAATTTCCTAACAGTTGGCTCACTCTATAAAATAATTTAGCAAAAACATTACATGAGAACTTGAATACAAGATAAAAAACATGAATGATATGAATTTAAAAACCAAAGATGTAAGGAAATAGAGCACACCAAAAAATTCATTATAGAACCAATTTATAAAGAAGAATGAGCGAAGCACTCCAATATATACCCTAAAAATCAAAATATGAATAAAAAGAAAAGCTTCATATTACTTAAATAAATGTTTTCCTATCGCCCAATCTTTAAGACTCACCCTGCATTTCTTGTAGACTTTGGACTTACTGCTCCCTTTACCTGATACTCACACTCTCCATCTCCTGGAGAACTCTCAGTGCCAGCCATCTCCCGGGGAAGGCTTTCTAGACTCCACTCCAGGGCTTGATCCAGCACTTCCTGTGGGTATCTATACTGTGGCAGGAATATGCCCACAAGCATGCCACCCATTTGGTTGTTTCTCTTCTCAAACAAGCTTCCTGTGTGTAAGGACTGTGCATAGCAGGTACTCAAGAAACGTTCACTCAATACATGAGTAAAACAGTGCTCAAGATGGTATTCTCCTGGATCACATATGCAGAGTGAGACGTGATTTACAGTACATCTTTTAGGAAATTATTAGTAATGTTATGCAATGTAATGCTCTCCAAGTGAGTGTCACTGTCTGATGCCCAACTACAGTCTGTGGTTTTAACATAATGGATAACTGTACTGACAAAATTTAAATGGACTCTAAATGAGTGAGGGACTGCCTATGCTTTCAGTGAGTTGGCTTAGAATCCAGCTTATTGGATTTTTGGTCTGGATCCTATTCATGAACTACGAGAGAGCCTGGTACCTCTCCAGTCATCTAATAAATAATGCTTAGCACCAGGGCAAATCATGTAACAAAGAATAGGTGTGTGATGAATCAATAACACTGAAAACTGGCGGAAATATTCTCTAATCCTCAAATTTCCTGGGTGAGGGGAGGATTCCTCTTGAGAGCAAACTAAGGAACTGCTAGTGCTAATGAAATGCCAATTCCTAGCACAAACTAGAGTATATCTGTGCTTAGATATAATCAGCTAGCAGGAAAAATATGGTATAACCTCTCTGGTAGACATGTATTAGGTTGGAAAAATGAAATTGCCATTCTTATAGGGTGAAAGCTATTTGTGTCTTCAATTTCAAGAGGCTCAACCTAAAAACAGAAATAATAGACCTAACTGTCCAAGTGAAAAGCTCTTAAAGATAAATACTTTCAAATTATACAGTGCCTGGATATTTTATCACTATTTATTTGTATTCATATGGCTCTTGGTAAGTTGAGGGGGCACCTTCAGGCACTGCGCTCAACTTCCTGAAAATGTACAAAGCAGTACATTTGTATTTGGCTAGTCTCAAGAGTCAAACTTCTAGTATTTCTGGGCCTGTCACGAGTGTCTTCCAACAGAACAGGTGTCGAAGCCACACCACACCCTCCTGACACCATCTCAGTCTCTATAAGACATTAGATTAACCAGGGTTGTCTATTTCTCACACATAGTGCCCTTGAAATCCTACCAGGCCCACCCTAGAATCCCTTATACAACAATGCTTCCTGAAACAGAGTACAAACTTTGAAAAGTGTTCATAAGATCATAATCATGTAACTATTCTCTTTTGCTTTAAGCTTGCTCCTCTGCTCTTACCCATCTATTGATGTGTATATTTAATAAAATGCACAAAAGTAGCACTGTAAGGGGAACTCAAGCATTTCAATGACAGCTAATGAGAAAGGCAGATTGATAGCACCCACCGCACTGCAACAACTCTGGGCCATTGGTCCTTGCTGTGTCCTCACTGGACAGGTGGAGTAGGCCTGTTTTCTAGATGAGGAAACTGAAGCCCAAAAAGACAAGTAAACTACTAGAACGGTAGATCTGGGTACAGGTTGGCTCGCATCTGAGCTTACTGCCCCTCTCCTGCCTTTGCTGAGCAGAGCCTGGTTCTTGGAGGCTGGCAAAAGCAAGTGCTTCCTTCTGCTTTAGCTTTGTTTCAACATGGTGATCTTAAGGGACTTATCAAACACATACCTCAGACTCTGGCCCTGGTCCCAGGGAGAAGACTGGGAATGGGAGGGGACAGTAAGTAATAAATGACAGGGTGTCCCTAAGGAGCAGCTCTTGGTCAGCTTATATCCAGCTGGAACAAAAGCATTATTTCTCAAAAGGTCTCACTATGTATGTCTTTCCAATAGGCTGATACTACCTCTTGGTCTTCTTCTAAATGAATCATCACTTTTACTCTTTTAATAAGAATTTTAATATATCTCTATTTTGTTATCATTTTAGTTTCAAAATTACCATTTTATTAAACTATAGGGTAACATATCTTCCTGGCTATTTCCACCCAACCAAATAAAATAGAAATTATACATTGATATCAGAATAATCACTTGACAGTTTCAAGTATACATGAAAAGGCCAGAATCAATAAAAGTTATTCATAACACAGTTACATTTAGAAAGATTTAAAAAAGATGTTAATAACTTGGGCACAATGCAACCGCACAGTATGAAGAACTGTTTATCCGGGAGTGTGGCCCAGTGGTCAGTCTTGCTGACCACCCTAGGTTCTGGTACTGATCCCTTCAAAGGCCTGTGTGACTGTTCCAAGGACTCAGAACATAAGTACCCTCTGCTAACGTAAGATTTGCCTGTCCTTCCTTTTCCAAGTCACTTTGTCAGTGAAACAAGTAAAGTCATCCTTTGTGTAAGAAATAAAGAAATGAAGTATATATCCAACTGTCTTTTATTTAAGCCTGGGTAATACACCCAGTAAAGCTCCATCAAGAAGCAGCCTTAAGTTGAAGGAAGGAAGAAAAGAAGGAAGGAAGGGAAAAGAGCAGCAGAGAGAAAAGAAGAGAATACAAAAGAAGAAGAAAAAATATCTTGTCAATTAAGTTGAGTCTGAACCCTCAGTTGTAAAAACAAAAAATTCTCCAGGAAAATAAATACAAAAGAAAAAAATCAAACACTGTAGAAAGCAAAAACTTACAAGGAAATGTAATTTACTTTTATACTTGGAATATAACCTTCCTGAAATTTTCTTATGATTAAAAAAAATGATTTTGAGAAGGCGAAAGAAACCATGTTTTGGAGAAAATGGGTCCTAGCTGGCCATTTTTAATGCCCTGGCATATGTGGGTCTTCACATAATTTATGCATCCAATGTCCTATGTCATCCAAATCAGCAAAAATAATGAATATCATCTTTTTGTTAGGAATATTTATAGGTGGGAGACTTTGTAAATTTATCACATGCTATCATCATAAAAAAAGAATAAGAGCCGGGGATTTAGCTCAGTGGTGTAAGCGCCTGCCTGGCAAGCACACAGTTATGAGGTTCGATCCTTGGTACCAAAAAAAGAGAATAGTTTCCTTTGGGGTCCTATTACTCTAGATGATGAAACCAGTGATACTGGTTTGTATTTTCTTTGAACATTTTTGAAATACAAAAATAAAACTACTTAAAAGTAAAACTTAACTTATAGACATTATTTAAAAATTCATCTACTGAAAAAGAAACATATTCAAGATAAACACACCAAAAAATACTCAATTGAAATACATCAGGTTCAACCCCAAGAACAGACTAAAGAGAAGACTCTGGAGATACATGTTGAAGATACACTGTCATTTGGTTTCCAAAGAAGTCAGAATGCAAGGGCTGGGGCACCCATGAGTGTGTACAATAGTCTCCTGATGTTTACAGAGATTGCACCTTTTCTTCTGCTAAAACAGGAATCAAGCCATTCACTATAGAAAGTCACTATGTAGGATGCTTTGGCTTTCAGCATATTGTAGAGTTACTAACAATCTTTGAGGAGGGGCTGGAGGGAAAAGGGATGAAAAATAAATTAAGCTGTGCTACGCATATGTACCAACTCCACACAAGGAATGTAAAGAGTAGTACTGTGCACATGAACTAGTAAGAATAAAATGTTTTATTAAAAAATCTCAGGCTAGATGTTGGGGCACATGCCTGTAATCCCAGCACTTGGGAAGCTGATGCAGAGTATTGCTGTATGAGGTCAGCCTGGGGCTACAAAGTAAGTTCAACACCAGCCTGAACTGCAAAGTAAAATCCTGTCTCAAAAAGATTAAAAACCAAAATCTCTCATTTAGACTATGCTATGGCAACCTTCTCTTCTGAAACACTAAACCTGAACCCTGTGGCTTATTTGCCCATTATTGATGTAGGTGAAATGACTTTTAAAAACCTAAGCCTGGGAATGTGCTCAGTGCTACAACACTTGCCTAGCATGTCCGAGGCCCTGGGTCCCATGCCCAGCACCACCAAAAGCAAAAATAAAACTAAGCAAAACCTAGCTGCCGAAGAGACACAAGTTCATGAGTTATAATTTTAGAAAGTCCCCAAAAGATTTTCCAGATGCCAACCCAAACATAATAGGGAGATATTTTAGTTGAGACCTTTCAAGTCCTCAACTAAAGAAACTCTTAAAATAGCGTTTTGTAAAAAGTATGACCATGGGACATTCTGTCGGTTCTGCCCAAAGTTTTAGACAGAGTTCGCCACTTAGCTCTCCTGCATCTCAACACAGGTTAGTGGCAATATCTGTAGCTCGAAGGAAAGACTAGGAAGAGACGAATACAAGGTCCAACCCCACGGCTGTAACACTCAAACATTTCCTTTTACAGATATTTCCCAACTCTGAATCTCCCCCAGTGTAAAAGTGATCACTTCTGAGAGGATGACTTGATTTAAAAACAGCTCACTTCACAAACACATTTCGCCACAGTGGCTTCACCCCAGCAGAAAGCTCCAGCTCGGGGAACACAAGTCCAACTTTTCCTGGAACACATTTTGTATGAAGTGAAGCAACCATTCGAGAGCAAAATGTACGTCTACAATGCGCTCTTGTTCTTTTGCATCTTGATGTCACAGTGGTTGCTTTAATTTTTCTTTATAGATTCTATATTTTTAAATAATTTAAATAGCATCAGAATCCAATACTTGCAGTTTGATATTTTTTGGGGAAAAGGTCTCTTGGTGAAAGTTTTTCAAATTAATATTCAAGTGCTAAGTACAGATCACCAACTCTTAGCTATCTACCAGCACTGTAAAAGCACAAAACCGGTAATTTACTAAAACTTTTGCCTTCAGTAAAAAGAATAAAAGCCAGTAAGGTAAACTGAACCACAAGGCAAAGACTAGGTAGCACAAAATGACAACTCTTATAACCATCCCTCTGAAGAAGGCAAGTGGAAAAACAATTACAAAAATAAGTTAAAAGGAAAATATTGAAGTAAACACTCAGCTATGGAATAAAGTTCTCAACCAAAAACCTCTTTGAAACTAATGCTCACAACAGAAGTTTATTATTAATGAAAAACAGCACAGAACAGAGTCTTCTTTGGCAAGGAGAAAGCTATTTTTCACTTTCCATGGTATCTATCTTTAGTGCTTTACACTCTTGGAAATGAGGAATGTGCATATGGATTTATTGTGAGGCAACACGCAATTATCTAATGTCAGTCATGGGGGTAGGGTAGCCTATGAAATCAATGCAAATGAAATCCTAAGGCATGTCAAGCATCAATATAGGCATTGAAATCTGATGACAAAGGCCTTATGGTCCCTGAAACGTTCATGGCTTGGACATTTTTGACTACAGCCAGGGGGCTATTTACATCTCTGTATAGAAAGGAATCGATAGAAAGCTGAAAATTACTAACTCTCGATGGCTGAAGCAACACACAGTGGGGTCTAACTGAAATTAACTGCTTTGCTAAGGAGCCAAGTCTAGAACAATGTAAGAGGGTATTTGGCTGGGGTGTCAACTGGACTCTCCACAGTAAGGCTAAATTTATACAGTAAACTCAGGGTAAGAGCAGCAAGAGTGATACATTAGGAGTATAATCAAGTTCAGGCCAACATCAAGGAAGATGGTGGTTAGCTGTAGGTGGGGTGTTGGCAGAAAGTCAATGAACAAAAGGCATGTGGTAAATAACAATGCTTCAGAAAAACTCTCTCCATCACTGTGTAGCCTATCACCTATGCTTCTCAGTACAAAGACAAGTCACTCTGCAGACTGCAAAACACCTGGCCCTTGGTGGAAAGAGCAGGTGCTATTTCTGGCCCTTCATCCAACTAAGATAACCTGAATTTATCTCCCAGCCATCTATAAAGAGACAATTTGGTATGAAGTTAGTAATGGAAATGTGTACATGGTACCTTGAATCTGTGTACGCACAAGTGCACACACGTAGGTGTGATTTTAACCTCTGCCTCTCCTTGGCTTTGTAACTTTAACATTTAGTACCAAGCCCACTACATAGCAAGGTCCCAGAAATGTCTCCCAAATAAACAAACACAGAAACAGTCAAGAGGATAAAATACTCATCCCTTGAGAGGAATTGTTTCATTCTGACAATTTACAGCTAAGCGACTATTCTGAAACAGCTTCTGAATAAGAAAAACAAACTGATGCCTAATGATTTTTTTTAGCAGCCTGTACGAAGTGCCAACAGTACTCAATACATATTAAATGTCCTAAATCAGATGAGTGCTTCTCTTAGCAGTCTGATTGTGTGAGGTTTCACTACTCTCCTGGTTGCTCTCTAAGAACAAAGTCTTATAAACTCTCCCTTGAATCATATGCTATTAATCAGGATGGCATACAGTGGGTCTCATACCAAAAGGCCCACTATGGACAACTGGGCCTTTGTTTTCTCATCCAAGTTGGGTTTGAATCACATCAGTCCCAAATCACTATATTTTTCCTGATTCTTTAGGTTCATGATTTACATTTTTATTATGTTACTTTTAGGGCTTAGGATAAGAGACCCAGAAAGGCACATTGAAAACCATGGCCATGGCTCTTTTGATTACCTCATAGTCCCAGCGTGCAGGGTGGCTAGCCTATGACACATTTATTATTATAAATGGAAATGCTTCAGTCTCTTTCACACAAAAGCAAACCAGGCAGCACTCACAAGATTCATAATCCTTTCACTGCATGGAAATCTTGCGTTTGTTTCAGGAAATCAGGGAAAAGAAAGAGGTTCTATTTACTTCTGATAAACTGTCATTTGTTGCTTAGATGCAAAGAAAAGTAAAACCCAATCTGTAGCTGCAAGGCAAGAAATATGCTTTTAAAGCAGCCAGAAAGAATGAGTGTTCAAATAAACTTTGTGTATTAAACTTTCAGTGTGAGCTGGGTAGCAGGTTAGGTGATTACCCAAGAGACAAAGAGCATATCATGTCTATCTTGCTCAAGAAACTTGCTCTTTCCAAGAAGACTGGAATATGTATAATTACTTCTGAGACTGGGATAAGTATTTAAGAGTATAAATATTGACTAACAAACACTGAATAGGAAACCATAAATATGTTCACAGAGGCTAAGGAAAAGTTTTATAGAGGAAGTTAAGAGTTGTGCTCTCACCTTGAAGGATACATAGAATTCTACTAGGAAAAAGTTGAAAGGTACATTGTAGACACAGGAAATTATTTGAGTTAAAGCACCTAAGTAAGAAATACAAGGTATGCTCAGTAATGCATGCAGGGTCCATGTGGCTGGAATAGAGGGTCCTGGGTGTGGGAATGAAAGATGAGGTCAGAGAATATGAATAAGGCCAGAGAACATAAGGCCATGAGTGTGTCAAGAAGCTTGGAATTTATCTTATAGAAAGGAGAAAACATGAGGTTTGTAAACAACATAGAATTGTAAGAAAAGAGGTGTGCATTAGACAGATGCCTGACAGAAGGTGGCATGGACAAGAAGCTTAAGACACAGAGGGATTAGGGCTTCCAACTTTTAAGAAAGAGATAACCCAACAAACAGAATGAAACACGCTACATTCTATATTTAAGAAAAAGATAATTCCTTCCATTCCTTCTCTGCATAGTTTAATGATGGTACCATGCAACATCTATCTGAAAATATCCAGTTTTAATTCCTATAATCCCTGTAAACTCCCAGTTTAAAAAGCACTGTTTTGAACACATTAAAACAGCATGAATAATAAAAGGCACCCAAACTGAAATGGAAGATGTCTAACTATCTCTTTTTTGCAGATGACATGATCTTATGTGTAAAACATCCTAATATTACACACATGCGTGCATGTACACATTATTAGAACTAATAAATTCAGTAAGGTTACAGGATACACAACCAACACAATGAAAATTAGTTGCATCTTTACAGACCAGCAATAAACAATCAAAAAAGAAAAATAAGAAAATATTTTCATTTAAAACATCAAAAGGAATTTTTAAAAACTTGGGAATAAATTTTACTATTGAGGCAAGACTCTTATGAATTATAAATTGCAAACATTATGGAAAAACATTTACACATGCATAAATAGAAAAAGATAGCCCATGTTCACAGATAAAACTGTATTCTTCACATGACAACAACACCCAAATCTTTTCTATAGAGTTAATGCAATTTCTATCAAAAGCTCCATGTCATTATTTTGAAGAAACAGTGTATGACTCATCCTGACATGCATGGAATCTTAAAGGATATCAAATAACTAAAACAATCTGTGTGTGTGTGTGTGTGTGTGTGTGTGTGTGTGTGTGTGTGTGTGTGTGTGTGTTACTGGGGATTCGACTCTGGGCTTTGGAGATCCCACACTTCAAAGTTTCAAAACTACAAAGTTACAGTAATCAAGAGAGCATGATATTAGCAAAAGGACATACATACAGGTCAATGTAATAAGACAGCCCAGGAATAAGCTCTTATAGACTGTCAATTAATTTTCCAAAAGTTGTGCCAAGTCCAAGGGTCAAACAAAAAAATAAGTGCCAAGACCACTCGATGGGATGAAGGATGGCCTTTTCAACAAATGATTCAAGGAAAACAAATAGAAAAATGAGGTTGGACCCACACATAGCATCAAATATAAACACAACTCAAAAATGAGTCAAAGACCTAAACCATAAAAAAAATTAGAAGAAAACATAGTGACATCTTCATCATCTTGCTTTTGGCAATGATTTCTTGGATACGACACCAAAAACAAAAGTAACAACAACAAAGATAAACTCAATTTCAACATTTAAAAGTTATGTCCATCAAAAACACTGTCAAGAATAGGCAAGAAAGCCAGGGATATAGTTCAGCAGCATAAGCACCTGCCTAGCAAGAGCAAGATCCCGAGTTCAAGTCTAGATACAAAAAAGAAAAAAAGATGACAAGAATGGGAGAGAATAATTACAAATCACATATCTGATAAGAGTAATATCTACATTATAAAAGGAACTCCTTCAATCGAACAATAATAACAAAACAAAACAAAACAACAAAAACACAATCCAAGAATGGGGAAACGCTTTGAGTAGACATTCTCCCAAAGACTTATGAACTGCCAATATACACTTCAAAAGATGCTTAATATCTATAATTATATCACAGCCACTAGTATATTATTTTTAAGAAAGAGAAAATAAAAATTACTGGTGAACAAGCAGAGAGTTTTAATGTTTACGGATTTCTGGAAGAAACAGAAAATGTTACAGCTACTAGAGAAAATGTATAGCAGTTCCTCAAAAAGACAGAGAATTCCCATGTGATCCAGAAATTAGCCCTCGGTGTCACCCAAAAGAAATTAAAGCAAGGACTCAATGAGATGCTTATACACGAATGTTCATAGCAGTACTGTTCATGAAGATAAAGGGTGGAAGCATGCAAGTGTCCAGCAACACATGAATGAACAAAATGTAGGACCTACACAGGGTGGAATATTATGCAACCATTAAAAAGAACAAAGTTCTGATACATGCTGAAGCATGAATGAACCTTGAAAACATTACCCTGACATAGAATAGGCACAGAGGAATAAGTGTTGAATTATTCCATGCCTACAAGGTACCCAGAGTAGTTAAATTCATAGACGCAAAATAGAATGGTAGCAGGTATCAGACAGGAAAGATTGGGGAGGCACTGTTTAATGGATGCAAAGTCTGTTTGGAATGATGAAAAGCTTCTAGAAGTGGTGGACTATGGGCTGGTCACATATAAGGGGAACATACATGATACATATGTGATATTGACAAGGTAGTTTTTCGGTCATGTATACTTTACCACAGTGAAAAAACAAAAAACTAAATAACAACAACAAAGTACCCCAGCAGAAAGAGCACAATTCTGACTGTGCATGAGTCTCTATCAGTTCAAGAAACCTCTAACAAAAGATGTCTCTCTGTTGACCCCGAGGAGAGCCACAAGTTGCAGAAAGGACACAGGCTGTCCCTAGCCAGCAGAGGGGCACAAGCTGCTCAGAGACAGCAAACTCACATTGCACGTGGATGAGCCTTCAAAAGTCGGGTAGGAACCCTCTGGCCAGTCGGCGGGGTCCAGGGGCGCTGACTGTCGGTGTTGAGCCTCATATTCCTTGAGCTGCAGAAAAAGAAATGGAAGACTCGTCTCACTCCAGAAAGAATGTCTACCATCAACAAATCAACCAATAACAAATGCTGGTGGGGCTGTGAGGAAAAGGGAACCCTTCTCCACTGTTGGTGGGAGTGTAGCCTGGTAAAACCACTATAGAAATCAGTGTGGAGATTCCTCAAAAAACTAGGACTAGAGGTTCCATTCCACTCAGTATTTTCCTTCTGGATATTTTTCCAGAAAAAAATAAAAACATTATAACATAGTGATACATGTGCACCCATGTTTACAGCAGCATAATTTGTAATAGCTAAATCTTGGGAACAACCTAAATGCCCATCAACTGAGGAATGAATAAAAAAGATGTGGTATTCTTACATAATGAAATACTACTCAGCTATAAAGAAGGGCAAACTTGAGACTTTTACAGGTACATGGGCACAACTTGAGACCATACTTAAAAGTGAAATCAGACTCACATGTGTAAACATTATATTGCCTCCGTAGTGTAAGAAGCTGAAAGAGTAAATAAGACCAAATGCATGATAGATATGAAATGGGAAGAAACTATTCAAAAGGAAAGAGATTGAGAAGGGGCAAAGGAGAAGAGAAGGAAAAGGAAAAATAAATAGATAGGTAAGATAATTACACTACTAATTTTGTTAGTTCACTGAAAAGAAAGGTTTGTGCCTATATTCTTCAATCACTTTTTAATGCCTGTAGCTTGTAGCATGAGCAACTACTTTGAAGATAACAATATGCAATGTACTATTGTTACTCTCCTATTAACTTTGTTTTAAAATTTTGTATAACTTTTTTTTGTCTTTAAAATTCAGAAAGAGAGAGAGAGAGAGAGAGAGAGAGAGAGAGAGAGAGAGAGAGAGAGAGAAGGAGGGAGGAAGGCAGGGGATAGGAAGGAAGGAAGGAAGGAAGGCAGCCAGCCAGCCAGCCAGGCAGAGAGGGAAGACTCGAACGGAAGAATGGTCAAATGCTATCTCCACCCAGCAGAGATCCCTTTGGGCACCTGCGTGCCTGAGCTGGTGATGAAGTGAAATTATATCATCGTCACAGGTCACTCTCACTTTTCTTTAGGAAGTGCTTCCAGTAATAATTTCAAAGGACACAGCTTCATCTTCTCTAAGCACTATCATCCTAAAACAAGGGGTCTTTGTTTTGTTCTAAGATGTGGTGTCACTATGTTGCCTCGGCTGTCCTGGAACTTGCATTCCTCCTGCCTCCCCCAAAACAACCAGGCCTGGCTTCATAGTGTTCTTTATTCTCATTATTCCAAGGCTCTAAGCATGAGTTTCTTCTCTACTTTCCTGTCCTTACACCCCACACCCAGGGAAATAAATAACTTCTAGCTTCCAGTTCCCCGCCGGGCTTTCTACACCCGCAGTACTAGTACAAGATTTGAATGGCCTGAAGAACTATGCATGCTCTTAAAATTGGTATCCACTGGAAACTGTTGTCATGCAGAACCTATGGATTACCTAGATCTCCCTCAACAGTTTGTTTTGTTTTGTTTTTTATTTTTTAACTAATGTGCTTGCCTTCCTTGGAGCACAAGTAGTAAGCGTCTATCAGTTACTCTTAAGAAGAGGTGGCTGGACTGTGAGGGCACTCATCGCTGAACGGGCCATAAGGAGGTAGGACCTACTTGGGAGAACTGGTCATCAGGACGCACATGATGGCCCCTGACCTCTTCCTCTCTGGCTCTTCCCCTGCCGGTTGTTTACTGCTCGCTGTGTGGTGAGCACCTTTGCCATGATGTTTTGCTCACCTCAGGCCCACAGCAATGGAACCAACCCACTGAGAGAAACCACTTCCTCCTTTAAGCTATATGTCAGGCATCTTGTTCCACTAACAGGAAAGCAGCCTTCTATAGAAACATATCATAAAGCTATTAGAGAATGTTTGAAATGCCTTTAGATTGCATGGAACTGTTCAACTAATGAAATGCAAAAAAATTATAAATTCAGTTGACTCTTTGTAAATCATGTATTCAAAAGGACAGTTCACTGAAAGCAGTTTTGTAAACTTTCATCTCTGCAAATGCTTTTGCAGTTTACAGTGTCATTTCACATGTCAGCTCCCTATGCCTCTTTCACTTTGATCTTGTATCTGGGTAACTGAATTTTCAGGGATGTGTATCATGGTTATATAATTGATAATGGGAAAGTATCTATTAATGAGATCAAATCCACACCAATGGAGAGTAGTGAACTAAACTGTCCTACTTTGAGCACAGGCAAAATTTCCCCAATACAACGGTGTCTGGCTCTAAATGGCATGCAGGCAAACTCATCTCCTGATGACTGTAATGTATGCATCTATCAGGATTCAAGCCCAGTAGGCTGGAGGACATGCACAGTCGCTGTCCTGGAGGAATGGTACACCCTGCCACAATCTGAGGGGTCTCACCGTGGTCTGGGGGTTTGTCTTATACAGTGATCAAGCAAATTTAGAGCCCTCAACTGGTCACAAGTTACAGGTCACAAGCAGATCATTTCTGCAGACTGCTTCCTGTTCTAGATCACATTTCCTTGAAGATCATTTCTGCAGACTGCTTCCTGTTCTAGATCACATTTCCTTGAAGTGTTTAGTCTCTGGCTACAATGAGTTCCATTTAAAAACCAGTCATGGAGGCCCATTATCCAGAGAACGACAATCAAATTAAGCATCCCTCTGTTTTGTCACCCTGCCACAGGGCACCCAGTCTTGTCTGTAAACTTCAGTAAAGGGTGGAGACTGTCACTGCTTTTTATTTTAAATTTCCTGAGTGTCTGCATTCTGGGATGGTCTCACAGACAATATTCCTGATGCCTCTGTGAGCTCTGTAGCTGCACTAAAATGGGGCCAAGGCTGCCAACCCAGCAGGAGCCAGGTAAATGGCTAACGGCTCCACATAACCCCATATGAGCTGCACCACTTTCACGTGGGAGGACTTCTGATTTCTTTTCAAAAACTGTGGCTGGCTGTGAGAATTACTCACATACATTATTTGCTCCACTTCTTCCCTAAGTTTGCTCCACTTCTTCCCTAAGTTTGACTATTCTTTTGTTTCTCTTTCAACTATAGAAACAAGTGCTGGGTGTTGTAGCAGCACATTTGTAACCCCAAGCATTAAAAACGCTGAGACAGGAGAATCCCAAGTTCCCACTAGAGTGGGACAGGAGAATCCCAGGGTGGGCACTTAACAAGCCTGTCTTTAAAAGGGGCTAGGTGAGGAGTATGTGCTGGGGATTTAACTCAGTGGTAAAAACTCCTGACTAGTATGTGTAAGGCCCTAACTGCAATCCCCAGTACTGAAAAGCAAAGACAGGAAAAAAATACACTGCCTAAACTGAGCTTTATTGAAGCTCCCAAAACTAAACATTTTCTCTTGTTTCAAAAAAATTGCCCCTGAAACACAGATGCTGTGACACAACTGTGGACCTCTTCATTCAGTTCTTTAGTTTTGCTATTAAAAAGCCATGCAGCAGCATCACTCTCCATGAGGAAATAAACCTCTTGCTCACCATAGAGAAACTGTGCACAGGCCCACTCTTCTCATATGCATTTTCTAGGAATTCAGCTGGACATTACCCAAATGCCAAGGCATGGCCTAACTGTGCCCAAGGAATGGAACCAGAGAGAAATGTAAGAGGGACTTTTTGTCCACTAGCAGCTGTGCCAGGTGATCGAAGGTGTGAGAAGCAGACAGGCCAGCCTAGGATAAAGGCCCAGGTGATGACAAGTGTAGACTGGGAGTTGTCACCTGTCACCTGCTCCACCACCCACCTCACTACTAACCTGCTTACTCTCCATAAGCCCAGCAACAACCACCCAACCTCTGCCACCACATGAGTCCACTCAAGGGCTCCGCTGGCCGGGGTCATCAACACTATTGCTCTGAACCCACAGAGGCAGACGGGTGTCTCACACTGGCCCCAGCCCTAGCTTTTCTACTAAACCCAGCCCATTCTCTACTCACTTGATGTAGGTTTTTCTTGCAACATTGTCACAGCAACAGATGGAACAAAATTTAAAGGAAGGAAAGCTTAAGAGTTACACTAGCTAATGGGCATAGGCTTGTCACTGTTTCAAGGTTTGAGATCTTTAAGATTCTACCTAGTGGCTGCTGGACTTTGAATTTTACCCTTTGAGTCATACTGAAATGTATTTTCCACTCTAGTGGTGTCAGGAAGTGAAACTTGAGACTTGGGGGAGAACAGAGCTCTGCTCCAATGAGTGGAATTCATAAAAGGGTGAGTTTAGCCTCCTTTTCTCACTTGGTCCCTCCATCTTCTACCATGCAAGCATCTAATCTTCCTCCCCTCCAGAAGACATGGTGTACAAGGTGCCATTTTGTGTGAAGAACTTGGCCTCCCTGGTCACCAGGTCTATGGTCCACATTTTGACTTTGGAATTCCCAGCCTCCAGAATACATTTCCAATACATTTCTCATCTTTATAAATTACCTAGTCTGTGACACTACATTATAGAAGCACAAAATAAGACAAAAGGAAAGGTAAAGTCATAACTCAATCAACAGTTCCTTAGTGGTTTGGAGGTTTTCATTTGTTTCTCACCCCATCTATTTATGACTTGCTCATATGGTACAGAATCCAGTGTTCAAAGTGAATCAAGAATCAATCAGTTCATTGGTCACCAATACTCAGAAAATATCTTAATTACTACCTCACTATCATAAGTAGTGTTACTATTTATGCTACTCCAGGTTCTTAAAGGTTAATCAGGCATCTTCTAGTGCCTAATTTAGTATTTACTTAGATATGAAAGTAAGTAAAATCTTAACATATACTTGAAGCTTACTTAATCTTGACATTTTAGAATTGATGTTTATATTTAATCACTGATTTTTTTTAATACCACCGATTATATTCTTAACCCTTTTCAAATGGCTTATGAATTTTCCAGTAATATTCAGACGGTCATTTCTCTCATTAAATGGTCCACAGTTCAAAAATACCTGTCATTCATTCATTCACATAGTCATTGAATGTGTAAGTTTTACTTCACAAGATAGGATGCTTGTATCCAGTAAACAGAATGGACTAAGTATTTTATCTGAAAAACCACATGACCATCAAAATCTCATCAAAATACTCTTTTGGTGCTACAGAGGTAGCTGAGAGGAAGAGTACTTGCCTAACACATTCAAGGCCCTGGGTTCCACTCCCAGAGAGGTGGGAGGGTTGAGTAGAGTGGAACCTCTTATCTTTTGATAGCCTCAAAATTTTTAAATGTAAGGAGGCCAAGTATTCACACATGGAAACCCAGCATTTGCCCTCTTACCCTAGCAAGTGCTTCTTCAATGGTGATCATCTTCTCCTTGACCATCATCATTAGCTGAATCCGTTCCTCATCGCTCATTGTTATCTCACTGGCGACATAACCGACATCTTCTCCTGGAGAGCGAGGACAGAGAATAAGGGGAATGAAAACCGGAGCGATCAAAGTGACTTCCTGCTCCACCATCCCAGGTCAGGGAAGGCTGCTTCTCAGGGCGTTGTCTAGGCTGTCCATTACCGACAGAGCAAGAGGGAACCGGTGCACACACACTTTTCACCGCACACTTCTGCCTGGGAAACGGGCTCTAAGATCACGTGGATGTTACTACAACAGAGGCAAATCCTTCAAAATGACCTGAAACTTGGATAGGCAGCGTCTACTTTGGGAAGACAGCTGATGGGAGCTCTGTGGTAGAGAAGGGGCAGAGGTCTAATTTAAACTCCCACTGAAGCCTAACAAGGTCGCCAAGGTCCCTCTGCTGAGAATTCTCTGTACCCTTCCATTTTAAACATGAATGTGAGGGATATGCATTGGTGAGGAGCAGGAGCAAATCCTCTGCCATGGGAGAAGGTCACCTCACACAACCACGTCTTGCAGCTTGGTACAATTCTCCATTCTTCTAAGCTATCTGGCTGTGCTCCTCACAGGATACGTTAAAATAAATAAAACCACAGATGTGAGGCACACAGAGCACATCGGAAGAAAGGGACTATAGCTGTTTATATCTGGAAGTATTAGCATCATAAATAGGTCTCAAAACTATGAGAGAAAGTCAACTTCCAACTCCAAACAGAAGGCAGCCAGAACTGCCAAGGCAAAGAGAATCTTACATTAGGGTCCTCTGATGGCATTTTTCTGCAAAACACACAGGCTGTAGTCACCTCCTATATTCTGGAGCCACAGTGACCAGCTGTGCCTTTGGTCAGCATGTCAGGAAAGATGTTGGGAGAGCAATTAACACACAGGTGGACAGAAGCCCGCATTCCAGCCCTCCATCTCCTCCTCTGCTGGCCTTTGTCAAACACAGTTCACTTGCTTCTGCTGTTAGCAGAATATGAGCCGTGGCCTGCGTTACTCTGGGTGAACAGGCACCGAGCAAGGGATTCTTGCTGTAGACTTGCATGAGTCCATGGTAGATGAGGCCTACTTTGGAATTTATGGCCTCAGGTTTTCCTATCTCATTTCCATCTTGGAATCAGTCAGTCCAGAAACACCCCTTCTGTTTCCTCTGATTCCTACCACTCACACAGGAGGACGGGCAGTGTGGGCCAGGTGAGGAGGACTAACTCTCCTGCCTCCAACAGAGAACAGAGTGATGCCACACTGTCTGTTAACTACCCCTCAGGAGCTGGTGACCTCCTGGCTTCCTCTGTCCTTTGCTGTCTCCCTAGCCCTTTACTCCTTTCTCCAGAGTCTGCTTTCTAAACAAGGTTTATTTTCAATCACAAATGACCCTGGGTGTGTACCAAGGGAAAAGCTGAGAGTGTTTAAGAATAACTCCTTTACAGTTAGACAATTCAGAAAATGCTTGAGTTTTGCCCAAGAAGCCAGGCACGCAGTAGGGAGATCTGATATCCACATCTACTTTTCTTTCTGTCTGTAGGAGGACACGGCAGCACGTATGATTTTATGAAGGGAAACAAGGAGTGTTGTGGGTAAGCAAAGAAATATTTTCATCTATTGATAACTTTACTCAGCCAGACTGGAATCTGGAAGTAGATTTATTCTGGTTTCCTCTGTGAATACTGGGGAAACATAAATTACATAACCAGCCTCAAAGGGATGACATATTTACTTACTATCTAAACAACAACAAAGGACATGGCCAGCGTAGGGCAGGCCCTCTGTGCACAAAGCAGTCAGGCAAATTCCCATGATGTCAGATCATTTGAGTTTCTAGGTAACAAACCCATAACTGCCCCTGCCCCAGAGCAGCATCAGAAATTCGTAAGAATCAGAAGTCCCTGCTTGGGATTGTGAACAGGAGGGTCCAAAACTAACAAATGTTAAGACTGGCTTGGCTCCTTGAGGAGAGAACTTGGCGAGGTTAAGCGTAGAGATGTTTCTGAGGCTGACGTGAGGAAGAACACCAAGGATTCGGTCTCTGCTGTCAGATCCATGAAAACAAAACACTGCTAACTCTTTCCACTCCATTTTGAGTTAAATAAAAATGATCAGGAAGAAGTCATAAAGTAACAAGAGGAAGGTCAGGAAAGTTTCCAGGCATGTGCAATGCATTCCCTCTAATTTCCAACATCCAGCTGGATTTGCACACGGGCTTCATAACATTTTAGAGCTAAAAGGACCTACTGTCCACCAGCTGCATCACAGTACCTTTTGAAGTCTGTCTCATTATTCCTTTTTGGTTCTTTCGAAAGTTCTGCCAGAAATACTTATTTTTCTTCTTCCAATCTCCTTTTCCTTTAAAAAGAAAAAGAGGAAGAAAAGGCACAAGCAATAAATTCATTGATAACAAAAGTAGCCTCTTCCTTATAATTGCAAAGCTTCAAAGAACACTGTGATTTCACAAAAAAGTTTTTCTCTTTCAGTTTGTGAAAGACTGAGAAATGCCTATAAAGTTGTTTAAAAGAAATGCAAATTTCCTAGGAGCAAGAAATTGTACAGTAGAGTTAAGAAGAGAATAAAGAAACATCAAAAGGGCAGGGAAAGCATGCATTCTGGTATTCACTTTGATGTTTGTTTAACCAGTATGCCTCATTCTGCCTTGTCTTGTGGTATATTTTGTCCCTTTTGGTCTCAGCTATAATTATTTCCACTATACCACAAACAGAAGACTCTAGGAAGTTAACTTTGTTTTGTTATTATTGCTATTGTCAATCTTTCCTTGATTTATTTCCTTTTCTCCAAATTTCAAGAAGACAGCAGAATGGTTGGTATCCCATGTGTCCAGTGATCAAGGAGCTGATTCCAGGATCCTGGGGTGGGGTAGGGCAGGGCAGAGGCTGATGCCCCCTGTTTCTCTACCTCTAGCTATGGTACAGGGGGGCCATCATTCTCAGCTCTCTGGCATTCAGGCCACTTGGTGATCTATGACAAGCCAGCAGAAGACAGTCCTGTTGTGTAATCTCCCAACTCTACCTCTCTATAACTTACCAGGCTACTTTGAGTGACTTGTGAGTGAAAGAAAACAAATTCCTTGCCACAGGTAGACATTTTTAACATCCAGTGAAGTTGTGATCATTAATACTATGGAACATCATTAAAAAGTGAATGGCAAGGAAATCACAGGAATAGGGACAGGTTTGCTCTTAAAAAAGAAAAATAAGCAAAAGGCAGTGAGGATGGTGGTGATAACAGCTTTGGTTCTTGATGGAGCAAACTTGGAGCAGAGATTTTTGTCAATGCTTGGTGTCTGGTGGCTCCACGGCCACCGGAAACAGGGCCCGTGGCAGGTGTGCACAGTCTAGACTGGTGGTGCCGGGCACGGATGCAGGGAGCAGACATGTGGGAACGCTGCCTGCAGTGCTCCCAGGCTAGCGAGGGTGTCATTTGTCAAAACAGGATGCCCTCATTTAGGCCCTGACAACTGCTAGTGCCATGGGAATGAAAGCAGAGCCTTGGCCTGAGACGTCTATGCGTTCACATCTTGAAGGCAACGTTCAGCGTCTGCTGCCCTTTGGTTAACACAAAACCGTCTAACAGGAAGGGTTAAAACAGAACTTTTCTCAAACTTGGGAATATAGTTTCCTCCCTCCCTGCCTCCCTTTCCTTCCTTCCTTTTCCCTCCCGCACTCCTTTGTGTGTGGGATTGGGATTGAACCCAGGGCCTTGGGCATGCTATGCAAGTGCTCGACCGCTGAGCTACACTCTTCAGGACTTGTTTCTCTCTTTCCTTCTTTCTCTCTCCTTCCCTCCTTCCTTCTCTCTTTTCTTCCTTCCCTGCTTCCCTCCCTCGCTCCCTCTCACTCCTTCCTTCTGTTCCTTCCTCCCTTTCTAATAGAGTCTAAGTTGCCCAGGATGGTCTTGAACTTGTGATCTTTCTGCCTCAGTCTCCTGAGTAAGCTGGGTTACTGGTGTGTGCCATTACACCCAGCACAAAACATCACTTCCCAAGGACTGCACCAAAGAGAAAAGTCTCGACCCCAGGGATTATTCTCTCTCTCAGGAGGTCCGAGAAAGAGCCATGCTGTAACCTTAATACTCCTCTGTGTGCCCAGCGATGTGTACTTCTTTGACTCTAAACTATTTTGCTCTTATTCCATGTTTGTGCTTTTAAAATGAAGAAAAAATAATAACAGCTAACACTTATTCAGCACATAATAAATAGCACATACCTCACGGAAGATTCATATGCTACATTATCATTCACAGTTAGGAGATGAGAAACCAAGGCTTGGAGAGCAAGTGACCTGTTCAAGGTCACAAAGTGAGTTGAGAAAATCCAGACTCAAATCCAGACAACCTCATTCGAGTACTTAGGCTCCTAAGGGCTATGACCTGCTGACCCTCACTAAATCACAAGTGGATTTTATGATCAAAGACATATAAAACATATAAATACATAGTCTTTGATCAAAAAATTCCGAATCGAAGGATCCACTCAAAGGACATTATCAGGGATACAGACTCAAGGACTTTTACAGCCACACCATTTGTTTGTGATGGGAGAAAAAAGAGAAATGCTCTAAAGAAAAAAACAGATTAATTAAATTATGGCATATCTAATATGACATAGATTCAAAACTTTTTTTCTATTTGACAAATATAGATTTTTTTTCAGATCTTTTGCTGTAAAGAATTATTTAACCATGTGAGGAAATGCTCATAACATAACCAGTTTTTCAAACTGTGAAACAATATATAGACTATGATCCCCGCTTGTTCTTTTGTTTTTAAACCCTATGCAATGGAGAGAAAGGGAGAAAGCTGTGTCTTAAAATCTTAACTGGGTTTTTTAATTTCTGGGTAGGATTCTTGGTTATTCCTGTACTTCTGCATATTTCTATTTGCTACAAAATATGAAAAGAAAGCAAATAGTTAAACAAGGAAAAGTGGTACTGACCTACAGAGCTGTCTTCAGAGTTTGATTTATGAAGAGAGGGCCTAGAAAAGAGAGACAAATTAGATTACCAGGGAGCCTTGCTTTCATGGGAGAACTGAAAACCCCCTAACCAGCTTGACTCACCTTACATCAATACTACTTAGAGGCGCCAGGAAGATTGTTATAGGATTTTTACCACCGTCCTTTCCTACCTGTCTTCTGATTGCTAGAAATAGGACTCCGGTGCCATCTGTCAACATTTACTAAAGACTCACTCCTGAACAAGACCCATATTAGGTAAAGAAGACAGACTTCACTGGATGATTGCTGGAATATCTTTCCTTTCTATACGAACTACTAACTACCCATTAAGTTACCACCATTGAACTCTTTTGTGTAACTGGAAAAGAAAAAGCACGTAATAATGAAAAGAGAAACTCAGCATCACAAAGTCTACTTGGTTCCACAGTGAATCAAGTGATAGCTGGAGAGGGAGAGAGAGAGAAAGAGAGAGAGACAGACAGACAGACAGAGGGACACAGGGAGAGGAAGAGAGGGGCGGGGAGGATGGGAGGAAGCTGGGGATACAACTGGGGCAGCTAGCTTGTAGTTCCTCTAGTTGGTGACTGCCAACTGGCAAGTACAGTACCCATCCTGCCACATATTCCAAGGTTCAAAGACAAGCCAGGAATCTGCCTGCTAATATGAGTTGTGTAGATTTTTAAGTGATGGCAAGGAATCCAGGGCTTCTAGAAATGTGTCCAAGTTAATCAACCTGTGACTGGCACCAGATTTGGCCTCATACCCAACCCTCCACCCTGGCTACCAGCTTGTAACACATGATAGAGGTAAACCGGAACACTACAGAATGTGACTACAGTCTAAAATCAATTAATTAAATACTGCTCCAGAAAATATTTAGATAAACACCAGCTTAAAGCAAGAAGGCACAGAATGCAAAGAAAGTTAATGCCAGTTGTCTCAAAAAAAGGCAGAACAGAAATCAGAACAAAAGTCATTCAGGTGGTGAGTCTTTCAAAGCCCGGAGAGCCAGGCTAACATCCCTGGACTTGTCTCCAGGGACAAGCAGAGAGAAAGAACCCGCAGCACAGCAGAAGATGGGCACTGAGGGGGTTGCACACTTGAATTCCCATTAAGAAGGAAGATAAAGAGGTGTCTAACCACGCAATCCTTGGTGTCCCAATGTTGGAAAGACAGGTTGGGAGGTCAGGACTGAGTCACATGAAACAGTTAGAGGAAGAGAAGCAGAACATGCAATCCCCTGGCAGCAATTTGGTATCTATCTTACAGCTAGAAGAACCTCAAGCATTTAAAAGGACAGAGAGAAAGGAGAGGTGCTTTTCTTGTGTGGAGCCACCTTTAATGCACCGCCACCTCCCGTAGGTGCTGCACTGATGTCGGCTGACAGTCAGGTGCCCTGCGAGCATCATGATGTTCCAAGTCTGGGAGGAAAAAACTTTCTGACCAGCATGAAACCTTCTAAGAGGCATGGCTATAAGCCAGGGAAGGTGGGAACAAAGCATAGCACAGAAGAATAGCTGCTGTGAAAGAGTTTAGTTTGAATTCTAGTTGTTCCCCTTTGGTACCATGCTGCCAACATTTAAGAAAGAGGTAGGGAAACCCTACCTGATCACCCACTTGTGCCAAAATGCAGCTCCTAGAATCTATTCACCTTCCTTTTATCTATGCAAGAATGAAAAAGCCTAAATATGTACCTACTTGAAAGACTTTAAGACACAGGCATTTAAATTTTTAAATTATTCAGTCAGGGAATACTAAATAAGATCGGAAGTAAAGTACACGGATAGATATGAAAGAATGGGACTCACAGGTTAAGGAGCAGATGGATGTAAACAGAGATTCATGGGAAGAACAAAGAAGAGTGAGAGAAGAATGGAGGAGAAGGAAGAAAGAGGAAAAGAGAAGACAACATTCTTGAGGCCACGAGAGAAGGATGGCAGAACAAGAAGGCAGGAGAGACTAAGTGGTTGGCTAGTGGGCTGGGGGTAGAGGCAGGAAATCATTTAAAGAAAAATAATGTTCAAACTAAGTTTGGATTCTTAAAAAAAAATCTTACTCTGTTGCATTCTGAACTCAAAGACATGTATAATACAGGTCAGTCTGCCTTACTTCAACTGGCCACATCTTACCAATAAGTATAACTGATCATTTAAGGTAAAGGAAGCCAGCATCTATTTTTATTCTTGCTTTAAGGACTATGAAGTATTGATCAAATGGCTAATAATCCTTTGTGGATTTATAATAATAAATCTTATCAGGTTGTGAGACATTGTCTCAATCACTTCATGGAAACCCCATTTGGCTGGGGGACTATGGTATCTAGAAGTTAAGGGTGCAGTCCATGGTCCCGTGGCTACTTGGAAGCCACCTGCCAGCTGGGAATTCATGCAGACAACCTGCAGCAGCCTGTTTTTTTTTAGTATTTGACCCACTCTCCTTAACCTGAATAAAATACATATGAAATCAGCTCAACTGTATCCTTGAAAAAGTCAAATGATCTTTCTATTTTTCCAACTCATTTTTTATTCTTTCTGCCAAATGGCAACATCCAAAACCATAAAAATATTTCCAAATTTACAATGCAGAGAAAAGTCAGTTCTCACTACTATACAGTTATCACAAAATATACTGACTTACAAAAAGTTCTGACTTACAATATTTTTATTTTCTTTCAAGTTACCATCATTTTAAATAATTTCATCCTCAGGTTTGGACAGGTCCAAACAGCCTGCATTTCTCTCAGGCTGCCAGAAGATGGCACTGTAGTCTCTTTATTTGTCTTGCTATAAAGGAAAGTGGAATTATGTTTTTAAAATTTTACAGGTTTACAACCTACATACTGGGCAAAGAATAACAAACCAATGTCTCATAAGTGAAAAAGGCGCCTCGACTCAATTTACAAGGCAGGAAAACAGCACCCATGAACTTGGATGCAGCGAGTTCGCCCTGCAGACAAAAACCAGACATAAAATATGTCTCCTTTCTCCTTGAGGCCGATTTTAAAATCTATCCAACAGGAGCTGAAAATCAATGATGCAACCAAATTCCAAATTTGGATGGCAGAAGGTGGAAAAAGTCATTTACTGATCTCCTGGTGGAAGAAATTAATGCTCAGAGTCAGCTCCAAAGAGGCCTCTTCTCTGCCCCTTCTTCCAGCCAGAAGCTGGGCCGGGAGAGCAGCAGGTGCTGGGCTGTGGCCTCTTTGAATCCATCGCTTTCATTGTCAAAGGTGTAAAAAGGATGAGAGGGAGTTGATTAATATGAAGCATTAATTAACAGCCTGTTACACTTTGAGAATCTATTTAAACATTTAATAATCACTAAGTATTATGGTGGGTGTGGTAGCACATGCCTATAATCCAAGCACTCAGGAGGCTGAGACAGGAGGATCCCAGTGAGCTCAAGGCCAGCCTGGGCTACATAGCTGAGTTCAAGGCCATCCTGAAGTGCACAGTGAGACTCTGCTTTAAAAAAAAAAAAAAAAAAACATTAAGTATATTATTTAAATTCTCAGAACTGAACCTTGGCAAATGCCTTTTCACCAATAACTACTATTATTATACTCCCAAACTGCTGAAGTGTGAGAATATTTTCTCAAGACCCATATATTACTTGAGCTGTTTCTGAAGGCAAACTTCACTTAAGAAAAATCCCTAAATTAGGAATGATTAATTAGGTTTTTTTTTTAAAAAAAAAACCAATATAAAGAACAACAGCCTCAGAATTTAACTACTCTCTTTCATCCAATCTGAATCTTTAACAAGTTCTTTGCTAGACTGCTTTCTTTTTATTCATTCTCTGTTCACCTCAAACATCCTCTGAAACTCCAAGAACAGAAGACAGATGGAGCCCTGGTGCAGCCATGGATGCAGAGCCAAGAAGTGGGGAAAAGGGAGGATGAGGCAGAGCGGCTTCTCTGAAGTGACCACTGAGCAGAGACCTAACAAGCTGACGTGACACTCACTCCTCAGAACGGGGAAGGAGAGGGAAGGTGAAAGCCAAGAGGTCTGTGTGGCATATATGAAGTGAAGGTGTGTCTCAGTCACTGTTCTCATTGCTGAGACAAAATGCCCTATACCCAAAGTTTAAGGAGTAAAGGTTTGTTGGGCTAGGTGCGAGGCAGGGTGGCTTGGCAGAGGCCATGACAGAGGAGGACAGTTCATAATGCCCACAGTTCATAAAGCCCATAAGATACCAAAAACAACAAGGAAGGGAAGGACACGCCTCTTTCTGTCCTTTATGTTGTGTGTAGGCCACCTACCCTAGCGCAGGTGCAGCATTCACTCGCACCCTTAACCCTGGCCAGAACTACGCCGAGCCCATCAGTGGACTGATTTACTAATCATCACCCTTGGTCCCAGCACCACACACTAGAGAGTCACATCTGAAAAGCCCCAGCCTCTACCCCCGCATAAGGTTTTAGGGGGACATCCAGATACAAACCATAACAGAGTGCTTAATAAATCTCCCCATGGAGACATAATAGGATGAGCCTAGAGTTAGAGAACCAAGGTGAAAATCTAAGTCACTCATATTTAAAGCAATGAGACCAACTAAACTCAATCCAGAGGCCATATGGAAAATGAGTGCTGGGACATTCCAAATTTTAGGGTCAGAAAGAGAAGGTAAGAGTGGTCAACAATTCTTGGAAAGGGTGTTCTGCAGGGAGAAGGAAAACCACCTAAACCCAATACACCCCCTCCTGACCATGCGTTTACTCACTGACGTAACAGAATGTCACCTTGTGCACCTTCACACACTGCCCAACTTTTTTTTCTAAGGGACAGATGGAAAAGGGACCCATTTTATGCCAGCTCCACTCATGTAAGTTACTGGACTGACACTTAAAACTGGAAGACAAAACATTATCAATACCAACTCTGAACATGGCTGTGTGAATTTATTAGCACCAACTATTTCAAGAAGACTTTTTTCAGGAGCGAGTGAATTGCTGCTGCGTGATCCTCTGGTCTGCTTTCAGAAGAAAAGAGGCCAAATAAAATGTCTCAAACTCAGGCTTCTCCTTGTATCTGTTTACAGGAAAACAGTAGGGTTCATCCGGGTAAGGATAACTGTCTGGATTCTGCAAGCAGACCCTCTGGGATACCAGGAAAGTCCAGTGAATGCCCAACATAAAGAAATTTCTAAAACAGGTTTTGTTTGGGGGCTTGGATGAGCTGTCCAGAAACTACACAGTAACCGAACAGAAAGGAGGGGGGCGAGTAGTTATAACTTGATTTCTAGGAAAGGAACATATGTTACACGTTAGTGGAAAATCTGTCTTAAAGAGATTTTTCTGATTCCATAATGTTAAGTCTCAGGAAACAAACTTCTCCATTAGTTTACTTCCTGCTGAGTTTTCAATCAGGGCTCTGGCTGTGTCTGGCTCTTTTCTTTCACTATCCCAGGTCTGACAATACAGACCCAGGAACAGCAGCCTTTTCTTCAAGATGGACAAAAGGACTTAGCTGTGCTCTTGACTTTGCATGCATGTGTTGGGGGTGATGGTGGAGGAGGGATGCCACAAGGGAGGAAAGGTAAGGAGCTGCAAAAAATTAGTATTTTTGCTTTCATGTCCTAACTATGTTTCATGTCCTAAGTATTCAGCTCAGTGACAAATTATTTTATGTAAAGAAGCTAATTCCTTAATGTATCATTTATTATCCTTAGCATAAGACATTCTTATCATGTGAATGTCTCTCTTCTGATAGAAATAAATGAGACAAAATTTAGCCTACATATGCACTGCCTACAGTAAAAATTCCGGGTCACTCTTTTTCCCAGTGCAGGGCCAGGACTCAGGGAGCTAAGAGAGCCATGAGGGCCCAAGCAGCAAGGAGGTACTCAATCTTGGGATTCAGCAGGTGCAGGGACAAACACTCCTTAGATGCTGTGTCCTGCACATTTTTGTTGTGCCCCAAATATGGTCCTTTGCAGATGAGAGAAGCTGATTTCACGCACATGATACAATTCTGCTTGCAAAATTTATTGGCTGAGACTGAAAGTCATTCTAGTGCCAAAATCTGGCATATTGTTAGAAGTCTATGAATATTTAGTATCAGTGACAACATTGGTGACATTTTGTCAATCCAGCCAAACGACTCCCCATCTATGAACTTTCTTTTATTTCATGGTCTATCCCAACCTACACTTTCTGGTTTTTTGTTACTAGGTCACCTTTATAAATGCTTGAGGCATGTGTCTTGCAGTGCCAACTCTAAGGCTGACTCAATTCAGGCCAAGAACTTGCACATTCTAGAGGCAGATGGGCCTGGGGGAAATGCCAGAGCACCACATACCTAAGCTTTGAAGCCTTCAGCTGGGGAGCAGTGATGATTAAACTGTACATTCTTTACTGTACCGTTAGGAGGATTACGGGAGACAGTGAATATAAACAGTTTAACAAAGTGCCTGCCACTTAGCAACTTCCAAATCAACCCAATAGTTAATTCATCAGAGAAGTCTCAAACAGATTATTATTCTTAGTTTTCTTTAAAAAACTCAATATCCTCTCTCCACCAAATATGGCCAGCATAGATCTCCTGTGCTAGACTGTTCCCACATCAGAATTTTCTCCTTTCTACTTTTTTTTTACATAGTAACTTAACTCAAATAATTAAGATGGATATAGGGATCTTTCTTTCTCTTCTCAATCAAACTTTCTAAAAGCAATTCATGTTTTACTTACAGTTACAAAGCATGAATCAAAACAAACACATAGACAACCACTGAACAAGATGTCAAAAGGCCTTTGTCTAATTTATTTCCAGCATTATATTACTTTCATTTACTTGTCTCCTTTTGTTTCCTTAAGCAGTATTTTGCTTAGAATAGCACAGTATATGCTAATTTTTTATTGGTGCTGGGTAACTCTTCAATATGGACTCGGGCAACCCACTCGGGACCTCCTTCTGTCTCCCTTTATTGACAGAAGCTTTTTCTCAATAAATATCTTCTACTCTTCAAAAAAAACTAGGTTGGACCTTGGGATGCTGGAAAAACAGGCAGCCACCAGCATGTCACTCTGATAAGTGGTTGTGGCCTGGCAAGCCACGGTCGTCCCAGGGTGAGAAACATATCAGCATTTCCTGAGACCCACGACGCACCATGTTGGACCTTGGGGGCTCTGGAAAAACAGGCAGCCAGTTCACCCCTCTGGTGGGGGGCTGTGAGCCTACCAGGGTGCGGGCTAAGAATCAAACAGCCACCACCACCACCCCCCAGCAAGTGAGAGCCGGAGATCTGAGCATGTCTTGCAAGTTTGACTATATACGATATAGCAAATAAGGGGGGTTTTCTTCTGCCGTCTCTGAGGGCAAATATTTTTATCTCCGTTTTGCTGTTTTGATCAATGGTATTGCTTTATTCAATATTCTGTTCTTGTAATTTCGGAATTTCCTTTGATATTGCTCTGTCTGATTGAAGGAACAACTATTGTGAAGAAAACCAGATTACTACTGTGCCTATTGCTGTTATCCCAGTGGCCTGCTGTGAGGTTCTGTGCCAATTTCACTGCACTGCCTCCGTTGGCTATGTCCTGTCTTGTTCTGCTGTATTTTACTACCTTCAAAATAAAATAAATAAATAAAATAAAAAATAATAAGAAATGAGAAATATTTTAAAAAAGTAAATAACAACAACAAAACAGATCAGTAAGGTACTGAGCAACCTGAAATGTGATATAACTAAACAGATAATGGACTTAAAAAGCAAAAGGAGGAAAAGCAAGTGCTCTAAAGGATATAACTACATGTATATTTAAGGGTGTAGGATTGATAATTATGTTGCTAAGGTTTTGTTGGATCAGAGAACAGAGCTGTTTGCAGCCTCACTGTTTGAATGTCACTTTGTATGCTTTGATTTTGTAACTTGAACAACTACATCCAGGAAGACAATATGTAATGAATGCATCAACTAGTGATTTCTTACTGTTCATTTTTTCTGAAATTCTGTATTGTTTCTACCCTCTTTTTTTTCTGTTTTGCTTTATTTTTCCCCCCTCTCTTTAAATAAAATTTTAAAAAATTAAAAAAATATATATAGACTCATAACACGGGAAATGGCTTAGGTCCATCAAAATTATTCAACATGACTGTCCAAAAGAAATGGCAGGTTTTTAGGGTTTTGGAAGCATGGATGTTGTCTTGAAACAATAGTATCACCCATTACTAATTCTGCTCATAGAGGACTTTTTACCACTTTAATTCTTACACTGGAGGAGTGCTGAAAGGACATTAAAAAGGTTTGAAATTTCCATCCATGAGTCTTGGCATTTTTAACTTTTTCTATCCCATATCTATTTCCATAATACCTTCTTTAAAAATCACCATCAGAACCACTTGAAGTCACCCTACTCCTATATAAGATACACCAGTGGGCATTTTATTCAGAAAAACAAGGAGGAGGAAACTTTAGTCAATTGATGCACCTTTCATGCTAATCACAGTCACTTCAATGATCTTGCTCCCCCTGCTAATCGCATCTGAAGTATGGAAGCTCTACAAATCTAAGCATGATGTTAAACAAGGTGAAGTCATGTGTGTCTGTTATCCCAGCACTTAGAAAGTTGAGGCAGGAGGGCTGAAAGTTTGAAGCAAGCTGGGCATCTAGGCAAAAGCTTGTCAAGGAAGGGAGGGAGGGAGGGAGAAAGGGAGAGAGGGAGGGAAGAAAAGAGGAAGGGAAAGGGAAAAAAATACTAAAACCATGACCTTGCTAGCTGCAAAGCAAGCTCATCTACTTTTGCTCTGTAGTTGACAAGAGTCATGGGCAGCAGACTGGTATCTGCTGGTCAGTGATGTCCACCATGCAGTCCTAAGGCTCAGAATGTGGTTTTAAAGCTAAGCTCCACGGCTTACTGATAATAACTCTAGGCAAGTTACTTAACCCCACTGATATCGCTTCCTATTACATCTGTTTTCCAGAGAGTTAGGACTTGCACGGTGCAGAGAACATGCCCGAATATGCTAAGCACTAAAAGTGAATTGGATAAAATGTGCTTAGCTATCATTACTGGCCTCTTCTTCCAGTCAGCTCTACCTATCAGGCACGTCTCACTCAGCCCTACTCAACATGTACCTCAGCTTCTCGGGCTGTGAGAGCAGGTTCTCTGGCACCTCGGTGTGGCATCCTTCACAGCTCCCAAAGCTCTCTCCATGCGGCTCTCTTTCCGTCAAGAGCGTATTCTTCTTCATCTGTGGCCTCCCACTTCTGACCTGACTAGCAAGTTACCTACGGCTTTGGTCCTGGTTAATACTACCTACCGATGACAACAGCAGATATTTCAGCACTGAGAAGTTATAAATGCTTTCCCAAGTCCTTTAATTTTAGTAACTAATCTTCACAATACCCGTGTCATAAGGCCTACAATATTTTAACGAAGGCCATATAAAAAGCAATCAATAATTGATCAGTCTCATATAAGAACAAAGGATGACGACTTATTATTTGCTTGGTAGAGGTGAAATCCTAAGCAGCTTATCACACACTTGCCTCCCCAGCAAGTGGCTCAGTCAGAACAATGAATATACAGGTGCCTCACCATGCAGGGGCAACATGGTCAGCACCTTCCAGGAAGATACTGTTGCTGAGGAAGATTTTATTGATTTGTTGCAAGGCAAGGACACTGGAGCCAGCTACCTCCCTTTCCAACATCCATCTTCTTTCTTTTCCCTGCTGAGCCCTGACTCTGGATAGGGTGGCATGGAGGCCCTGTTACAATACTCACTTCCTGCAGGTAGAAGAGGCCAGATGTCAGTATCTGGCAGGGAAGAAAAACTAGAGTTTTCTAGTAGGGTATTTCTGAGAAAGTTGGTGCTTTTAGGATGAAAAGGACTCTCAGTCTCCATGTCCTCTGGCCTCTGCTCTTTCTCTTCAAACTCCCTGCAACATGGGTATCATCCCAAAGCAGTCATTTTGCCACATGCAAAAAAAGTCACGTACTAAGTAAGACTGGTGGAGGAACCTGGACCAAGTACACTAGCCTTGGAACACCTGCCTCCTGCTCTTTGCTGTATGAGAAGATGCCCATTTTTGTCTCACTGCACAAGTCAAGAACCAGTTCTATGAAACCGATTATAATCCTAACAGAGTTGTTAAATAAAAATGCCAAACTTCTATAAAGCATGGACTGGTTTGCAATATGTGTTTATAACTATATCTCATCATTAAAATCATTAAATGGAAAATTCTAGAAATAAAGATTTTGTAAATTAGAAATAACTTTGGAGCTGGGGGTATAGTTCAGTGATAGACCACTTGCCTTGCTTTGCATGAAGTCCTATGTTTAATCCCTGACCACACCAAAAAAATACCAAAAAAACTCACCTTTTTTATTACAGTATAAATGGTATATTTGGCCCAATTATTATTTGTTATTGTTAATCTCTTCTTGTGCCTGATTTATAAATTAAACTTTCTCAGAAGTATGCATACATAAGAAAAAACACCTCACAAACAGAATTGAGTACTAGTCACAGTTTCAGGCATCCATGGAATGTTTCAAAACATTTGCTCCTCAAAAAAGTACAGTAGGAAGTCACAGAGCCAGGGCCTAATATCAGCTCTTTAGACACCTAATCCAATACTTTTCCCACTGAAACTTGGGCATCATAAACATAAAGTTCTCACCAGTCTTACTTACCCGTGTTTTCAAAGTACTAGGTATAGTCCCATGAACCTGAAGTCAAAGCACTATGCATTTTCTCTAATGACTACTATTGAAAGAGCAATTCAGGTTTGCAGCTTGGCCTCAGGAATCTGCAGCCCCAAGTCAAACTCTTATGTTTATGATTCCTCAACAGGCATACAAATTAAGGTACCAAAAAAAAAAAAAAAAAGGAACAGACCTTGAATTTCTTCTGGTTTTTGTGGAACCAGTCAATTCAGTGCTTTCATTTTATGGCTTCCATGCTAGTTTTAAATTTTGGTCCCCAAAAAGGAGATGAGTTTGAGGATAGAGGCTGTCGGGTGGCAGGGCCTCCTCTGCACACCTCTCAAAAGCCTGTGGTCTGCAGGAGGCAGGCCTTGCTAGGCACTGGTGTGGAAGTGGACAGCCACCACACCGGCACAGGAGAGTACAGGAAAACTGACCATAGCAGAGGCCGCACAACACGGGAAAGTGACCCTCAGTGTTCTTATTTTTGATAAGAAAAATAATGTGACCCTACAGGGAGAGCCAAGCTGCAGGGTGTGGAATTTACAGCCTCAGCCTGGATGAACAGAGGAGAGAAAAGAGAAGGGAAGAGAGGAAAGGAAAAGAGGCTCCATTCAATTATCTCCTCCTCCTGTTTCCATGGTGATGGCTCCAGAAGCGGGTCAGAACTTTCTCACTGAAAAAACAGCGGCTCTTATTCATCACAGCCCAGGCCTACCAGCCACACTGGCCGCTTGTACAGTCTGGGCACAGAAGACCCAGGAAGGGACATGGGGGCTGCCCAGGCTTTCTTCTGTCACCTGCTCTCAGGGACAGCCAGACAGTGGGGTGAAGATGCCTCTGAAGGCCAGAGCTGGAGATGCTTTTGGATACAGAGGGCCCCTCCTCTCCCTGCTTAGAGGAAGAGTGACCAGTCCCTCTCCAGGTCACTGCTGAGAGAGCCACAATCTGTCCTCCATCTCCTGGCAAGCAGAACCCTGAATCAGGGTCCTCTCTAGGGTAACCACTCCCATACTGGATTGAGCTTTCTTCCCACTTTTCTTTCAAAGACAGAGTTGATGAAAAACTTTAAAGTTATAAATATTGTAAAAATGAGACTCTAGCCTTCCAGTCTTCTCAGATATATTTTTCACACTCATTGCATCCACTCACCCTGGAGGGTGACTGGTCGGCTCACCTTCAGCTTCTGTGTCTTCATCTTTCTGATTCTGTTCATCCAAAGTAGGTGGGCACTGGCATGTGCCACAGGTGCTTCAGAAGTTCTGTCTGCCAGTGTCACCCCAATGATGAAGTGATCTCTACCAGTACCTACTCAGTGACTCCCCCAAACTCTATCTGTGCTTGAGAAGCAGAGCATTTAAATCTGACTGACAGACCTGTTTTGACCAGCAGGCTGTCTAAGAATTTCTTGAGAAACTTCACGTATTCAGTTCTCCACAGCAGGAGAACTGAATCCATCAGGTCTAGACAAAACCTGAAGACCAGTCTTTTCTACAACTCTCTGGGCAATTCTGAAGGTGGATATGCTTTGGAAGCACCAGTTTAACCCTGCAGAGACAGGAGCACAAGCCCAATCCTGCCTTCTCCATAGCCTTATACTCCAGTACCTCTAAAGTAAGCAATTGTGCCAGTGAAGTTTTCAGAAAAGAACACAAAGCAATGCAATAATACAAGTGGGCAAGTTTCTTTGAGCATTATCCTGACTACAGGTTTCATCTGGACAAAGCCACTATAAACAAAAGGTCAGGGGCAGGTTGGCTTGACCACCATGAGCACCTGGCAGGCAGGAGACATTATTCAAGGACCAGATGATGGAACTGGCCAGTGGATGAAAGAACTGAGTGTGGAAGCAGAATAAAGACAGGCCCAGAATGTTTCCTACTTTCATAATCTTTTGTGTCTTTGGCCTCCCACCGCTTGGAGCCCCCCAGCACCCCCCCCCCCCACTGCTGATGGTCTGTCTCACATACAAAAGGACTATCTATGGAAGGACAACCATCAGGCAACTCCTGAGCTGGCCCTGCAGGGTTCTCCAGAGCCAGCCCTGCCCACCCCCACTCCACAGACTCTCATGACTTTGCACACCTCCTTTTCTGCCTGTCATGTACATGCTTTCTGCTTTGCACGAGAAACTCCTACCATCTCTCAGGGACTTGCTCCTTGCAAACCTCTGCTGGGGTTTTGACAATGGTGTCTTAGTTACTTTTTACTAGTCGCTGAGACAAAATATCTGATGCCCAAAATTAGGGAAGGAAAGGTTTATTTCTTACAGTTCTTGGAGGTTTCAGTCCATACTCAGTTGGCTCCAAGGCAGCAGGGTGGCATGGTGGGGTGCCATGCACGGCCAGCTGTAAACAGCAAGTGTGAACCAGCAAGAGAGCAACATACCTCCTCTCACCTTTACATCATATCCTGGCTCCACCCCTGGGCAGATGAAACACTCACACCACCAATCCAAGCACTAGACAATGAACCAATCACAAATGCTTGATTTGGTCACATCCATAATTCCATGAGTCTTGGGGGCCACTGACATAAACTATGACACTGTTTGACAATGCAGCTCAGAAGGATGCATACATTTCCCAGAATTCACTTCCTTGTATGGGCCATGAGTGACATTTTCCATTAGAGGCAGAGCAATAGCCATTTTCTCTCTCTGTTTTAAAGTCAGTGTGGGTACAAGGCTAGCTAGCAGATGTCACTGCTTGCCCCTAGGTCACAGGTGGCAAGACTAGAAGCTATATTCCTGCTGGTTTTTCTTCCTCAAGTTCTCCAAGTCTTAGACCAAGGGCTTGGTGAGCACCTACAAAGGGAGCATCCATTCCTGCAGGTGCCCTAGGGGTGCTGAAAGTCAGCCTGGGCCTCAGTCCACCCTGGCTGCTGCAGTTGTCCCTACTGGCCCCACTGTTCATGTGGCCTTTTTAGACCTGCCTGCTGCAGTCTGCATCACCCCCACAAAGAAAGAACAGCTGGATCTGGGCTGTATACCCAACCCCCACAAATGAATGAGATTAAAACATGTAATAAAGTCCTCATTCTATCTGAACATTCTGCTTCTCTAATAAAACCCTAAATAATGCTGACAACAGGTTCTCAGGTTCCCACCTCTACCCTAATGCAATTCCTCACTTATGTCCTAACCCAGTTTCCCCTCCCTCCTTCCAGTTTTCCTGTTCTGATGGTTTTTATATCACCACACAATCATCTTTTCATGTCTTCTGCAGATTGTAGGAGGGCAGCTTCCTTTCCTATCCTACTCATCTTCCTGGAGCCCAGCATATTTGTCCAGACAGCTGAAACTTGAATGTTTATTATATTAAGTTTTAACAGCTGCCCGCCCCATCATGGGCCTCTATGAAGTACATCACTCATGACTGTTCCTGTGGTGAGGTGTCTGATAAGAAGCCTGGTCCTTGCAGATAAACATACCCAGATGGAAAACCCAGCTCTGTCTCACCCAGGCTTTGTGATCTTGGCAAATCATTTAACCTTTCTGAACTTTAGTTTCCTTAACTGTAAAATATCACTGAGACAGATTTGTCAGGAGGATTAAAAAGATACACAGAGAATGAAAAACCGTAAATAAATATAGTCACAAAAAGATACACAGAGAGCACTCAGTAAAGTCTACGTGAGTCTTCTCTTTCTTCCTGCCAGGGTAGGAATATTATTTACTTCTTACCCTCCATCTCTGACCCAATATCCTGTTACCTCGCATGCAGGGGAGAGAATAAACAGCAGTCCCCACCCTCTATTAAACACTCCTGGAAGCAGCGCCTGTCCCTAGCAATTGCAGCAAGGGCACACAAAGCCTGCCACTGATGCGGGCGCCACTCAGGCACATGGCCTCCAGCTGAGGCCTGGCCAGCTGGAGGCTCCCCCACCAGACAGAGTGAAGGGCAACGGCATTTGCAGTTGGCAACAGCTGAGGCAGAGAACGCTGGCACAGCTGCTCCCACCCCAGCCCCCAAGTTGAGGGGAATGTTGAACCCCTCAACTATGCATGCAATGGTGCGCACATGTGTGCACACAAACACTGTGACAACACGGGCTCCATGAAAATGGCTTTGTTTCCCAGAAGCCCCTCCCCTGAAGCTACATCAGAAAGGAAACTAAAGGTCATGTGGGAAGGACATCATTTTAAATGACCATGGACAGGGATGAACTCTGTGATGGGCATCATCTAGGAGACTGAGGTTGGACATCCACACATACTCCACTAAAGAGGGGCAGGGAGGGGACAGAAGGGATGCGAGCCCATGTCAGAAGCTGGGCACTATGTATTTCACATTCCCTGGAAAGAGTTCTTGGTGTGCTCAAATGAACGATTAGGAGCTCAAGGCTTAGAGAATTCAAACGCATTGTTCCTAATGGTTCAACTAGCAAAGCTTCAGTTCAGACATTGTTCTGCTTGGCTCCAGAGTTTTAAAACTATCAGCACAAGCAGTGCCCAGGCAAAATTGATGGATGCAAGCATGCTTCAGGCTGGGTCAGAAAACAGAGGACGACTGAGCTAGAGGAACACTAGAGTCCCAACTGGAAATGCACTGTAGAAATGAGGCAGCAGAAGCCCGGAGGGGAGAAATGACATAGGTGATGAGTCACAGAAGGGGAGCACAGCTCCAGCTGCTGGCTAGTGACCTTTCCCTTATACCTGCTCGGGGTGGACCATCTGTTTTTTGCTGCCTCGCTTTGCTATTCTGCCTGTACTCCCAACTCTGGTGAGTGCAAAGGACCACACAGTGGTGGTCACGGTTGTCCTTGGTGCTTGCTATGCTCATGGAAAGACAGAGCGCATGTAGAAGACCACACACACCTACACTGGACAGAAGATTTGCCACTTTCACTGAGGGAACACGTCTGTGTGACTTCCTGACTTCTGAACAATGATACGGGGCCAGGGCCCAGGGCACCCAGATACATTCCCCACGGGAAAAATCTGGCATCCTCCACCTACTTCACAGCTCTGTCACAAACAGGATGCAGCGACAGGATGTATGAGTCTCACCTCAAGGGGACATGGCCTGACCTGAATCTCCTAGTAATTGCACAATTCCCTCAGGTCTTCTCACCGAATCTGTTCCCCTTCCCAGGAAGACAGGCACGATCTGATGGTCTGCACACTTCTACTGTCCATGTCTAAGAAGCTACAGATTTAGACCCTGGCTACAATGGAGAAAAATCAATGTGATCACACAGCTTGTCCTGACCTTGAGGAGACTCCACAGAGTTCAGTGAAGCCTGAGCCCCTCTCCTCAAGCCTAGGAGGCTGCTTACCAAGAAACAATTTACTATAAGAATAATTTCTCACAAATTTCTGAAAGCTAGATACCAAGTTACCAAGAATTAAAGGTTCTATTCTTAATGTACCATAGCCATAACAAACTTTCTTTCAAAAATGTACATTCCCTCTACTTATGTAAAATGTCAAGAATAGGCAAATTTATAGTGATAGTAGACTGATGATTGCTTAGGGTTTAGTTGTGGGAGGGATATCATTGACAAAGGGCATGAGGTTTCTGTTAAGGTGATAAAAACATTCTCAAATTGCTGTACAAATGGTGACATATTAACTGTGAACACAATAAACATCACTGAATTGCACATCTTGGATGCATTATAAAGTGTGGCTCTAGATCTTAACAAAGCTAATTAATACAAGAACATATAAGGCCACACAAAGCTCTGTATACAAATATTCAAAGCAGCATTCTTTAAAAAAAAAAAAAAAAAAGAGGCAGGAAAGAAATAGGAATAACCACTCTGGCTTCATTCTAGGTTAGGGAAGACCTCTGGGAGGAGCTGAGTTGCAGGGGCCAAATGGAGCCTGGCCAGGTAAGTGGGGTGAAAGGGGCGGGGTGGGGGAAAGGGAACCCATTTCAGAGGCTCAGCATACCAAGGAAGAGCAGGACCTGTCTTGGGAATTGCAAAGCTTCCCTGTCCTGCTTGTGTTGCAGAGCAGGGGCCAGAGATAGGGTGAGCAGGTAGGCACAGGGGGAGGTAAGGAGGAAAGATCAGAAGCGTAGGCACCTGGGGAGGAGCAGGTGACCCAGGGCGGCAGGAGTCAGAACTGATCAAGCACCCAAGCAGGGGCTTCTCCCCAAGATACCCAAGAGGAAAGACATCTCTGGAGGGAGGGAAGGGTCTCCAGCTGCCCAGGTGAAACAGACAGGCGAGAGAACCGCCCCCGCGCTGCAGATGCCGGCCTGGAACCTTCATCAGCTGCATCCCATCTATCCACCCACTCAGCCTCGGATGGCTACTCAGGGGCCTTTCTCTCCTTTTATTTATCTGCCGTTTCCATCATGCTACATATATTTGGATTTTCCCACCATAAAACAGTTCAAATGTAGTAAAGAAAGTGAAACTAAATCAGTGAATTTTCATCTCTGGTGAAAGAATTAGCAGAAAACAAGTCATAAATACTGGCTTGGGTGAGGTTTTCAGATTTATTTTGGACTCTCTTGCTTCCATAGATAAATGAGAACCAGCCTACATCTGGGTGACAGCAGGACGGCTCCCACTATCTCCAAGTGAACCACGAGGTGTAGTTTCTTATTGCTGTTATTCCTGTAATGCAAATAAACCGAAACGGCTCCCAATTTCTCCTTGTGCAGAAGTAATATAATTATGCACACTCTGGAATTACAGCTTGGTGGTCAGGAGCGTGGGTACCTAACTGGGATCAAATCTGGACTCTGCCATTTAGAAGCAGTACTGCCCTGGGCAACTTATTAACCTTGCTGTGCTTCCATTTCTGTATCCGTAAGCAGGAATAGCAGCATATGGAACCTCACGGGGTCATTGTAAGCACAGAACAAGTCAATATTAAGTACTTACATCAGTTCAAGTACATAATAAAGGCACTCAGTAAACATTACAGATATTGCCACTTTTTCTTTTCCAATTTCCAGTCCATATGAACCAACTCCAACAAAACCACCTCCGCACAGAAATGTACGAGAAATAACCAGGCAGCCTCACCGACTGTTGGCTTCCTTGAACATAATGAACCCAAACAATCCTGACATGCTGCTTGCTTGTTAGAAACCTAGTTACTTCTCAGAGTTTTGTTTTATACGTATACAAGTTAAGATGAACTGTTACAGGAAATACCAGTTTCCTACAGAACATCCCCGCTGCTCCTAAAGAGCATACTGTTTGTTCAAGGCAGCAGTGCACGTCCATTAAAAGTGCTCACTGCTGAAAACTTCCTTACAGGTAGGGTGGCCAATGACCCAAGTATGGGTCTTCTTTCTTTGCTTAATTTTACTCCACACCACCATTTAAAATACACAGTTTTTTCTGCTGCATCACTCTGTCTTCACCTGTGAATGCCACGAACCTGTGAAAGCTACCTCACTCCACTCTTTTGTCACAGTAGCTGCATCCAAACAGGTGCTCTGCAAGGTGCTGCTATGTGAGGAACTTAGGGGAATAAACTGGAATGGGCTGGATAAGCAGTTCAGAAAAGCTTTTGAAAAGGATGTGGCTTTTGCTCTATCATCTTCTTCCTTTCACTTTGCTCCTCCTTCACATGCAGAAGATGAAATAGCTACTTGTAGGTCATGGCGGGTGGGAGGGGTGTCTGGGTTCCTGAAAGGCTGTAAAGCCACAGGGCCAACCCTAGACCTATCCTGTCCCATGCCTGTTTATGCCAACTATGTGTCAGGTTTTCTGTTATTCATAGCTGACTTCATTCCTCACAGATACTGTTACAATGATATTCCCCAACTGCCCACACAACAACAAAAATACCTTACCTTACTCTTATATATTCTTGAGAATAGCTGCTAACAAAATTCAGCCAATGTTTACCTTTCCAGTCAGATGACACAAATCCAAAATTAGTATAATAAAGTTCAAGTAGAATAAACTACTCAGAGGTCTCCCCAATAGATAACATAAATAGATATATATATATATAATAAAAAGACTCAAATGAAAGTTCCCTTGGCCTTTGTTATTATATTCCCAGTAGAAGTGTGAATTTTGTCAAACTGGTGATGACAGTGGGGAGCATCCATTCTTACTTTCTTCTGACCCATATGCTATGGGCCTACCTATCTCTATTGACGTATCTATGAGTGTGCAGGCCCAGCACCCCTACAGGTGAGAAGCCCCAGCCACCCATGTGCAGTGATGCCATACATGGTACAATTCTCAGTCCTGTCTTCCCCTACAAGAGATCCATCACTGCCACATCTGCTAGTTGAAGCTGATTTCTGTAACTCAAGACCTTAAATGTTGTTAAACATCACTGGGAAAGTGATAAGACTTTTTAGAAACATATTTATATCATAACTCATGCCAGATCCTTCCCTTTGATAGGTTTTAGCTAGGAGAAGGGAAGGAGGCACATTTGCAAGGTCTCTGAGACAACAGAGGGGACCGTGGATCCAGAGGGAAGCCATGGGCAAGGGCTCAGTTTCCCTGGTGGGCTCTCCGTCTACATCTCTGTCTCAAAGGATGGTTGCTGCAGGACATGTCTACGTCTGTTTCCTGATTCTCTTGCCTTTTGATTAAAAAGCCAAATAATGTCTCTGCCCATAACACAACACTCTGAGTCAGAACAATATTTTGGTTGGCAAATACTTTTCAGACACTAACCAGACACAACCAGCTGGTTTGCCTGGTCACCCTGCATAGCTGTAATAACCAACTAACCAGACACAACCAGCTGGTTTGCCTGGTCACCCTGCATAGCTGTAATAACCAACTATAAAGCTACCAGCAAGCATTCTATGGGAATAATAGGCTTTTTCCATTTGAAAATATTTGCATTCGTATAATGAATAAAGTTTCAATATAAATAGTACAACAAATCTACTCAAAGTATCATCTGACCAAGGGCTTTCAGAGTGATACTTTATCTTTAAAAACAGAACACAAAACCAAAAGCAAAACCCACTTAGAAGATTTAATCTAAATAACTGTCAATTTAAGAATAAGTTTCTTTATTTTATAACCATTACATTCAAAACTGATTCAAGCAAGAATCACTTTAAAAAAATCTAAAACCAGTAGGTAAAAGTTTGGTGAGGGATGGGATATTTCCAGACTTGGATTACCTCCCACAGAATCTTTTTCATTACAAATGGAAAACTGTCACTTCTCAGAGGAAACCTGGCAAATACCACCTCCACCAAATGATCAAAATTTCATGTCACTCATGATGGGTCAAACAGAGATCATGTGCCTCCTAATGTAATGCCCTGTGAGAAAAAGAAAACAAAAAGAAACAAACAAACCCCAAATAAAGAGTAGTTCATAAACTACTATCCCACCCTTTAACTGTCAATACCATGAAAAACTAAGAAAGGCATCCAGTTCAGATGTGACAAAGGAAACGGGACATGTAAATGCCAAGAGCAAATTTATAAGTAAAGGATTTTTTTAAGTATGATAAGAGACAGTAATGAGACAATCAGAAAAACTTAAATAAATGTATATTAGGATAACTTAAAACTTCCTGTTTTACTAAAACTCTGATTCTGTCAGAGAATATCTTTCTTAAGAAATATATGCTAATGCATTCAGGGCTCAAGGTCATGATGTATGCAACTTGGTTCAGCAATGGTGGATGAGAAAGAATGGTGGGAAAGAAAAAAAGAAAATAAGAGAGAGAGAGTGAGTGAGAATAAGAAAGGAAGACCATGCAAATGTCAAGAACTGATGAGTCTTATGAAAATTTACAGCTCACTAGGAATCTTGCAACTTTCACAAAAGTTCAAAAGTTTTCAAAACAAGTTCTTTTAATTTTTCATTTTCTTTTGGGGGGGGGGGGTTTAACCCAGGTACATGCTATCACTGAGCTACATCCCCAGCTCACATTCTTAAATTTGTGTCATTTAGGGCCTTACTAAATTGCCTTGAATTGGGCTAGCCTTAAACTTGGGACACTCCTGCCTCAACTTCCCAAGCAGCTGGGATTACAGGTGTGTGGCACTATGCCTGGCCAGGATTTTGTAAGCTACAAATTAAAAAAAAAAAAATTTTTTTTTTCTTAAGTACCACAGTTTTCCAAAGCTATTAAAAAAATGAAGAACATGATGTTTTAAATCTTTAAAAATGTTTAGAAAGACCTAAACTCAAACCATATAAAAAATATATATATATAAGCAAAATGGCAGTATTACAAATGGAGCAGATGGGTGCTGTCGTGTGTGTGTGTGTGTGTGTGTGGTGCTGAAAATTTTTGTTAACCTCAGGAGGCTGTCAGTCTCTCTTGGCCACAGGAGTCATGCCACATTGTACCAAGGATATAAACTTGGAAAGAATGACTTCGCCACAATTGAGGGGAAGAAATGCCCAGCCTAACTAAGGTTAGTACAAATTGGGTGAGTCACTTCCTCCAAGGTGGAAGGGCAAACATGTCTTGACTCCCGAAGGATCTGGAGATTCTGTGGTAAACACCTGTGGTAAACTAGGTCATGAGAGACCTTGGTCCACTTATTTGGCACTTTACCACCACTATGGTACTTTCAAGTTCAAAAATCAACATCAACTTAAATCTTGTCTCTCCCACTCAGCCTCCACATTTCTAGGGTCCTGAAACACAACATAAACAAAGTAAGAAAAGTGTGTGTTGTGTGTATAGTTAGTCTCTAACCTGCATGGGCAATGGCTTGGGTTTCTTCTGGCTCATCCCCCGTCCTGTTCCTCAGTCCTGAACTGGACCAACGTGGCCTTGCAGGTTCAGAACCGGAGTTTCCTGGCAGAGCAGCCTCCACTCCCTGAAGCTGCCTCTGTGCCAGCAGCACACACGTGGGTGGATTAGGCAGAGCTTGCTGCAAAGTACACACACTCTCTCGCAATGTGTGCTTCTCATTCCAGAAATATTTCATTCCTGAACCACTTCTATGCCTTGCTTGGCATGAGATGGTACAGATGGCTCTATGCCATAGGAAGTATCTGTTTAGAGAGGTGGCCTTATTTTAAATTTCTTTACCTCAGAAGATCAGCCATAGAATATTCTGGAATAATTATGATGGAAGAAAGTAGAAAAGGGAAATGTTATAAAAAATATTTGTTTTGTTTTTGTGGGTTCTTTTTTTAAGTTGCTTAGAAGAACTACTGAAAATACAAGGTAAAACATAACATTATCTTCCATGAAAGCAGAAATTATAGGGTCCAAGTTAGGACAGGGGAATAAAAATATTGCCTTTAACAGGAAAGGCTAGTGGGCACTGGTCAGCTCCTGACACATTCATGTTTGTTTTAAGGTCACCTACCAAAAACAAGGTACAGTGGTTGATTTTTTTAAACTGTTGTTAGAGTTGGAGATGCATCTGATTTTTATACTTTGCTTCTTTATGACTTCTTCTCTATATTAAAAATCAATGTAAAAGATGAAAACCCATCTCAGTTGACTTACCTGTCCTTTTCCTTATTTTCAGATACTTATTCCCTCACAATAAGCTGTGTAAAATAAATAACTCTTCCCATGAGCCTTAAGGCATCACCAACTGGATTGCAAAACACACTCTCAAAAACCATGACACATGTACTCACATGTTAAGAAAAACAACACCAAATTTCAAACTATACACACACACCACTGCCCATTGGAATTCTATCCCTTTGGACCTAAAAGACACCTTCCTGGAAACTCAAGTCCCAGGCAAAAAGATGGAGACTTACTTTCTTTCCACTTCAGGTGTTGACACGGTGCTAGAGAAGCCAAGCGACTCCTGCAAGAGAGCAGATTGGCACGATCAGGGCAGGCAGAGCAGTGGACTTCATCTGATTTGTACAGAGTATCTCTTAAGAGGAAAAAGCAGAAGCAAAACTAGAGGATGGAAGTCACTGTGCTTACTTCAATCTGGGACCGCAGCTGAAGTGACGTGGGGCTGGCGTCAGGTTTCTCCTAAAACAGAACAGATGCTGGTTAATGAGACTCCCAAACGTGGCACACACCAGAAAGACAAATAGATGTGTAAGAAGACCCGGCAGCATTTGGGGAACACTGGGCTATGCTGTGGGAGGAAATGGGGGGGGAGAGATAAATAGACTTTCTGGAAAAAACTAAAGTACTTTTAAAATGACAGTTATGACCTTTTACTATTGAACTGTCTACCAAACTTCATTGCTAGACACTGCTAACAACTTAGTGCAGAAAAGCAGTTTTTTTTGGGGGGGGGGGGTACTGGGGATAGAGCTTGCAACCTCAACACTTGCCAGGCAGGTGCTTAAGCCACTGAGCTAAATCCCCAGCCCCTGAAAAGCACAATTTAACTGAAGAGTACTGACAGCCAATGGTGAAATAATTTTTTGAATACACTTAGACCACTACTAGAATACTGAATTTACCAGAGGACTTTCAAGTTGGGTTTTTTTTTTTTTTAATAACAATAGAGTTCTGACCTGGTTTTAAAGTTCTAAATGTATTCAAAGTGCTCAGTGATGCAGGGCTTGTTATAAGCATCTTCGGGAAGATGGAAAGCTAAGCAGATGTTATTTTATCTTGCAGCCCTAAAAATCACCACACTCTTGTAACACAAATGAACTGACAAGTCTGAACATTTACCAAAGAAATAAAAACTTTAAAGAAAAACGAATCTCAGCATGCAGGTAATAAATGAAACATTTAATATGTGTTACAAATGTACTGAAAAATCATAAGGGAGAGGCAGAGGAACCAAATTATCTAGAGATAAAATCATGTAGTACAGTGCCCTCATATTATACAGGATGCTGTATCCCCTTTGAAATTAAAACAAAAGGTGAGAGATAAATTAGTTACTTGTGGTGAAAAAATGGCTTGAAATGAGTTTTGGCAATAAAATAGAAAATTGTGCTATGAAAACCTTTAGTTACGATTATGGGAAAAGAGACATGTTAGCACACAAGAGGATCATATTGATTTTTTGTATGTGGAGAATAATTCTAAATTGATATAGGTATGAATAAAGGTCCTTATTAAAGCGTAATCCACAGATAAGAAATAAAGTTCTCTGACTTTTATGTGGTAAGCAGGATAATGGACTATTTCAGACAAAATAGTAACTATTACTAACATTATACAAGTTTAAAATACCAGGTTGACTAGAATTCTCCAATAATCTTATTGTGGCCTACTTTTCTGGGTTTTTGTTTTGTTTTTGTTTTTTGTGGCACTGGAATTGAAACCCAAGGCCTCATGCCTGCTAGGCTAGTGCTCTACCCTTGAGGTATATCTTTAGTTGACTCTCAGGCTGTTCTTAACAGTGGCTATACTCTTCAGACCTGCACATGCACTTCAGGAAGTGTTTTATTGATCTCAGGTTAACATTCAGGAAGTGGAAAAATGATCTCTAATGATGCCCCTCATGTGTATCTAATTGCTCAATTATTAAAGTTGCCTATTTCACCTTTCACTCACACAACATTGAAAAAGTTTTTCTGATATTTAAGAGTACAACTCAGAGTAAAGTCATGATGTATTCAGATGATAAGATCCTGTCCAGATACAGAACATAACAATGAATGTGCTTCCACACATGGGGACCAGATGCAGAACACTGTTCATGTGGCTGATAATACCACACTGTACGTTTTGAAACTGTTGGGAGGGTTATGTTTTAGGTTATGTGATGGTGGTGATGGTGGTGGTGGTGGTGGTGGCTCTTGTTATTCATTAGTTGCTCACCACAATAAGCACATAACAAGGAATGTGCTGGAATGAGTAAATTTGAGAAGGAGATGACAGTGGACAAGTAACCCAAAGAAGACTGGCAACTGGCTCACTCCCTGGTCCCAGGCCCTTATTTGTAATAAAAATAAAATCAGCGGTGTAAAAATTTTTCTCTCATTAACATTTCCCTATTCTTTATTGCTGCCATTGTTCATAATATTTGTATTTCTGTACCAATCTTGATGCGCCTTTTCTACAGAGCAATACATAGGAAATGTTCTAGCTCCAATTACAGGGCCAGCAAATAGTGCTTCAGACTTGGGTGCAATTAATAAATACGCAAATCCTACCGCTTACAGATCCATCCTGAGGCTCTGATACCTAACCTTTCAGCATGGCATAGAAAGGTCTATAAACTTAGAGTAGGAGGTAAACAAAAATACACTTTTCAAGTTTTTTGGTCTAACTTTTCCTGTTCGGGACCTAGTATAGCACACAGAATAATGTTGAATCTCTCCCGATTCCCCTCACATTGTCTCTAAAAGTGCCCATTAAAATCAAGCTCCAGTCCCTGGCTTTCTGTATCTATCAACCAAGATGACTGATTCAACTCACCCTCTCCTCCATTCTTACATTTTCTTTTAGTTCTCTTTGTACTCACTAGGTAATACAGCACAATAGGAAATTATCTTCTTTAATTCTATGTAGCTACCAGCATTTTTTTGCATAGATTTTATTAGTTGAGTATATCATTTCTCACTCCATCTCATAAATGTAACATCGTACACTTGGTAAAATCCATCTGTCCTTGCATATAAAGCATTTGAATGTTTGTTATTTTTAACAAGTATCTGATTGTATTTTAGCTACATTTTTAGGAAACCAGTTGGGGTTATTTCGATGAATAATACATTAAAATTCATTTTGTTATAATGGAGGCAGGTAACATTTTCATGCACAATGTTTATTTTATCAGGGACAGCTTCTTGACTTCCAAGCAGGAGATCATGCACAGGAATATTTCAAATATGTTTTTTTCCCCCTAGAACATGCAACAAAATACAAACTTTCAAAGCACATCTTAGTTTTATAAACTGGAGGCATATTTTGGAGGAAGCATATTCTAAAGTAAAAACATTATACACTTTAGGAGAAGCTTATAAAATTACCCACTAAGTTGAGGACCTGAATAAAACTTTTGAGAAAACAGAATAGACTTTTGGGAAGATTCAGTTATTATGAGGCTTACAGGTGTCACACGATATCAATGACAAAAGTGCCGAAGAACAATTGCTATCATGTATGTGTGCATATTATAAAATATTTAAGGCATAAAATATTTAATAAAAACATAGCAAATGTTTGTGAATGAATGCATCAGAGAGCCCAAGAAATGGGATCTATACACAGAATCACAGCTGGCAGATGCTCCGATACATCCTTGGGTAAAACATCTTGTGTACAGGGTGTAACACAGGTCTTAGAAGAGGTTCTCAATAATTTTTTTATTCTGTTTTATCACTGAAAAATAGATTTTTTTCCCTCACAGTACAATATGGAGTCAAAGTAGTGGAATGGAACCTAACAGAAGGAGTAGCAGTGCGGTTTTCATAGTAAAAGCAGTAGAGACTCAGGCTAGAAAGGCTCCATGATACCCTTTTCATTGCCCAGACTTCAGAGCATGCTGCTCTCTTCTTAGCCCCAATCCAATCAAGCATAAAGATGAGAGGGCAAAAAGCCATAGTGCTCAAAGTCCATCAAGAAAGTCTATATGAAGAGAAATCATAGAGAATGAGACGCATCTAGCCACAACTATCCAATTCAGGTAACAACAGACATACGCGCACTATCCACTTCATGACTTGGACATTATCATATGAATGGCAATTGCAAAACTTCATCAAAACACAGTCATTGACTATGTATTTAGTTTCTGAGCAAGGAAAAAAAGGACCACTGAGGGGCCAGGGATTTAGCTCAGCGGCATAAGCGCCTGCCTGGCAGGCATGAGGTCATAAATTTGATCCCCGGTACCAAAAAAAAAAAAAAAAAAAAAAAAAAAATCACTGAGAAATAACATGTTTTTCTCCCTCATCAAGATACTGGGTGTTTCAGGTACTAGTGCTGTGTAACAAATTATTTCAAACACAGTGGCATAACTAAATGAGCATTTTACGATGCTTACAGAATCTACACATAAGAATTCAGAGTGATGACAGCAGAAAAGGTCTCAGCAAGGCAGACTGACCCACTAGGGGTGGCCAGATGGATGGACATGGTCATTGAGAAACCCATGCACTTCCCATTTACCTGGAGGTTGATACTGGCTAACAAGTGGGTCCTGGTAGGTGTGGTCAGCTGGAACTCCTACATATGGTGCTCCATATAGCACTACAAGGGTGGCTTGGACTCACAGTAAGACATGGGGTAGTAAGAGCAAGTATATGAAGAGATTCAGGAAGAATATATTCAGTTTTATAGCACAGCCTACATAACAATATGATTCCTGTCAGAGTTACAAGCCATCCCAGGAACCAGAGGGTCCATGGCCTCCATTACTCACTGGGAGGAGTGTCAAAGTCACATTGTGAATAGCACTGAACACAGTGGTGGACTTTGGAAATTCATCTGCCACACTGCAATGGTCAGATGAATATGCTCCTAAATTTCATAATGAGGAAGAAGGTGAAACCATTTATTCATAACAATGTTCATATGGGTTATTTTGTGTTTTTTAAAAAGTTTACTCAAGTAAATCATTGATGCTATATTTCTTCCTGAATTCATCATTTATCTTAGGCTATAACCATTTCTCTCATTCTAAACTTACACAGAAAATCTAAAATACACAAAAGTAAAGAGAATGATACAATCAATTACCAATTTTCCATCACATGGCTCCTACTATTATCAACTCATGGTCAATTCTGACCCATCTATATCTCTACTAGTGCTTGGAAAGAATCTTGGACACTGTATCTTAGAATACCACAATTCTTAATGTTAAAAATTAGGGTATCAAGTTTCTTAACTGTTGCTCAATATTGAACAAAATGTCTCAGTCACCAAGAAAAATCATAGTCATGAATTTTAGAACATTTCTCTGTAATTTGCAGAGGAACATAAAGATATTTCAAAGTTGAATAAAACCAGCATGTTCCCCAAGTATACATGTACCATCCTTTAAAGATGTCTAAGTAATATGCCCACTGACTCTACACTTGACAGAGTTGTCTCAGCAACAGTTAGGGAGAAATAACTCCATAATTTGGATCATGTTCAATACAAGGTCCCAGACTTACATGGGAGGTGCACAAAACTCTGAACCTGATCCTATACTAGTAAGTTAGGTTACTTTAACTTATTTGAAAAATTTAAATGAAAATCTTAAAAATGTGTGAAATTTGATCTATGGATTAATAAGTTGCATATGTTTAACTTAGTTAAGAATAATCAATATCATTACCAGTACAATTCTTAAGGAAACCTTTCCAACTTGCTGAAATAGAATAGTGAAAAGTGAACCAAATCTAAATATACCACAATATGTCTTTTACATACATATTTGTGTATGAATGCATAGAAAATAGTCCAAGGATTAACAGTAGTTCTGTGTGCTTTGGTTCTCTACATTTTTCACATGTGTGTAGTCTTGGATAACTTACATTACTTTTGGTTAAAGTTGAACTAACCGGGCTGGGGATATAGCTCAGTGGCATAAGCGCCTACCTGGCAAGTGCAAGGTCTGGAGTTCAATTCCCAAAACCAAGCCCCATACTTCCAAAATGATGAACTATCAATTTAAACACATTATCTTCAAACCCCATGTAAATTTTTAAATGGTCTACATTATATGTTTGTAAACAACAAGAAAATAAGAACCATATCAAACAACACATCAATGATTACTCCTATAAAAACCACTATATTCTTTAATTTTAACATGCTTTTCAAGCATACATTACTTGTATATTTTTTAAAGTATAATGAAACTCCACCCAAACTAAATTAGGTAACAAGTTGTGATTGTAACAGTTAAATTTTTAAAGCTATACTAAGACACATCAAGACTTGACTTCTCTAATAGGTCATGACTCATGTTAAAATACTTTCCTAAGCTGCTAAAACTCATAGGTATCACACAAAAATATGCATGCATTCTATGATTAACACAAGATTCGTGCTAAATCATCTCATATTCACAATTTGACTGAAAAAAGGCTAAAACAGAGCACAGTGTAGCATTTTAAAAAAAATAAAGCAGGGGCTAGAGGTATGATTCAGTGGGAGGGTGCTTGACTAGCACACGTAAGGCCCTAGGGTTTGATCCACAGCACAGCAAAAATTTTAAAACATCACATGACAAAAGGAAAAAAAAAGTCACTTTAGGGAAATAATTTCAAATCCATTTCTTTTTGAGCTAGACCATTTGTTGAAACAATGTTTCTCAAAGTCTTTATTATATATAACATTGAAGTAAACACACACATAACACCCCAAGATAAAGCCAGTGGTTTGCCAAACCCAAAACATGTGTATGGTTGTATGTTTCCACCTGCTTGTCCAAGAACACAAACACATATGCACGCATATCTAGTTGAGCTAAAAAGGCAGGAGTCAAATACAGAACTGAGACTCTGCCTTAAATGACTACATGTTGCTCTAAAGTGCTTCAATCCATCGTTCAACATGCCAGAGTAAAAGAGGGTAGAAAACGTCCTGGACAACAGCTGTCATGTCCTTGTCCCCACTCCAGCTTTGTTCCCAGCTGTTTTTGGAAATCCATACTCTCCCTCCCTTGCTGCTTCCAGGATCATAGGCCAAATGAACTTCACAGCTGGAAAAGCAGGAGGGGCAAACCTCTGCACTACTGCAAAAGCAGAAAGGAAGAACAGCACACGCCCACCAGCTCAGCTTAGTGCCAAGTGCTCTTCCACAGTGGGTACAGGAAGGAGGAGGAGGAAAAAGTCAGACAGGACTGTTTGTTTAGCATCATGCAGTGAACAGGTAAAATGCTGCAAAGGCTGCAATGCTGGATTAATGGAGGAGCCCAACTACACAACTGAGAGAAGAGATAAATTTAAATTTAAATGGTTGTAGTGTTTTCTAGATGGCAATGTATACTGTTTTTCTCTCAACAGAGATTTTTGCCAAATAAAATCTAGACGAATAAAAGTAACTTACAGGTACACTATACAAAAAAAACCCCAAAAAACAAACAAACATAAAACTAGTACTTTTTTTTATTTGGTTTCCATATTATTACAAATGAGTCCTAAATATCAAATTCCAGTAAGGTATTTCTCAACTTTTAAAGCAAGCCTATTTTTCCTCATTTTAAAAATAAAATATCATTATTATTTACTGATATACTCAATTATACTGCTATATTCAATTATGCCTGATGATGTAGACATTCTATTGAAGGTAATAAAGAGACAGCACAGTGATCATTATAGATCACCTTGTACTATGGTTTTATATGACTTTTTGGTTTCATGTTTTTATAGGAATTTGTTTTGTTTTGTCTTACTAAGTTTTGCTCTTCCCTCTAATATAGAAAGTATAGAATTACATGCAGAGATTCATGCATGCGTAGCTGTTTACACTCTCACTGTTTGACTATCTACTTTGTATGCTTTAATTTTGTAACGAGCAACTATTTCTAAGAGGACAACATGTAATTTATCAACTAGTGATTTCTTATTGTTTATCTTTTTTTTTGGAATTCTGTATTACCTCTACCCTTTACATGCTTTTGTTTCTCTTTAAATTAAAAAAATGAGTTTTTAAATCCTCAGACATGATATTTATTTAGGTATTATTTACTTGATCTCAGTTAGATTTTAAAAAGCTTTAAGTTTATAGAAATACATGTAGAGACTCATACATGCATAGCTGTTTACAGTCTCACTATTTGAATATCTACTTTGTATGCTTTAATTTTGTAACTTGAACAACTATTTCTAAGAGGACAATATGTAATTTATCAACCAGTGATTTCTTACTGTTTATCTTTTTTTAAAATTCTGTATTATCTCTACCCTTTACATGTTTTTTTTCTCTTTAAATAAATAAAAAAAATTAAAAAAATAAAATAAAATATCACCCCATCTTTATATTTAGATGAAAATCAAAAAGACCCTGTCTAGAAGTGCTGGCAGGGCAGGGCTGGCCTCAAGGTCTGGCTGGCTGCTCTGTACTCAGAATCCCTCTATGTGAGCTGCCAACAATTCCTGGGCCAGTGCAAGGATATGGTGCATGGAGAGCCCAGAGGGACCTGGAATCTCACACATCTAAAATTCTAATTTGCATCTTTGCCTGAGAACCAACTCCTGTCTCATTTATTACTGTAGGGAATGCACAGGGCACCTGAGTCTTTGACCAGGATCTAACATTTCACATCGTCCTGGGGGTCTCCTCATTCCTATCACATCAGCTACCCTATCTAATGCTTCTTTCTCTACTGTGTTCCTTGCATCCACCCACCCCATTCCACTCAGGGTCTTTTGCCTCCTGTGTGCCTGGACCACCACTGTAAGGTGGAATAAAAGGTGCTGTCTTGGGTCTGATAGGGCTAGTCCAGGCTGCTGCACACCCTAATGAGAAATTCAGACCTCCCTTGTATTATTTCGTTTGGTTTGAATTTTCCAGTGTCAATAAAAAACAAATGAATTCCTTGACTATCTTTAGGTTGTTTTTTTTTTAACTGTAAAAACTCCATAATAAAGCACCACTATGGCCACTGAATCAGAACTGCTCAATAAATCTTGTATAGAATTCAAGGTGTTTAAAGGCCCTCTGCTCCAGCATCTGGTTGCTCTCAGACTCCACCTCAGGACACCATGATGAAATTCCCTGCAATCTGCATGTTCATTTCTGCTTGAGGAGCACACTGCTCTCGGTCACTTCTCTATTCCAACATCTTCCAGGAAACCCAGTCCCAAAAGGATGAAGCCCACATTTCTGAAGAGCCCCCCTTCTCCAAGTAGCTGCATTCTAAACCCTCTTGTTGGTGAATAATGTGCCGTGTTCGCTGTCATGCACATAGGCAGAACCTGGTGTCTGGACTTTGTTCATACTACATGCAACACCTTCTTCCTCCTCCCTGTCCATCTAAACCCTCCAAATCTAGCCTTCTCTTCTCACCTGTACCTTAATTAAATGCCTAAGGAAGTCAAAACAATACTGTACATTGATTGCATAAGGATACCTATGGGAATAGTTCTTCCCCTCACTTTTATTAGTATCTTACTTTGCATACTCCGTTAATGGGTTCCCCGACCCTCCACTATCCACCAAAACTTGTTCAATGGGTACTAAGACCCCACTTAAGTGCTAATGGTGCAGCCATGAAAACGATGTGGGTCCCCCTCCCCACATAGGCACTGCTTTCCACAGCTAGCCTGGGTCCTCTGCCTAGGACAAGAGCTAATGCATCTCTATTGCTTTGATTTCTTTAAATCTGGCTGCTTTGCAAGTAAGTCTGACTCTTTCTAGTCATCTGTAGTTGCCATTTCACTGACTGGGACATATATTCCCTAGTTTGGCTTGACATTTGCCTTTGGTTTGCAGATTTACACTGGTAAGTAAAAATCATTCTTCAGCAAATGATTCTTAAAAGATTTCAGTAATTTAATCAGTTGCAATGTTTAACTGCTTTTAGGTAAGAACCAGCAATGAACTGTGAGTTTTTGTGCCCATCTCTCCTTTTCCACCTTTGCAAAACTCAAGTCACCCTTCATAGTCTGAAGGTAAATAAGAAAGCATTACTCATTTTTCTGGCTTCTATAAGTTCATGACCTGACAACTTTTTGGTAATGAATGAAAGTGAATGGAAAAGTAGTATCATTCTATTGAGTCAATAAAGAAATGATTCAAGGAGGGGAAAACTTTTTCAAAGCAGAATTCTTTTGCACTAAGCACAGCTTTAGTTATGGTAAAGAAGTTCCAGGCAGCACAGGGCACAGGACACAGTGGGGCACTTTCCAGTGCTCTTCCCATGGTGGCTCTAATGACACCTGTGCACTGGGGAAACTGGGACAATTTGAAGTCAGAAAAACAATGGATTAAATTTTTAAATAACACCTTATAATTATTAAGAAAATAAAATCAGAGTATTATGAAAAATGTTAAAAACTGAATTGGTATAAAACTTCCAAATAAAATCTTTTTTAATCAAAAACATTGAGCTTGCTACGCCAGAGACTGAAGAAGAATCACAAATTCAATGTCAGCCTGGGCAACTTAGAGACACTGTCTCAAAATTAAAAAAAAAAAAAAAGCAAATGAAAACAAAATAAAAAGGGCTGGGAATATAGCTCATTGTTCCCTGAGTTCAATCCCCAGTCCAGAACAGAAAGAAAAAAATGCACAAAGAGCCTTGAGTTTACTTCCTTGAAAATAATTTGTTTTGAAAAGAAAACAGGCTAAATGCTTGAGAGACCTATCACCATTCCAGATCAAAATTTTGAATAACAACCTCCTATTATGCTTGTTAGTTCTTACTAACATGAAATAATACACAACTAAATGATAAAGGTTGTTTCAGCTGTTTTTACAAACATTTCAAATCACTATTGTCTAATTTAAGGAACCCTTGGCATTCTATTTAAATAATATCACAGTGAAATTTCTTAGAGGAAAAAAAAACACATACCAAATTCAGTTGAAATTTTCCAAGCAGGCATTACAGAACACTGACCAAGTTCTAATAAGCAACCTTGCGCACACAATGCTCATCCTGAGGCTGGCATGAATCTTGGGTCAGAGGTTCCCTGTGCTCCCTACCACATCTGACCACTGCTCCTTGCATTACCTGCCTAAACCTTGGGGGCTCCTGGCCCCTTTACCATGGTGGCCAGAGCAGCATGTGCCACAGTTGGGTGCTGGAGGACTGTTACCTAATGCCCAGGGGAACACACACACACACACACACACACACACACACACCCCAGGACCAGATGCTAACAGGTCCTGCAACAATGGTTCTCAAACTTAATGCCCAGCAGTCCCCAGGAAGGCTTGTTAAACACAGAGTGCTAGCTCCCACCTCCAGATTTTCAGTCCGGGTCTGCTAATGTGCATTTCTCCCAAATTTTCAGGTGAAACTGAAGCCGCTGCCTTAGGGAACCACACTTTGATAACTGCTGCCCAGACAAGGCTGCAGAGTTGCCTGTTGTCTGAAATTTAGTGGTTTGCAGGTTAAAGGGAATCATTTGTTTGAAGCCACACCTGAATTCTGGACTGATCTTTCGTGTGCAGACAAATGGTTTTAAGGTTAAAGGAAAAAAGATGAGCTCAATGTCATTTTTTTAAAGGGTAAACAGAACCGCGTGTCAGAAAATAGAGTAAATTAGTGATGATATTGGAAAGCATGCCGGTGGAAGATCAAGCTCTACTACAAGACCATTTGTGGCCTTGGATGTGTTTCTTCAGGAAATGGGCAGACCTCTCACTGACTATAACAGTATCCGGCTGGAGTATAAGCATTGAGACATAAGTAAGTTTTTATTCCATAATTTGAATTCCACATTACATTTATATGACAAAATGAACCATAAACCCTAACTCAATGACTCGGACATTTTAGAACAGATGACCTTCAGAAGTCTCTGACATTCGTGTATTAATATTCGTGATTATACCAGTACTTCCCAAGTATCAACTCCATACTCAACTGACCAGGGAGTACAGGGAGTATAAAGCACAGTCCCTGGCCTTTAGGTGTACATGGTCAGTTAAGAGAGCAGATAACTGAGAATATAAAAAGTCAACAGTGACCATGTGATCATACTAAATACCCTTGGAGCTGACAGGGATAAGGGTGTTTGAACATGAATGGACAAAGTTACATAGCCTGATGGAACTGGGGATGCCAAATTTTACTGACTACTGTAGTAGATGAACTGACATTCTGTCACAGTGAAGTGCCATTACTGTAAAAATCAAGTGGTGCTGTCATGACATTTAACCACCTGCTTTCTTGTGTTTTGAATTATATTTTCAAATCATCTTTAAAAATTGCATAGAGCTGCTGGTTTGTTGGCACACCTCTGTAATTCCAGCACTCAGGAGATTTGAGGCCAGCCTGAACTACATAGTGTAATCCTGCTCCAAAGGCGGGGGGTGGGGGGGATACCCATTTTTAATAGATTCAAATTAATGGAAAATCCAGTACATTCTAAAATCATTAGACACAAATTTAATTTTAAAATAGGTAGGGGCTGGGGATGTGTATCAGTGGTAGAGCACCGAGGCCCTGGGTTCCAGTATCAGTGCCACAAATAATAATAACAACAATAATGATAACAATAAGTGGTAAACACATTCCATTTTATGAATATAGCCAAGTCTAGAAGCAAAAATAAAGCCAATTAATATCGTTTAAAAATAAAACAAACAATCTTTAGAGTTAGATGTGTTCTGTAATACACAACAGTATAAATCAGATGGATAGATGTTATACTGTTTTAAAAAATTAGAGTCTCAGGAGGCTGAAACAAATGCCAAACTTTAGCCCAGGGCAAACTTTTTATTATAAATGCTTGCAAGATCAGGTTTATAATGGAAACACAAGCAGACAAGGCTGCAGTGTAATATGCATCAATGATATGTTTCTGTTCCTGTATAGTGATTTTCCTCCCTTCTGAGCGTTAATCTTTGAATGACTTAGTCTATAAATTATCGAACTTAGTTCAAAAGCAAATGAAATTTAAAATACCCATTTATTGAATGGCAAAAGTGCCATGTTGAAATTACTGAGATTTATCTGTTTCTTTAATGATTCCTGTAGCAAACTCACTTCATTGCTCAAAATTATTACCTGGTTACATAGTTTACTCTGGCTTAAGCATAAATCTATCCCCACTGTTCAGAACAGCAGCCATTTGTCAGGCTCTCGTTCACTCATTCACAGCCACAACTTTTTCTTTCCCAGCTCTAAACTGCCATGAAGATAGTGCTCATGTTTTGGAAGTCAATTAAATTCATGCGTGCCATTGATGGCTTCAATGGGACAAGAGCAAGGAGGAGCCTGATATAACCAGGACAGTGTTCCCCCACCATACTCATTGGTCTGCTTGTCACCTTCAGGGCCATAGCAGTTCAAGTAGGAAGTACAGGCTGGCACTACAAGGACTGCCCTACTTGGAGAATTGATGTTCTTCTTGAGTACTGCCCAAGTGTACAGCTATCACACAACAGCTGAGTCATTGCTGCTGTAGTTAGGAAGATTGTAATTCAAAATCCAACTGTCCCCCATGCTAAGAGGGGCTGAAGCTGTAGCTTAGTTGTACAGCACTTGCTGGCATGTGTGAGATCCTAGGCACCAGCTGCAGCAGGCCTATGCATATGTATGTATGCTCACACAGACACACAGACACAGACAGCCACACACACACACACATATGGGACTCATTTCCTTTCTCCTCACAATTTACTTACTGGAAAAGAATTGAAAAAAAAAATTTAGTTGGGTGTGTACCTGAATAGTACGGGGTTTAACTAGCATGCAAATGGTACTGAATTTCAACCCTAGCAACAGCAGTACCACCCCCCCCCCAAAAAAAAAAGCAGTTGGGGGATAATTTACTACAAACACAACAATGGACTCAATATAAAGATGATGAATAAGTGAAAATTTTATGTAGAAAAACAAAGTCAAAGAAGTATTATGAAAATATAGATGCTCATACAATAGTCAAAGAAATACAATTTTAAAAGCACGATGATGCTACTTCTCACCAAACTAGTAGAGAGGCTTTTAGTTTTTTCCTGATAATACTTAAATTTGGGAAGGCTAAATAAGAAAAGGAACACATAAAGACTGCTTATGGGAATGCAGCAACCATAGAATAGTTCCTGGTGGCAGTTTAGTAGCATTTCAGGAGTCGTTAAAATATGTTCCTAGTTTTTAACTTGCTAAACTCCAGTCTAATAACTAACCCAAAGGAGATAAACATTACTGAAATGAAGATGTACATTCAGCATTGATGGTCACCTATATTTATAATAAACGATTGGAAAGTGCTTAGGTAGCTCGAACTGAGGGACATTTATGTCACATATTCGTAAGATGAAATGGTTCATAACCAATAGAAATAGCAATAGTGAAGATGTAATAAGGGAAAGGTATTTCTTATATGAGGTTATGGAAATAAGCAAGTACACTGTATTTGCACAGCTCGATCCTGGAGTGTATTTTGGCATATGGTATACACATATACACAGTAGATTTTAAAAACCAGGACATGAAATGTTGTGTGTTTTGTTCACTGATAATATACCAAGAACTCAGGAGCATGCCTGGGCCTAGCACTTGGTAGATATTTAATACTGGCTGAATAAATATATATGTCAGGGAAAAGCCTGTGGTTATATCTGAGTTCAAAACACAAATGAGAACTTAAACATAACTGGATTTTTCTATAAACTACTTTTAAAATCAAAACAAAAATGTATCTACATCAACTATACATTATTCCTCCTAAAAATCTAGAACTAGATCTGATTCAAATTTTCTATATAATATGTGCATACTGTTAAGGTTCCATACTGTACCTGAGACATAGGAAAGCCATGACACAGAAGATCCATGTTAACTTTTAAAAATTGCATTGGTCATATGATGACGAATTTCTTTTCTACAAATGGATCTTTGTGGAGTATTTGTCATTTAAAGATAATTATTTCAAAACACACATGTCATAGTACCTAATTTTTCATTTATTACATTATTAAAAATTCTAAGACATAAATAAGAATTTCATTCCCAGAAATTTCACTTTACTTTCCCTTTCTCTTTAACCACTTTATCACTTTTTCCTTTCTTACTGCATAGCAAGGAAGAATTGAAGCTTGTTCTTATTGTCAATTGGGTCTAACTATCACTAGAGTGGTAACTTGAAAATACTCGTTTCATGTAAGATGATGCCTATTACACACAGAAATTTTGCACGTCCAAATCACTTTGGCCAGTTTTCCCCTAGCAGACAGCGTTTTTCCTCAGGAAAGGTAAACAAACAAAACCCTCCAAAGAGAACAAACAGGAAACATATTCAGAGTTGATGGCCAAGGGCAGAACACAGATGTCTGGTCCTTCCCTAGCATCTGCGGCAGTGCAGATAAAAGCAAGGAGGCCAGAAACCATGAACGATATGGCTGAGAAATACAGTAGAGGCACTAAGCGTGTCCCTAAATACTACAGGCCTATCCGCAAAGGCTGAAATGAACCTAGAAATACGATTATTAGAGAAGCAAGAGAGCAACGACTGATGTGTAATACAAGTAAGTCTGAGTTTCGTTGCTGTTTTATTTTTTGAAAGACCCAATCCCTACACTGGTAAAATGCCACTTCTCAGTCATACACATTTTGCCTATCAAGCTCTAAAACAATACGTGCACATTCCAAGCACTAACACTTGAATTTTTTATGCAGCCTATATATAAAGTTCAGCAAAAAAGAGAGTGCTTGCCTTCACTACAAAAACTCAAGCTAGAATGAGACAACATTAGCATTCTGGTGGGAAGTTTAAGCATTACACTACACATTGTCAAAGTGGCTGTGAAGACCACATTCTAAATTTTTATGGGCAAATGCTCTTCACAGCTAATGAAAATGCTCATAATTTCAAAAGAGAAAAATGGCCCTTGGAAATGGAAAGGATTCTTCAGTTTTTTACCATAAATTATTCACAGAGCAATAAGTAAACACCTCAAACTTCACCAAAAATGTTATAAAGCTGGAGTGAAAAATTCATCCTATTAGATGGAAATGAAATCAATTCAAGGAAAGATTCAGTGTTTGAGAACAAGATTTGGAGTCTAGCGATTAAAATTTTAAGAAAAGTAAAAGCTACTAGTTCTCCATGTGCTTGCTTAGGACAGAGTAAGGGGCTCCTGCCTTTGGATATAATCACACCCTTCTGTTTATAGACACTTTACTGCTGTTCTGTTCAATTGTCTCAAGACCTACCTGTACAAAATCCTTATCTAAGAAACATTTGTTGAATGAATGAATGAATGAATGAATATAATAGAGCCTAGGAAATGGAAAGTACCAATTTGCGCAACAAAAGCTTGCTTTTGGAAGTAGAAAATCAATAAACATGTACAAATTGAATTTAAATCTTATGTTGTTTTCAGGCCTTAGGAATTAACAACTTAGTTCATAATATACAACTTAGTTCATAATACATATGCAAGACAGTGTGTTAAAACAGTAAAACCATGAGAGAAACATAACTTAGAGAAGCACGTAAGTCACATGAAGCTTTCTATAAATATCCTACCACATGTGTGAGGGGTTTTGTTAAGGATCAGAGACAGCCACTTGTCCTTGTTTATCTAGAGTAGACCACCAGGGAAACACAAATGGAGTGCTTTGAGAACAAAAGCAAATCACTACTGTTTTGAAAATAATCTCTTAAATAATTATGATGAAATAGTACATATTTTAAAAGTTGAACTGATTCTTTACACCAAGGTGTTAACATATAACTATAGAAAGAAGAGCAACAGACTCTTTTGGAGTTACACTGTCAATGTGCCCCATAAACCCCAAGTACAGTACACTACCATATACCTACCAAGGTGTCAGCCAGTTCCCAGCTTGCATCCCATTTCCCCTAGTTGCCAATCACTTGATCTCCACCTATAAACTGAGTTCATGTCCCAGTTTGAATGAATGCACCCACACTCAGCTCAAGTGTTCAAGGCTTGGTCTCCAGAATGCTATTATTGGGAGGTGGACTTAGCAGGAGACCTTGTGTTGATGGGGAATGGGGTTCAAGAGTGATTGTGGACTCAGGTGCTTTCCTCTTCTCTGGAAGTTTATCCTGCCACAGACTCATGCCATGAAGTGATGCCTCACTGGAGGCCTAAATCAGTGACACTACAGGACTACGGACTAAGAAAATAAACCTTTTCTCTGTAAGTTAATTATTTCAGGTATTTCCTGATACTAATATGAAACTGACTAATACAATTATCATCACCTTAGGCTCTTGATCGATGGATGGATGGATGTTCTTTCCTTTAATCTTCTCAAAAACCTTGTAATACAGGAACTTTCACTATTTCCATTTTTCCCAATGAAAAGACTGAAAATATGGAGAGATCTTGCCCAAGACCATCTCCTAGAAGATTACTGAGCATTATCTGATTAGATTCAGGTGCATACTCTCAGTTGCTGTGTTAATATCTATTGGCCCTTGCAGTCCATATTCTAATGCTGATAAGAGGCTTCCTCCATCTGTCCTCTGCTGTTTCTCCCTTGCTCATACTCAAGTGTTCTGCTTCTCTGTCTTGTTTTCATCCTTCTTAGGCCTTGTTCTGATAACTGAACTATAGTCCTCATTTTCTCCCAGCACAGAAGTTCTGACTCATCCACATTAAACCTGGTGGCCAAGCCTCTTCTAGCTGCTACCAGAACAAACAATGAAAGATCCTCAAGTGTGGGTAGCTCACCCACAAGCAGTATCCTAGATTGAGGATGGCATAACCTGCTGCTAGCCTGGACTTGAACTTCATCTTTCAGACCTGAATCTCTCCAGTAAATCTCTACCATGGGCCACCCCCAGTGGGTGGGTCAATCTTCAAGGACTGGCCCCTCTTTTTCTTCTATCAAGAATTGGCTTAGGGAATGGGGCTGAGGCTCTATGATAAAGCACTTGTCTATCAAACATGAGACCCTGGCTTTGACTCCAGCACTGCAAAAAATATAGATAAATAACTAAGCCAGCAGTGGTGGCACATGCCTATAATCCCAGGAAGGCTGAGGCAGAAGGATCACTGTAAATTTGAGGCCAGCTTGGGCCACATAGCAAGTCCAAGGCCAGCCTGAGCTACATAGTGAGACCCTACATCAAAACAAACAAAGTCAATCAATCACTAACTGGTTTTGTCTGGCAAAAACTCAAAGTTGCTAAAGATGGTGTTGAATCTCACTTGGGCCCAGTGAGAATCTCAGGTTATGTTTCCATTGTAATCCAAGGGAAAGTGCCTTTAATCTAAAAATAGCAATAGCAACCAAGACACACAGAGCCCAGCAATGGTGGCTCTCTCTTCCTGCAAGCTTCTGCCACCTGTCAGCCAGTGTGTGCGGTTAAGTAGGTAACATTTGTGAAGGGTTTTGTGACATGTAGCACACATGTCATCCAGGATCTCACACATGGCACTCTGCGCTGCAAAATCCAGGAGCTATTTTTAAAATCTTTCTACTAGTTGAGCAAAACCTAAAACAGTTTTTCCTTTTGCAGAACTCTGTAAAGTTGTTCCTCTTTGGCTTGGGAATGCCTCAAAAAGAACACACAACTGGTGGGGATTATTGACAAAGATACAAAGGACATTTAAAACAAAAATCCCCCCAAACTAGTATTTGCAATCCATGTAAGTTTTCGGGGAAACCACAGAGAGCTTGCTTTGTTTCATCTATTCTTTTGAAAACAAGCAATTTAAGGGGGAAGGAGGGAACAACTGACTTTGTGTGTATCCAGATGTGACTTCCAGGTAAGTGGGTGAGTCACGGTCTGGATGGCCATTCCCGTACTCGGAAGAGGCTTCCCAGGTGCCTCAAAACCTGTAAGGACAAAGGCCAGCTCCTCTGAAGTGCTGGCTAGACTTGCTAGGCCAGTTAAGCCCGAAGTCTTGATTGTGTAGGTTTTAACTGTGGAATCACCTTTACCTCCCCAAACTATAATTACACAAAGCTTTTCTGGCTTCAGGAAAAATAAAAGGTCTATGCTTAATTAATGAGGGCAGGTCCCTAATCTCCTCTTCAAAAGAGCTTCCTTTTGCTAAGGGAATCCTATGAATGAGTGGGGAGGTTTAATGAATTGCCTTTGGCTAAGAGGTTTGAGGGCAGTTCCCCAAGATAGTTACTATCCACAATGACAGCCTCTGGAGGTTGCTCCCACCTCATGCCACCCCTTCTGTAACACACTACACAGAACTGGCTCAGTGGACATGCTTTGTCCTACAAACACTCAGGTGAGATCACTATTTCTCTAGTTCCTAAAGTTTGCTAGGACAGGTGATCAGATATTCTGAAACCCACCTGGATTTACCTTTCTACTATCTATGCTCTCAGACAACACTGCTGATTATACCAAGTTCTTCAATCAAGCCTGACTAGCACTCTCCTTTGAATTCAACTGTTCTCATTTATTTTAATAAAAACAGAGACCTGGCCTCTATTTCCTATAAAATTAATATTTCTGTTCAACTTTTGTTCATCAGTCTTGTCTCTTTTTTTTATTTTATTTAAGGGGGGGAACAAAACAGAAAAAAAGTATAGAAACAATACAGAAGTTCAAAAAAATAAACAGTAAGAAATCACTAGTTGATACATTACATATTATCTTCTTGGATATTGTTATTCAAGTTACAAAATTAAAGCAAAAAAAGTGCACATTCAAACAGTGAGGCTGCAAACAGTTCTGTTCACCCATCCAACAAAAACTAAGCAACATGGTTATCAATCCTACACACTTAAACATAAATGCAGTTATATCCTTTAGAGCACTTTCTTTTCCTCCTTTTGCTTTTTAAGTACATTATCTGTTTAGTTATATCATGTTTCAGGTTGCTCAGTACCTTACTGATCTGTTTTGTTATTTACTTTTTTTTCTTAGTTATTATTACTATTTATTATTTATTTTGAAGGTAGTAAGATACAGCAGAACAAGACAGGACAAAGCCAATTGAGGCAGTGCAGTGAAACTGGTACAGAACCTCACAGCAGGTTACCTGGATAAAAGCAATAGGTACAATAGTATATCTGGTTTTCTTCACAATAGTTGCTCCTTCAATCAGGTGAAGCAATATCAAATGAAATAGCGAAATTATAAAAACAGAATATTGAATAGAGCAATAGCATTGATCAGAACAGAGATAAAAATATTTGCCGTCAAAGAGATGGCAGAAGAAAATCCCCCTTATTTGCTATATTGCATATAGTCAAACTCACAAGAGATGCTCAGTTCTCTCTCTGGCTTTCACTTGCGGGGGAGGGGGTGTGTGGATGTTTGATTCTTAGCCTGTGCTCCAGTAGGCTCACAGCCGCCCACCAGAGCGGTGAGCTGGCTGCCTGTTTGCCCAGCACCCCAAGTTCCAACGTGGTGCAGATCTCAGGAAACGCTGATGTGGCTCTCACCCTGGGGCGGCTACAGCTTGGGAGGCCACAGCCACTTACCAGAGTGGCATGCTGGCTGCCTGTTTGCCCAGCCCAGTCTTGTCTTCTACCCCAGACATATGATATAACATGGGCACCCTTTGGAGAAAAGCCTGTGTCAAGCAAATGTGAGAAACGTAAGGTTCTTTTCTCGTCTTTACCATTTCATAGAAGAGAATGGAAGAACCTAAAATACATGGAGATCAGGGCCTTGTAGAGCAACCAGAGCCCCTTAGGCTTACAAATGATTCTCACTAACTAATAATGCCAAAATTGTCCAGCTAGCTTGCACATACCAATAGAAGCACTAATTAATTTTCTCTCTCAAATTCTAAATTCATTTACCAATGGATGCCCTACACATTTGCCATTTTAAACACAAGAAAATATTATCCCTTCAGGCTGGCTGTGATGAAATAAGCTTACAGCCCTAGCTACTCAGAAGACTAAAATGGGAGGATCTTTCATGGCCAGGAGTTGAAGGTCAGTCTGGGCATCATGGGTGAGACCTCCACGCCACCACAGGTCTTGAAAAACCTTTTCTTGCCTCTTCGCTCATCCCTGATGTTAATTCCCACTGACTAATCACAGGCTGAAATTTTGCTTGGCAGTTTCCATATGTTCCCTCTGGAGAAATTTGTCAATTCTTCCCACATCAGGTGGAATGCAAGCCCTGAGTACATACATTCCATTCGATCACTCACCACTGCAGCCCAGGACCAAGAACAGCACGGCGTCCATAACAGGTGCGCAATAAAATTTTGTGTTGGATAAAATTTTTAAAATTACCTCCCATAGATCTTACTGCAGTTTTCAAAGATGGCTATTATGTTTTCTTTTTACAGGAAAGGAAACTGAGTCTGCAATTGAGTGACTTGCTCACAAGCACTTAGCTAGAAGTGGCAAAACCAGCACTCTCACTAAGCAGCCTGCCTCCTGAGCTCTCTGCAAACCACTTTGCTCTACACCAAGAAGTGTCTCTCTCTCATTCAGTTCCCACTGAAGCCATCTGCACCCAAAAGAATATACCCATCAACATGCACACTGGAACTCTCTAGAAATTCTTTCCAGCACATGTTTTCTGCCTGTGCCTTACAACCTGATGCTAGCATGCCTGGGGCTCTTCCATCTACTGATTTATTAGTGCTTCTTCCATTTCTTTACATAACTTTCTAGTAAATATTACACAGACCAAAGTATAGGAATCAACTGTGTAGGATGTCATGTACCTGCTGTGAATATCCGGGACGTGCCGCTGGCAAAAGGAAGAACACCTGAGCCACCCACCCTGTATGTACCATTCATCCTCCAATGAAGGAAGGTCGCACCTCTCCAACTGTTTTCACAGACTTCAGAAAGAGGAAGCAATTCGCCATCTGTTACACTTTCTCTTTATTTATTTATCCCTCATTATCATTCTTTTCTTCTCTTCCCTCTGGCAAACAAACATGTTCAACTCTCCCCATAAACACAAGAGAGGAGAGGGGAAGAGGAGAGAAGACTAGGGAAAGGCAGGAAATTAGGCTGGTTAATTCTTTATTCATTCCTTGCCTCTATTCCTCAGAGTCCAAATTCTTGAACAAATTTTCTGTGCGTACCACTCATCATTTGTAACCAATCACTAAAGTTAGGTGCCAGGAGCACAATAAGTATCAGAATGCCTCCCTTTCTTTCTCTCTGACTGCTTCACTAAGTCTGAGGCCACCACTCCTAACTCCCTGGCTGTAACTTCAAGCATGTCCAACAGTACCTCAGCTGCACCATACTGCGAGCTCCCAATCTCCTGACACCCAGCACCTTCCTTCCCTCTCTCACCTGTTACCAGCACACTCAGCTGCCTGAATCTTCACTCATCCTGTCCATTTCACCATCACCCCTCCAACAAAATACTTCTGACCTTCAGGACCTCGGTTCCATCTCCCCACTGAGTACCTTTGCACAGCGTCTCCTCGCAACTGCAGCAACACTTTCACAATCTTCATCCTCCTCCGATGCTGCTGCACTACTGTTAGACCAGACTATCCCAAATGGATTCTTATGTCCTTCTAGAAAACTTCCTGATGTCCCCTTCTCAACAACAACAACAACAACAACAAAAAACAACAACAACAAAACTGTTAAACTGCATTTAAGGCTTCCACACTATGGATTCCACCTACTCTCCAAGTTAACTTTACTAATTTAATGGAAATTAAGCTCTACTGAGTTCCACTGGGCCTCCTAAAAATGTGATTAAACTAAATACTAACTCAAACTATTAAAGGAGTAGTAAGGAATCCTCCCTTCAGTGAGAAACCAATACACACATCAGGTTCGCATGATTTCCAAAATGCACACACCTCCCTATAAAGTCTCATCATTAAAATCGTAGCGACATTCAGATACACTGAGATGCTTTCTTTAAAAGTGTTGCCTTGCTTTTTTTTTTTTCCCAACATGACAGCTTTCCCATGATTCTTTCCCTACACTGTATGATAAGAGAATTCTAGTTTTGGGGAACTTGCTGCAAAATCAACTAGCTATGCTACAAATTCTAAGTTTAAAAATCAAATTTGAAATGCTTCAATGTATCTTTTTTTTTACTTACTTATTTTTGTTTTGTTTTGTTTTGTTTAAGACAAGGTATCACTATGTAGCTCAGGCTGGCCGCATCATGATCCTCCTGCCTCAGACTCCCAAGTGTGTGGCTTGCAGGTGTGCAACACCACACCCAGTCATTTATATCATTTTTAAAACAACCTACTCTCTGTCACTCACAGAGACTTTAGGTGGAACTATAACATGCTTAAGAATCCTTATTTTAAAATGTCAGCACCCAGGTAGACTATCTATTGTTATTGCCAAATGAAAATGATCTTTATGTTGAAATTCATTTAAAATACACACAGAGTGCTAAATAAGTCATTTCTTAAACAAACTGCAATTTTCCAAATCTTAAAGTGAAAAATCTAATCAAAACTATTCTATTTTTTTGCCAAAAAAGTAACCGCTTTAAATATCATAAACATCATCTATATGCCTTTAACACCTATTGACAAGCTCTGATGAGTCAGAACTAGGAACATCTACAGTTTCATTGCTTCAGGCCACGAAAGGGTTATGTAGCAACAGAAATGATATAAAAATAGAGATCTGAAGGTATCTAAAAACTGGCCAAAAAATCTATCAAAAGTGAGGCCCATGCAGAGGCTTTGGCAAACACTTCCATGATGGTTGTTGGCAACGCATTTTCAAACAGCGGACCAGGGGTGTGGCTGCATAGTATAGCACAAGCTTCGCATGTACAAGGCCCAGAGTTCAACCCCCACTCCCTGCACCTCAAAAACAATCAAACAACTGAAAATTTTAAAATGATTTCAAGCTTCATAATTTCATCAAATTTTACGAAAACAATTTCTAAAGGGCCAAAAGATGTTTTTAACATTCTGTAGTCTTACTGCACATGGTTAAAGACTCAACAATGCTGAGTAAATCTAACTGCATGATGCTGAATTCCATAAATCTTGTTCTCTATTATGTCAAATATGTTCTGTGAGTAGGAAAAATTTTATGTTATATTCTGTTGGCCCCTGGGGTACGAAATAAGCACTTAATCAATCTTTAGTAATGGACTGAATCACCTGATTACATATTTAACTAGAATTTATGAAATGGCTTAAATAAAAGTATAGACCTGGAAGGCCATTTTTATGGCAAAGATTTCATATTGCACTTCTAAGCAGCATATGGCACTGTAGTAAGTTCATTTACACAAAGGTCCTTCCTGTAATTAACGCACCTTGGAAATTTTACCTGTAAGGCAATGTGGCTGTCTGCTACCTTAAAGGTGTACTTTAAGCACAACTTACAATTACAGTTGTCCTGAAGAGCAAATGTAATGAAGATTATGGTTTACAGGAAGGTATGGCTCTTGCCCCAGGAGGATCAATTCTGAGAATTCTATGAACATTCTCCAGTAAGCAGCATCTCTTCTAGGTTATTAGCAATCGCTTTTGTGATCCAGATCTGCATCCATTAACTGCATCCCTGAGAAGCACTGCCTTCCTCTGTCACTGCTTCTTTTATGTGAATGAAACCACACCTATCTCGGCTTTTCCATAGCTTCCCATGGTGAGGGCATCAGAATTCCTCTTCCAAATACTCAAAATTTGCTGTTTCTCTACCACAGGCGGGTTCATAGTTTCTAGCTGCCACACACTCACACACTAGGATGATTTCCATAAGCAACCTCTGGGTGTGAGAAGTCACATACCCATGTCAAGCAAAGTGTCTCCCTTACTGTCTTCCTGTGATCAAAGTGACTCTTGAGGTGACCAATCTCTATCACTTGACATACATCTCACACTGCCTCCAGTAGGTCAACTGTTTTAAAAGCACATGGAAATTAGCTTCTGTGGTCTGGCGTTAAATATATATGCCTTTTTAAAGGACAATTTAAAGTCACTTAGGCATAAAATATCTTACATACCCCTAAGGTGTTACAGAAAAACTCCTCCCTTCTTTCTTCAGTGGTGATGATGGCAGCTTTCACAGTATTTCACACTTTAAACAAAACTGAACCCAAGAATTCCATCCTAAAAACATCTAAGTTCAGTATTTCTATTCATGTAAGACCATCTGATCATAACTCATTATAACTGAATATCCAGTTAATTTGTGCAAGCCTCTATAAAATTCAACTCTCCATAAGGAACTGGGGCAAAGGTTTTAAATGACACAGGATGCAACTTAACAGTCATCTCATTATTTGTGATTCAGTAGACAAGAACATGAAGAAGAATGCATGATAGGTAAAAACAGATATCATATGAGAAGTACAGGAGAGTTGCGATGGTGATTCAGAAGGACAAGTGTCGTTTTCCCTGGAGGACCAAGGGAGGGCCTGCAAAGGAAGTGTATCAGAACAAGGTAGAAGAGAGGGCAAAGGGTGAACGCTGGCTCAGAAGAAGGCAGGTGTTAGAAGGGAGGTAGGACTGCTTTTCTTCACCATAAATCTTCTCATCATCAAAGCTACAGGAGTACTTTATACCACAGAGTCAAAATGGATCAAAGGCATAAACAAAGCTTAGAGTAAAAATACTTAGAAGGAAACATGAAAAAAGCCTCTTAATATTAGATGCAGCAATGACTCCTTGGATACGACACTGAAGACATAGGTAATAAAACTTTTTTTTGGTGGGGGGAGGTACTGGGGACCCAACTCATGACCTTGTGCTTGCCAGGCAGGTGCTTACTCTGCTGAGCTAAATCCCCACTTCTGACATAGGTAATAAAAGAAAAACAGATAAATTAGCAAAATTATGAAAACTTCTGTAAATTGAAGGGCAGTACTGACTTAAGGAAAGACAGTCTAGAATGAAATAAAATATATGTAAATTATGTACTATCCGATATGAAATTAATATCCATAATATCCAAAGAACTCTTGAAACTCATCAGTAATGTAAATAGTCCAATTCACAAACAAAAAAAGGATGCTTATAGACACGTCCCAAAGATACACAGATGGGAAACAAACACATGGAAAAGGTTCTCAACATCTTAGGAAAATGCAAATCAAAACCACAGCGAGACAACACTTCACATCAATTATTACTTTAAAGACAAAAGGAACATAACAAGTGTTGACAAGAATATGGAGAAACTGGAACTGATATGAACTACTGGTAAGAATACAAAGTGGTGTAACCACTATGGAAAAATACGTGGAGGTTTCTGAAAAAATTAAAACCAGAAACCCATATGATCCAACCATTTCACCTCTGGTTATATCACCCCCTCAAAAAAAGATGCAGGATCTTAGATGTATGTTTACAGCGTCACCAGTCACAATAGCTAAGGGGTGGAAGCAGAATAGCTGTCAATGAATGAATGGATAACATGATATGGTGTATCATACAATGCAGTGTCACTCAGTCTTTAAAAAGGAGGAATGTTTGGATAAATGCTACAACATTGAGATCAGATAGTTAGATCTAGGATGTCACCCAAAACTCTCACATGCTACGAGGTGGGGCTTTTGGAAGGCTAATGGATCACAGGGGTGATAGACTCAACAGAAGATTCAACCACTATTGAGTTCTGCAGTTGACTTTGCTGTTAAAACATGGGACCTGGTTAGAAATGGGTCACCTGAGTTGTGACCTAGTAGGTTATATGTCCTTACTTCACTATGCAATTCAGGTGGCCTTGAGCTTAACTTTGTAGCCCAGGCTGGTCTCAAATTCACAGCAATGTCCCTGCCTCAGCTTTCTGAGTGCTGGGATTAATTACAGGCATATGCTACCACATCAGCTCCTCCTTTCTCCCACTACTTCCTGGCTGCCTCCATATGAGTAGCCTTCGTCCACAGCAAGCCCTTGCACCATGCCATTTCTGCATTTGAGCCTGCCACTCGTGGATTAGAACTGCGAACCAAAATAAACCTTCCTTTCTTTCAGTTATATGTGTCAGATATTATGTCTCAGTGAACATAAAATGACTAAGGCAACTGATGAACACTGAATACTTTATGCTCAGTGAAATAAGCTAATCACAAGAGAACAAAGAATGCCCCGTATCTGTGGATACATAGTAGTCGAGTTCATAGCCTCAGAAAGTAGAGCAGTGGTTTTCAGAGGCTAGGGAAAGGTGGATGGAGAGTTTTTGTTTACTAGGTAAAGGTTTCAGTTTTATAGGACATAAAAAGTTCTACAGATGAATGATAGTGTTAGTGCTTAATTCCACAAAAACGTGAATTTACTTACTGCTACTGAACTGCAACTTAAAAATAGTTAAGAAAGGGCCTGGGGCCAGGAGCAGAGACTCATGCCTGTAATCCCAGCAGTACATGAGGTGGAGACATAAGGATCCCAAGTTTAAAGCCAGCCTAATCAACTTAGCAAGATCTTTTCTCAGCATAAAACATGAAAAAAAACTTCTAAAAGGGCTGGGAATGTAGTTCAGTGTGAAGGCCCTGGTTTCCATCCCTAGTGCCACTGAAAAGGGCGTGGATGGATGGATGTGGCTCAGTGGCGGAGAACCTGCCTGGCATTTGTGAGGCTCTGGCTTTGATGCTCAGCACTGTACACAAAAACCTAAAAGAATAAAAACTAAACTTAACCCTCTTTTACAACCCTTGCTGTTTAGATGCCTCTGTAGACCTTGTTGTCCTCAAGACCACTCATTCTCCTGGACCTCTCTATCCTCACTAGCTTCCCTGTGCCTACAGTCCCCTCATGTCGGACCCTTCCTTGCCTACTGGGTTCTCCAGCAGGACTGTAAGCAGCTAAGCTCCCCTAGGAGGTGACAGGCATAGGTCAATGGCCTCTCTCCTGGTGCAAATGTATAGGCCAGTGATGGTGAACATTCTACAGCTTTCAACAATTATAATCAGCCAGCTGCAGCATGCGTGCCACAAGTTTGGCACCACAGGTATACATGGCATTATTCTAAGTTTTGAGCACTGGCATTAGGAATTTGCATGCAAACAACAATACTACTTAACATAATGCAGCAAATTAAAATGACATTAAACATATGCCAATCAATTTTATGTGTAACTTCCTTTTTATTGCTTACAGCTAAGACAGATTTCACTCCTATCAGTAGGTTCACGCGGGGCCTCTTGATGAAATCTTTCCAAGGTATTCTTTGAGGTTCACACAGCCAGCCAAAACAAGAGAGCCCAAAGCCAGCAAATGACTGCTGAATAGATTCAAACTGAACTCCTGTTCAACATTTTCATCTCCTCAGGTCAGGCCAGGTGACAGGCACCCAGCAGCCTTGCTCTTTCCCTGCTCACCCTGAGCTCGGTAGGTGTGGCCACAGGGCAGCGCTCTGCGCGGCCCACGGAAACAACTTCTGGCACAAGATGACTCAGGGTCCAAAGAGTGCACGGTCATTGTCTGGTTTGTTTATTTGTGGGGTTTTTTTTGTTTGTTTTTAAAGTAACAAACTAAGTTTTTGTTTTTCTTTTTTCTGTCTTTTTGAAACAGAGTCTCACTATGCAATTCAGGTTGGCCTTGAGCTCACTTTGTAGCCCAGGCTGGTCTCAAACTCACAGTGATCCTCCTGCCTCTGCCTCCTGAGTGCTGGGATTACAGGCATGTGCCACCACATCCAGCTTAACAAACAAGTTTTTAAAGTCAGCAAAAGTAGACAAAATCCCAGGCCAAGCCACAAAGCCCCATTTTTCTCAGAACGTGCTGAAACCGCAGAATTTAACCAATACACAAAAGAGTTTCTGTAGGAAAATGAGTAGAGAAATGATTCAAAAGATGAAGATACACCCTGCCCTACCACCACCACTTTCAAAGGAAGTGAGAGCAGTCAGGACCAGGGGTATTTTTACCTGGGTTGCGAAGGCAGAGAGTGGATGACGGAGACATGAGGTGAGTGGAGGGAGTGAGGGCCACCTTGCATAAGTGAGGAAGGACTGTGCTGAGAAGTGGTAAGAAGGACAGGAGGCAGATGGGCAGGTAACTCCTGGGCATCTTGACCCAGGTTGGAATCAGGGAGAAGGTCCTGTTCTCTCTTTGCCTTTCAACCCAATACTACAGAAATCAAGAAAGAACAAAGGGCCTTGGGGGACAGGCATTAACTCAGCACTCCTTTCAGGCTGTTCGCTCTTGAGGATTTTTCCCATTACTTCTGGCCAACCTTAATTTACTATTATCTCTCAGATCTGCACCCACAAAAGATGTGATTGCAGGCAGGAAATGAGACCTGGGATGCCAGAGCTGGAGGGACACCCAGGTCACAAGAGGCCCAGAGTATGGGATCTGAAGATGAGAAGGGAGTGATGAGGAGAGGTGGGAGCCAGAGAGAGCAGCGCCCTCTCGATGGAGCTATCTGTGCACTTTCAGGAAGGTGTGTGAACTAGTCGTGACTCCCTGTGAGCACAACCCACAGTCTCTTTCTAGACTCTGCAGAGCAAGCATTGGTCTTTCACGGAGCCTACTGGCTTTCGACATTTGCATGATTACGTTTTTCCCTCTCTGCTGTTCTGCAGTTCTGTATGACTGTGCAATTGGCTGATTTGTCTTTAAAAACAAATAAAGGTTGCAGCCCTGCAGAGTTCACTACCAGATGGACAGAAAATCAAGCAGAGATGGTACAAGCAACCCCAAAGGGGCTGGGGCTATCAGTGCGAAAGGATTGGATACTCCAGCTTTTGTGACTTGGGTTTTTACACTTGGATACCCATTTTAAGATAACAGACTATCCCTCAGAACCATTTTAAGAAATCAGCTTATGTATGTTAACTGTTTAAAGCACTAAAGATTTTTTTAATTATCTAATATACCTCAATCACCTTTCCTCCCTAATTAGGCATTTGAATCTCAACATATTTTACATTTTTATTAGCCAGCAAGCTCAGTCTATAATAATGGCACTTCTTTTTCCAGAATACACTTGCCTAAACTTTCTTCCCTTAAAAAGTGTTTTTTCTTTTTTCATGTTTATTTTTTAAAGAACAAAAAAATTTTTCTTTAAGTTTACCTTTTGAGGACAAAAATCCAAAGAATTTCAACTACATGACTAATTGTCATTCATTTGTCCCACAAATATTTATTGATCATCTACTACATGGTTCTACCGTATTAATCATCTATATGGAATAGTTCCAGCCAGAGATATAAAATAGACAATATATTTACCATGTTGTCACTATACAAAAGTGAAAAACAGAATTAAAAATACTCTGGAAGTTTTTCAAATTTTATTTTACAGAAAGAAAAAAAGATACACAAAACAATGAAACTGAGTTTCAAAACAGGTTAATTAGACCATTACAATAGTTGATAAATTGTGTATTGTCTTTGCAGTTGTTGTTCAGAGAGGAATTTTGGAATTAGTGGTAAAAATTGTAAACCTTGAGAAAATATTGAAAATCACTGATCCATATGCTTTAAAAGGTGGATTTTATGTGTAAAGTATATCTTTTTTAAAACTGGTTTTATTTTTCAAAGTAATTGAATGTTTTATTTTTTTCTTACTGTGCTGCAAATCTGTCGCTTCTGTAGTATATTGTAAAATTAAGCAAGTATAGTTCTTCATCTGACACTGTACAACTAATCCACATGTTCCTCCAATCCCAGTTATTTCCAAGGGGAAGCTCATGTAAGTATATCCAAATCCAGGGATAAATAAATGTAAGCAAGTTTCAAGATTATATTAGACACAGGATAACAATGTCAGAGTTGAATTACATAATTTTTGTGAATAGTTTTTACCGTGGATAATTTCATAAATTTTGAATCAGAACCGATAGCCCTATCTAATAATCACAGGTACCTCAGATCACAAACTTAATTCATTTCACAATTCTGGGGAAGATGGCCACATCACATTCCTCACTTGATGCAGAGTTCATGCCATGAATCAAATGCTTCTGTTTAAGAATAATTCAGTTTTGCAAACAGAAGCATTCCATGAACCAAGCAAGGTGTTACTTTTTTTAAAAGATGCACATTGTGTTATTCTGCAATCATTAGGAAGTTAACAGGGTACTTTCTTCCAGGAGAGGTGTAAAGAGTAGTTTCCTTGTATCTTTTCAAAACAACTCTACTAGAGTAAGTGGCTTCATGCTGGGTTATTGGGAAGCTGACACGACACATATTTCTGTTACGTTTCTCCATTCATGAGATCATCTATTTCTGAAAGGTCACTCGGGCTCATCTTTATCAGCCAACCATCTTCATAACAAATTTTGTTGACAAGCCCTAGATTTTCAGCAAGTGTTTCATTAAATTCACTTACTTCCGATACAGGAGGACAGCTCACTGGCAGCTTTCTCATCTTGCTTTTTGAATCAGTTCCAACTTTAGGCAGACTACAGTAAATAACATCCCTCAAAGCTTCCTGTGTAAAATTGCTGATTTCCCTCATCACGATACCATTTTCTGTTGTTAATACATTCACATTTCTCCAGTGTACAGTGCCTGCATGCAGCTGCCTGATCAGGCAGGGAGTGTTGGGTGTGGAGGCTGCGGCCACCACTGCATGCTCCTGGCCACTCACTCCCAGTGACACATTCACAGGGGTTCAAAACACTCATTTTAAAAAGCCTTTTAGAAGCATTCTGAGAGAATACATACTATCTGTTTTCACATGACAGATTCCCCATAAATATTTTATAAAGCATTTAATTAAAAGATGCCTTCCTGAAAAAAAGAAATATTTGGATTTTTTTTTTTTTTTTTTTTTAAACCAGGGATCAAACTCATGACCTCCCATTTGCCAGGCAGGTGCTTATGGCACTGAGCTAAATCCCTGGCCCTTATTTAGATATTATATAGCCAGCAGTATCATTCTGCCTACACTGCCCTTGGAATTCTAACTCTGTTAAGTTCACTGAAATGTTAGCCACTTCCATTGGTGCAACAGATGGGATTGTATGAAGCAAGTAATCATGTATGACCTCCTCCCATTATTCAGAAACCAAAGTTCCCAGGCATCTGGAGGTTTGCCTACTCCTGACCGTGGCCAGGAGGACCTGCTCTTTCTGACCAGTGTAGCTAAAGTGTCTACTGACAAGCATCACCCACTTTTACCATCTTCCCATTGTCCTAGGGTTTGTTGCAAACAGATCTGTGTCAGCCACTCACAAATTTAACTAATACAATATATCTTTGGCTATCTTGTCCCATTGCAACTTGATCTTCCTAGAAAGGGACTGTATTATCTGTTTTACTAGTAATTTCCCCCAAGACACCAAGGAAGTTACTAAAATGTTCCAGAAACTCAGTAAATGTTTTTAATTTGCTGTTTTATCAACTCTCTGCCGTTCACTCTCAGGAAAAATAACATATGCTATCATTTACCCATCTCTAACGGTTAGTATATATTATCTGACAATTAACAGTGTTACAAAACCCTATAGTATTAGCTTATTCTGTTCAACAAAGGAGCTCTCCTGTCAAGAAAAAAGACAGTTAAAAACAAAATGATTTCATTTTTTTGACCTGAATGTTTCTAAAGTCTGTTATCTGCTGTGTTCTCAAACAATGTAATGAATATAATTTAACAGATTCTTTTAAATTCTGCATTATTCCCATAGAATTACAAAGTATGGCAAGTTGTTTGTCCCTATTCTAAAAGTGCAGTTGGAAGTTTTTTTTTTGAGTTCTACATCTACTGTTTAATTTTCTATCTCTTTATTTGCTAACACTTCAGATACATGACAATGTCAAGCAACAAATCAATCTTCTTTTACTTTGCTGCTAATCTGCTTTTCAGTAGAAAAGCCAGTATGTTTGTACGTGTGTGCACACGCATGTGCAAAAGAGGAACAGAGAGAAAACACCAATTACAATTATCTTTGAGAAGTGGATATTAGATTTTAAACTTTTACACTAGTGAATTTGTTTTTAAATTTTTTACATGCATGTGTATTACTGTGATTTATACATAGTATAAATAGAAATAATTTAGTATTTTGTATTATGTTTATAATGCTGCACTTTCATAATAGATTATCTAATCACTTAAGCTGCTCTATAAATGGAGACTTTCCAGAGGAGAAAATGCAAGGTTAGTGAGTAACAGGGAAGATTCAGAGAATTTAGTGTTCATCTTCTGATTTCAAATCAGATCTCTGCTGTTTACTACCTACCAACTCTTAGTCCTAAATTTGCATTAGTCTTATTGATTAGTATAATTATAAATAATATTTATTATAAATATTCACCAAACACTTAGGCATTCAGTAACTGTGTAGAGTACTCTACAAACATGATCTTCATTAACCTCACAGCATCCAGGTGAAGAGAGTATGGTGCTCTCTGCCTCACTGATGGGTGGTGGGCACAGATTGCCACTCCAAGATGGGGTAGGAAGAAGGCAGCTAGGGTCTCCCCAACCAGGTTACCCCACTGCCCTCCCAGAGTCCTGGTTTCTGCCTCTGCTCAACCAAAATTCTGATTAACATTAACCCCACAGGACCATTAGGAAAAGTAAATAAGGCAACAGATGTGATACCTCATCATCTCTAATGTGCTTTTTAAAATGTCATTTTATGATTATTACACATGGCTATTTTTTATAGCTTCCTCACATTTTGTTCCTTCCTAGTTCTCCAGAGTACTGTATATAGTGAATCAGAAAAAGGACCCTGAGGTTCAGATGTGCATAGTCACACTAATGATGCAGACTAGTTAAAGTGGTAATTATAATACCACCGGCATTTTAAAGACACATCAAAAATATTAAATAGTAGATGTTTCCTTAATTAAATTAAAATTCTCTTTTTGAAAAAAGTGTTTCAGCTCCATGGGCTGAGTGCCTGACTCCAAAGAGGAATTCAGATAAAATGCCAAAACAGATACCAAGAGAGTAAAGAGATCAAAGGCCCATTTTTGAAGAAGAGAAATCCATACTCTGAGCAGAAAGCGCACAGACAAACAAAAAAATACCCTTTGAAATCAGAGATGGGAATCTGTCTTCCTTTTGGCATCTTTGTTAAGAAGCCATGTCTCTGCTCTTGCACACATTAAAAAACTAACACCCACAAACACATACAGATGTTCACGAATATTAATAATGTGCTTCCAGTTTGGTTTAGACTTGTCCTTGATTTATTTTTGATTAAGCTCCATCAGTTTGTGCTAGGGCCCATGAGATGGATGGTACTGCTGTAGCACAAATTTAGACCATCTTCATATTCTAAGTAATTGCAGAAAGTCTTTCAAACTATCCCTTATAAATAAATAATTTATGCACAGGCTGCAGAATGCTAGAGATAGAAGCAGTTGGACCACTCCTCACCTGAAGTTATTCCATTGCTAGAGTTGCTAAATTAAGCCTTCACTTCTAATGCAAAGATTAATATATCAAGTGAGGAGAGGGAAAAGCTATGAATTGACATATCAATGAATGCAAAAGGGCTAGAACCTGATTTTCTTTGACTATTACAGTGTAGCATTATAGGAAGAATAAGAGCTGGGCTTTGGAGGTACTGAGGTGTATTTTCCACAGTTAGCACATTAGATTACATCCTCCAGATACTGAACAGGTACTGGAAAGGTATTTGAATCAATGATGCAAAATAAATTTGCTCAATATTCTACGATCTTGCTTTTTTCTACTTAGAATAAAATTCTTCAAACTCCCAAATTGAAAGGCAAGGCAGCGCCAAACTAAAACATACTGCTGCAATAGGGTGGCCACAAAAATTTCTCATCAATATACTCAGTGATGGGGCTGATGAATAGCTCAGTGGAGAGGACTTGCTGAGCAAGGCAAGGTTCTGGGTTTGATCCTCAGCATCAAAGAACAAACTTTGACTGACACTGATTGATTGATTGATTGATAAGCAGGCAGAGATCTACCTACATGTAAGCCAATTCTTTCAGCTGCCTCTGTCATTTCAGCACACTAGAGATATGGTAAGAGATGTGTCTAAAGCATGGAACTATGGACCAGGAAGCCAATACCAAGTATATGTGCTGACAACCGAAAAGAGTCACAGCTCTGCCCTGGGTGACTCCCAGCCCATCCTGTAGGTACACATCTGTGCGATCCCATTCTAGAAGTCTACCATTCTCATTCCCCAAACAGGGGCCTAGAACACAGATGGGTCACAGGGCCAAAAGTCTCATATTTAGAAAGCAGACAAGATCATCAAATGACATTATACATAGGACCATAAAACCTACTCCAAGGGCCTCAAAACAAGGATGCATTCATTACACTCCTTTAGATTTTGTCTCACTGAAAGACCATATTGCCTCTATAGTGTACTATAAATGAACATTTTTAATGACTTATAATTAACTTGTGATGAGCACAAGTAAACAATACTGTCATCTGCCATATTAAAAATGTTAAATTGTTAAATGTAAACATTGAGATCACATTACAATTTTGGTAGCCTGGCTTTGACATTCTAGGGCACCTGGCCTGGGTTTCTCTTACCCTCTGAAAGGGCCTGACTCCAAAAACAATAGTGCTCTTTCCACACCCCAACTCAGCCCTGAGCTCTGAGTGTTTCATTCTTCTATCAAGTGGCCTCTTCTCCTTGAGTTCCTTGACTTTTCTCCCCAGTTGGTGTTAATTTGATTAATGTTGAGGAATTTTCCCTGTCATATGTAAATGAAACAAAGGTCAGATTTTTCCCTTTCTGGCAAGCATTTGTATTTTAAGCACAACATTATTTAGATTTTTAATCTCCCAGGCATAGTAGGTTTTATTAAAGCAAGCAAACAAAAATCAGTCCTTTCTAAATGCTTGTGAGGAAAAAGGAGCTGAAGCTGTTGGTTTATGTTTGAAAAATCTGAAACTCTCCACACTTAAGATATCAAACAGAACATAGATAGGTTTCCTTAACTACACAAGCTGTCTGCCAAGGTTTCTAGGCACGAAAGAATGGAAACACAAAAGTATTGCTGATTAAGTAAAAAACTTTCTTAATAACCAGAGGTATAGGATGTCAAGATCAAATCCAGCACCGAGAGATCTGTTTGTGTCCAGTTCACTCTGCGCAATGCACAAAAGACTGCTGACTAAATTGGGCCCGGGCATTTGAACACAAACGCCACTTTGTCTGAGAGGAGCCAGAGCAGGGAACCGCATTACCATCTGGCTTAAGATATAATGCCTCAGTGTATTTTGACATCAAGTGTGCGAATCCCACAGCAGATTGTATTCAGAGTCACCATCTAATGCCCACTGATTCTGATTGCAATCTGCAAGTCACCTAGTCCAAAGCTGGAGAAGAACAGCAGTTAACACAAGACAAAACAACACAAAACCAAACCAAACAAAACCAAATGCCCTTCAGCGCAGCGTGCTTCAGAGCTTGGAGGCCTTAACCTGGGAACTTTGGACTCTACATAGCTGGGTTCTTACTATTATCCTGTGGAGAGTAGAACAAGAATACGGAAGGTACATTGGTTCACTGTGCTTCTCAGCTCTGAGTGCTGCCCCTAGAAACAGGGTGGGGGAATCTATCAATGAAGCTGGGCCAACCCCATTTTCCCCTGATTTTTGTGAATATTCAGGGAATTTAAGTGTATAGGAACCCTGCTCGTTATATATTTCACTGTGTATAGCAAATAGCAGAAGAGCAGTCACTAAAACAGAAACATTTAACACAGAAAATCCCACACAGACCAGCCTCCGTGTTTGTGTCTATGTGAAGATACAAGCAAAGCAAGAACAAGTTTATCTTGGCCCAGTCAGGCAACAAGGGCAAAGGGATAATTATTTTTGTTCTGTCTTGTGAAGAGTGGTGATAAAAGCAATATTCTGTTTTCTTATGGGATTAATAATCCAGGGACCTATGAAAGAACAGCAAGCATCCTTGCTCTGTCTCATTCAGATCCTAGTTTCTAGCTGCAGAAGACTTCATGCATTGGTCTACAGAGGTCACAACTCCTTTCTCGACTTTTGGCCCTGACCTAAAACATGACGTGATGTCTGTCTTTAGTCACGCTACACTATCCACACACACCCCCAAAACCAGATCAGTCTTGTAAGTTCTTTATGTTTCAGAAGTCCAGGAATCATTTCAAAGAAGCTTCTTACACATGTTGCTAACCTGGGTCAGGTTAACCTGTGCCCTCTTCTGCACAGCATTTTAATAGTCAGTTCATTTGTTTTCTGTTCCCACTAAATCACCACATCTTTTTGGGTAGGGAAACATCTATTATCTATGTCTTTGGAAAGGTAAAATCCCAAACAGAGGCAATGCTCACAACATATTTAAAACCAATTACATACATAAATGAGTTCTACAAACACATATTGAGTACATATCATATGCCACGTGTGTTCTCTATGCTGCAGTACACAGTGACAATTTATTGGGGAGACAGTAAGGGACCCTGTGGATAACAGATATGTTCTATATCCAGCTTACCCGTGGGTGACACACACATATGCACTTGATAGTATTGAATGGCTGAGATTTACACACTTCAATGTGCGTAAATTTTAACTCAAAAATGAAGATTTTTTAAAAAAATAACAGTAATAAGCAGGAGTAGAGAGCAAAGGTAAAACAGGAGTGGCAGAATGCTGGTGGCAGTTGAGGACAGGGGGACAGGCAGAGGCAGTTCATTCATTATACTATGCTGTTTATATATCTTTGAAATTTTCCAAAATTAAAAAGCTTTTAAAAGATCCCCACTCTCATGTAAATAAATACTAATGAAATATGAATAACGAAACACTCAGCCAAGTATAGTGGCACATGCCTGTGATCCCAGCACTCCAGGAGGCTCAAAAAGGAAGATGGTAAGTTGGATCCCAGCCTGGTGAACTTACTAACTGAGATGCTGCTTCAAAAAAAATAATAATAAAAATAAAATAAAATAAAATACAATAAAAATAAAACGGGGGGTAGAGTAGTTCAGTGCAAAGGCACTCAGTTCAAATTCTTCTACCTGTTCTCCTCCAAAGGTGCATGCTCTTCAGCATTAATACATTTTTTAACTAAAAAGAGAAAGTACAGAAAACAAGCTTAGGTAAGCTATTCAAGACTGTAACATCATTTTACTTAACCCTCAGAATACTCATGAGATAAATTTATCCCTATTTTATGGAGGTTTTGTGAAGTTAAGCAACTTGCCCGGTGTAATGGTTAATCTGAGGGGTTTAGCTCAGCGGTATAAGTGCCTGCTTGGCAAATGCGAGGTCATGAGTTCGATCCCTGGCACAAAAAAAATCCTGACTGGAATGAGGGATGCCTAGCAGATCAGCAGAGCACACTTCTGGGTGTGCCTGTGAGGATGTTTACAGAGATGACTGACCTGTGAGGCAGCAAACTGGAGGTGGAGGGTGTGGGAGACAATTTGAGTGACTCCCCTTGAATGTAGAACAACTGTTGTGACTTTGATTACATCAAGACTTATTTTTTACACTCATGTATAGAGCTGACTATGGTATTTTTTTTCTTAATCCCAAATATTGTGTATTGCAATTCAAGTATTGTAATCCCTTTTTTAGTTTTCACAATCCAAAAAGTTATATTTGTAATCCCATTGAGATGTTATTGGAATCCCAGCAAGTTAATTTCAATCTACCACCACCAATGCAAGACATTTTCAAAGTTAAGGGCAGCCAAGGGTCCTAAACCCAATCCCTGTGAGGATGTGCAGACAGAGGCCCTGATCTAAGGCCTCTCAGAATTTATTATCTGGGGTGGTTCGAAAATGAGTCACAGTGAGGATGGCAGGAAATACATGAATACCTTAAACTGGTTAGCCAGGAGTGGGGGGTGGGGAGCAAAATGCAGGGATAACAATATGCAGAAGGTTCAATTTGCATAATTCAATTAAGGTAGCAACTAATTTAGAGGCTGTCACTTCAATTTCTGATATGTAAATTTTTGTGCCGTGGGGACTCATAGCCTCTTTATCTTGAGGTTCATACCCAATTGACATTCTTAGAGCTAACTAGCTCTACCATCTCTTTGTGCTCATATATTTTATGGAGAGCACCATGTGAGAAAACAAGAGATTGTCTGATGGCTTTAGAGATCACATACCAGTACCTCAGCTAGCCTTATTTACAATGCTTACAGTAAATTAAAGAGAAAAAAAAATGTCACTGTCAGCTCTGTACATATCAGTATGAGGAAATAAGTATCAATATAATCAAAGTTGCAGCAATTATTCTGCATTCAAGGAGAGTCACTCAAATTGTCTCCCACAGAGAGACAAGACCCTACCTGAATGTAGGTGGCAGCATCCAACAGTCTAAGGACCTACATGGAACAAAAGCAGAAGGAGGAGGAAGTCTGCCAGTGTGTGCTCTCTGGTGCTTTCCTGCTCACTTCCTGACTACAATGAAGTTGGCAGTGTTCTTCCACCACAGCTCTAGGCCATGATGCTTCTGCCTTACCATGGACCCACAAGCAACAGAGCCAAGTGACCACAGACCATGGACCCAAAAACCAATTTAAATCTTTCCTCCTTTAGGTTCATTTTCCAAGGTATTTTGTCATAGTGACAGAAAACTAACACACCAAGTAAGTAGCAGTCAGGGTTGTATCCCTGTCCCACTCCTTCGACCTATTCCCATCAATCTCTCTGACATTTTTTACCCAAGTAAGAAACCCAGGGCAAGGACTCTCACTTGTACTTGAAATGAGATGGGAGTAGGGTTAGTACAGTCTAAAGAAACCCCAAGAATTACCAGTTGTCACAACAGACACACACTAGTCTTACTGCCTCTGTGTCGGTCCAGAACTATATTTGGAATGAGTATCTTATCTGAAAAGATTAATTTATTAAACTTTAATCTGGAAGCATAAAATTATTAAAATTCCAAGGAATAAAATACCCAGAATCATTCTCACATCACATACAAAGATTCTCATATCCCATTTTACTATTACAATACCCAGCACTTTTATTTATAATTGGGGTCCCTGAAGCCTTGGTTGGTCTCTGCCCAGGCTCCCTCTTCTTTCAAACAGCATGATAATGACCTGGCACAAGGTTCAAGCCAGGCTTCGCCTGCTGACAAATATGTCATAATCCACAGCATGCTGCCATAGGTGAGGACTCTTCCATCCACTCTGTGTCATATCAACTTGCTTCCTGCCAACATCCAAACAGATTCACTCTCAAAGATGCTGAGAAAGCTAATACTGCTAGTAATAAGAGCCTTGTGCATGTCCCCTTTGCTGGCCGAAGTGTCTCTTTAACAGATTGTCAGACTTACCATCTCTAAGGATGGGCCCATTATGGACTTGGAAGGCTACTGTCACTTTGGACTGCAGCTTCTTTCAGCCAAACTCACACATGGTGCTCAGGGAGCTGCCAAATGTGGGGAAATCTGGGCAACTTCCTAATGGTCGCAAACGCTAATGTCCCAAATCTCCAGCAGAGGCAGAAGGCACCAACCAGACACATCATTCTTTCAGGGTCCATTTGGTGCTAAATAAAAACTCTCCCTCTAGTTATAAATTTGACTCAGAATCCCTGTTCATACTGTTAAATCTTTACACATCTGTACTCCTGTCACCTTCATCAAAACTGGCCCCAAAGACACATTCTTGAATACTTTATTCCAGTTGGGATCCAGGCAATTAGGTCTTAAAGAAGTTGTCTGACATCTAGTCCAGAAAGTTAATTACTAACATAATTATTTTTTTCAGCATTAAGTCAAGCATCTCTGTGGGAAAGATGTCTTTTTGGTTTGTTCTCAGTTGACATTTAATTAGCTCATAAGGACATTTTTTCAAACTTTTTAAAGCCAAATATAAATACCTAAATATTTATTCTGCCTATAAAATACTTCCTAGCCAGGCATGGTGGTGAATGCCTATAATCCCAGCACTTGGGAGGCTGAGACAGGAGGACTGCTGTAAGTTCAAGGGCAACGAAGTGAGTTCAAGCCCATCCTGAACGTAGTGAAACACTGTTTCAATAGATTTAAAAGAAATTGTTTTAATTAAAAAATAAAAAAAACTTTCTCAAGCCCCAGAATTCATGCAGAGATTTAGTGGTCTACCACTGAGCTATATCACCAACCCTTATCAATCACAGTCAGCTCATCTCCAAACTCAGGTCTGTTTTCTAAATTACTTTCTCAAAACACAATATACATGATGCTACTTTTCCTACTATTAAATGTTTTAGGCTCTTAATATCTTGTGACTTCCTCTTACTGCTTTCAGTAGTTTATCCCTTCTTGAAGCTGTCTTGTATTTAGCTTTTGCCTGAGTTGCTCATGATCTCAGAAAGACTATTAACCACGTCTTAGACCCAAGCCTGTCTTACTTGGCAAATAAGGAGGCTGATTTCCTTCCTGTCCAAATACAGAATTCAAAGACTAGAAATATACTTAAAATTCAGATGCAGTAACGGGGAGTTACGTCATGGACTAAAAGTTACAGCTTCGCAAAGAAATGAATTGCCATCAGGAGTTAAATCTATGCTGAGCTACTGCTGAGAAGGGAACACTGAGTAAGTTACCAGCACTGCATATGTGGCCTGATGAATTTTCTTAAAACCTGTCTAACATGGACTTCCCAAGCCACGTGGCTGACACAGGAAACATCCAACTTCTTACTCTATCTTCTGCAGCTTAAAAATACCCTTTTATAGCCAGTAATGGTGGCACATGTAATCCCAGTATACTCTAAGAGGCTGAAGCAAGAGGATTACAAGTTCAAGTACAGCTGAGACAATTTAGCTGTCTCAAATTTTGACCCTGTCTCAAAATTTTTTTAAAATTTTAAAAAAGGCTGGGAATGAAGTTCAGTGTGAAGGCCCTGGGTTTCATCCCCTGAACCCTGGAGGGGGAAAATGCCTTTTATTGCTATGGTTTGCTTGGAATTTCATAGATTTGAATGTGCATATTTAGGATCTTATTCCTCTTGCTGGCTGAAATTTAAAGAATGCACAGTCATGCTTCCAAACAAGCTTGAATCAGCTCCCATCAATTTTACCTACCACCAAGTCCTTACACCTTTGAAGGCAACTAATTAAGCTCATGTAGTGGTGCTTTTTTTGTTTGTTTTTTCCCCCTCAAGACAGTTTTTTGCTTTTCTGGAACAGGGCACATCAAATCAGTCCCATCTGTCTAAACAGGAAGTATATTTATCCCACCAATAGGCAGGCTTCCTTTCCTACCTAGAAGTGGCATTCCCAGGTTTCAGAACACCATGGCATTGACTCTGATAACCACAACTCCTAGACCAGTTAGAAGTCTGATATACCAATAATCATCTAGCAATTCACAGTCCTCATTTCTGCGAACCATGAGAAGTCCAGGAAAACCAAAAAAGATTGACATTCCAGATCAAAATGGCAACACTCCAAAATTAAGGGCTCATGGTATAACCCATTGATAGAGCCCATACCCACCAGGTGCACAGCTCTGGGCTGAATCCCCAGCATGACCAAAAAATAAAAAAACTAAAAACTAAAATGCAATAGTTCAATTGTTCTGCGGCAGTACTGCCAAAATCAGAGTATTCTTTCATTAGCTATGCCCCAACAGGAAAGCCATTTCTTTAAGCAAAGCATGGGACACGAAGTTATTTTCTTAAAAAGAAGTGGCCCCACCATTCACACACACCAGAGGACAAAGTCAGGGGGAAAACATTCCTTGGTAACGATGACACCCCTGTACTTGCCTGAGCCAAGGTCTGGGATGATGGCTTTCTGCCCCCAAGAGACATTTCTTAGCTTCCATCAACTCTCTTAAGCTAATACAAATCCCTGCAGAATACTAAATCAGTGAACAAGAGGAAAGAGCAAACACTACTATTTGGTAGTCTTAGTGTTACTTTCTGACTCAGGGATCTTTACTTAGGTTGAGCTAATGAAAGAAATTAACATACACAAGGACTTTAAGTGCACACTTAAGTGGAAATAGACCATGTGCACTCAGAATATACATCAGTGCTCAAATACTTGTTGTGTTCTAAAACAGAACCTTTTATACACCAGAAAAATTATCTGCTGCTACTTAATTCTAAATCAGTTACTAATTATCAGTTTCCACCCTAAGTAGACTTATGGAAAAGCAAAGTTTCAATTCAATCAGTGCTTTTTAAACTTTTTTTCAAAGACAGAGTATTGCTGTAAACTAATCCATGTAGTCCCCATCATAGGAAAGGGTCCTAAAAGGAGCTCTCTGGAAGACATATGGAAAGCAGAGATTCTTCTTCCACTTTCTCTCTTGGGAGGGGAATCAGAAGGTCAACACACAACAACAACACAATTTGAAAAGCCATGAACTGCCAACCCCGGTACTTTGCCTGTAGTCCCAGTTTATAATCCCCACAACTCAGAAGGCTAAACTAGGAGGATCACAACTGCAAAGTCAGCTGAGGCAACTTAGTGAGACCATGCCTCAAAATATAAAATGGTTGGGGATGTAGTCCAACAGTAGAGCAGTTGCCTAGTATGTATGAGGTTATGGATCCAAGCAGCACATAACTAAAATGATTCTAGTAGGTAGCAAATTTAAAGGCATAAATGTCAAATTTCAGTAAGATATTTTATAGCACAGAACTATCAGCATATATATGGATTGTATAGAGAACTGCTGTGCTATTTATTATTTAGCCCACACAATACCAAGTCCTCTATTTGTTATACCTGCAGAGATCTTTACAAATTAGTCAAATGATTTTCAACATCCCTAAGTGAAAAGGCAGCATGGATTCATAAAAGTTGGTGACTACAAAGAGATTTCAATATCCTGGAATATGAACTATAATGAAATGTTAAGTAAAAAGCAAGATACAAGTTTTTAACATATACAAGAAAACTGTACTATAAATTTTTAAATGCCCAGAAAAATACCACAAGAAGCCCTCTAAAATACCTACATGTTTATTGCTAGGTAAGACATTACGGGTGACTTAGTGATTCTGTAAACTATTCATCTTTCAAATTAAAAAAGCGAAAAGAAGAAAAGAGACATGGAGGGCAAGGAAGAAAATAACTTGATGCAAGCACCCTTTGAGCTTACCAGTTGTGTTGGTTACTTTTCTTTTGTTGCTGAGATAAAATACCCCACACCCAAAATTAAATAACAAAGGGTTTATTTAGCTCACAGTTTGTGGAGGTTTCAATCCATAAACAGCTCACTCCAAGCCAGGTTGGCATAACAGAGGATAATAGTTCATGGTAGCAGAAGACAGTAAAAACAACAACAAAAAGGGAGAACTACAGAGAGAAGACTCCTTCTGTCCCTTACACTGTATGTAGGTCACACCTATTTTAGGGTGAGAGTAGCACTCACACCCATAATCCAAGCATTGGACCATAAATCAATCACAAATTCTAGAAACTTGCCCTCTTGACCACATGAGGATTTAGGTGGACATCCAGACACAAACCATAACACCAGTCCATAGTACAAATATCCTTTCACCTTAAGAATTAAACAAATAAAAATCTAATCTCTTAGTGACTATAAAGATTTGGCCCTGTTAACCCAGCCAATATGCAATGTATTAAAATACCTGCAAGATAACTGCATTGGCCTTTGGTGAGTCTTATTTTTTTCCTGCTCTCAAGTATAGATTAAAGTTCCAGGCACACTGGGGCTGTTAGAAGGACTAAGAGTAGGAACCGCACTGCTTAGCAGAAACATACACTCACCACATCGAGGTCCTGCGAAACCCGCCGTTTCCGTAGCTCCTCCATCCTCTCACACACGTCTGAGAAGCAAGTATTGTAATAATCTGCATACTGCTGTGCCAGGTCATCAATGTTTCCCAGGGAACCGTCCTAAGGGAGTGGGAAGAAGGAGAAAGAGGAAAGAATAAAGGTAGGCAGTTCAGTCCAGCTCAGAAAAGCCCCATGGCCACCTGATCATCCTCTGGACAGCATTTGTAATAGCAATGGCTGATATGTATTAATTAACCTGTGGCCCTGTGCCAGGATGAGTTTCACACATGAGACCTAATCCCCTGGGCATCCCTGAGACAAGAGCTGTTCTTTTTCTCACTGTACTGATGAACAAACAAGCTCAACAATTGAGCGACTGCTGTCAGATGCCAAAGATAACAAGCAAGGAAGCCAGGTCTCCGCTGCTTGGTGCCAAAGCCATGGCCACCAGCCCACACCTGCCTACCTGGCAGGACAGAGGAAGGAGAGGCCGGGAAAGTGTCTCTGGCAAAGGCATCCTAGTCACAGGCACCCTGAAGCCCAAGCCTGGTCATGTTGCAGGTGCCATAGGAGGACACTTACTGAGAGAGACAGGTGTCAGCCTCCTCTCTGGAACCTGAGTGCAAACTGAGAACCCAGGGTGCCGTGAGGAATTCTACTACTGGGCCACCCCTAGAAACTCTCAGAAAAGTGGAAAATCTTATTCATCAGTCATTAGTGTTCATTCCTATGCTCATTCTTGCAGCCATTCATATGCCAGTTATTCATTAGGCTTATTACATATCCCAAGTACAGGTGGTTATAAATTTAGCTAAATAAACATGCCACTTGTCTCGGGCCCTGCTAGTAGTCCCTGAGCCCAATGTGACTTTACACCCGACTCTGAGGCCTCATAATGGTATGTGGCCCCAGGATCATTTTTCAATCTGTCAATCAAAATAATAACCGGGACCATGAAGAGCAGCCTGGTAGCAACAAGTTCTCAAGTCTTCTCTAGCTAGATACGCTCACCTTGAGACTGCCCTGTACTCTACTCTTCCTTGAGGGAGTGTTTTCCTGCAGGAAAACACAGACAGGGGTGATAAAAACACCACATTTGGGAGGTAAACTGTTTCGTCTGTCACTTTTTCCATTTAGAAGGGCATCTCCTCTCCTCTTCTCTGTCTAACAAGATTTCCCTTTGATATGAGTAAGTGACTTGACCAACACAACCAAGGAAAGTGAATTTTCCAAGACAACTGAGAAAAATACAAGCTCTTGATGATCTACACTGTGCACCCACATTTTCCATGCTGCACTGCTTGCTGGCATTTTCGGTTACTAATTTTCACTCTTCTCCTATAGCAACATGTCTAACACCACAGCACCTCTTTGGTTTCAAGCTGGGATTTGGATTCAGTTTCTCAAAACCCAGCCCTGGTCAGGAAGCCTCAGCCACACAGCAAGCAATTATCTGGACCCACTTCTGCATTCCCTGATTTTAGGAACTAAGGGAGAGGAGAAACAGAAATTGAAAGAAACATTTTTTTTTTAGAAATCGCTCTTTCCTTTCCCATCATTAACTCAAGTTTTGCACTTGAGGTTTGTGCCTCCAAGTTCCCAGCACAGAGCCAGGGAAATGAAGGACTCTTACAAGGCTGGGAAGATCTCTGAACATTTGAAATGTCTGAGGAAGAGATTGTTCTCTCTACAGTCGGTCTGAGTCCTCAGGCTCCACACAACAGATGAGGTGGAAGCCCATCCTCTTCCAAAAGAAGCCTCCAAAAGATGGAGGCTTAAACCACCAGCCCTTCCTTTCCTGCACCAGTAAAGAAAACTCCTGGAAAACAGACTCTCTGGGGGAAGAGGGAAATGAGCCGGAATATCTTAAGGTAGGGTTCATGAAATGTAACATGATAAAGCAAATTATGATCCTGAGGATTGCTCTGACTCATTTCAACATCACATGTCCATAGGCCATGACACCAACACATACAAGCGTCTCTTCTCCTCCACCTTGCCCAGTCTGCCCTTGACCAAGCCACCAACATAACCTTGCTAAACAGAGACCTAGTCGGGTCTCCCTGAGACCCTTCCATGCAAGTCCATCACACACTCCACAGAACAAACCCCTAATATACTTACCCAGCTTTCAGTTCCCTTCACCTCTGGTCCCCCAAAGTTCCAGCATTGTCAAGAAAGAAAACTAAAGCTGGCCATGATAGCAGATGCCTGCAATCCCAGCATTCTGGGAGGCTGAGGCAGGAGAATCACAAGTTCAATCCCAGCCTGGGCAACTTAGTAAGATCCTATCTCAAAATTTAAAAAGGACTAGGGTTTTGGCCGAGTATAAAGGCCTTGGGTTCAATCCCTAGTACCACGAAAAAAGGAAGGATGGAAGGAGGGAGGGCAGGTGGGTGGGCAGGCAAGGGAAAATACCTGAGTCCTAGGTACTGGGAAAACAAAGCTGGCAAAGCTGGCAGTCTCCTCAAACAGCAAAGGTCCTCACCCCTACTCATCTCCCCCTCCAGCACACCTAACACCTCAGGAGAACAGAGGGAAATTACTGAAGGAAACTAGGAAGAATAAAGGACAGAAAAGCAGCTCCCATGGGGGCATTTATTCTAACCACCAGCTAATTCCCATAGCTAGAACATCCCCTCAGAAGGCAGCGTGCAGGTCTCGATGCTCAGGCCATTCCAAGAAGACCTGGGCTATTCCTAGGACAAGGGTAACTGGACAATTTTGACATTAGAGTATCAGCCTTTATAATCCAAGGAAGTCAGTTCACAATGCAAAGACAGCCCTCACCATTCCTCGTCACTTGTACATCTCACACTTTCTCCACGTGCACAGGAGGGTCACAGAGCACTCTTCTCAGTGTGCATTCACTGGCAGAGATGAGCAGGTCTCGAAAGACTCTGACTAAGAATCCAGTTCTCAGTTCCATCCCTGATTCCCACAAAAACTGGGCTCCTGGTAGATCCTGGGCTCTTAAAGGGTTGTGCTGTCAGGATTGTGATGTCATCTCTCCTCCAGAAACTTGTGCCTTCACCCATCAGGAAAACAACACATCCACCACCTTAGAACAAATACTACACTCCCCGTCTTCTAATAGCCAACAGGGTTTGCTACTTTCCGTGGCTGCTCTTGAATGGAAATCTCTGTCTGTCTGTCTGTCTGTCTCTCTCTCTCTCTCTGACACACACACACAAAGGTGTTCTCTCTTTCTGACACACACACACACACACACACAAAGGTGTTCTCTCTCTCTGACACACACACAAAGGTGTTCTCTCTCTCTCGCTCTCTCTCTCTCTCACACACACACACACACAAACAGAGGCACTAAGAGTCATTATCTACACCAACGCACTTCAATCTAGAAACTTGGCTTATCTCAAAAATTATCAACTCTCATGTTTGTGAACTGTACGACATGTCACAACTGTTCTCTTAGACTAATCAAGGCCACAGAACAATTAAAAGAATATATAACTGGGTATATTCAAACTATGCTTCTTGGGGCTGGGAATTTAGCTCAGCGGCATAAGTGCCTGTCTTGCAAGAGCGTGGTCATGAGTTCAATACCCAGTACAAAAAAAAAAAAAAACTATGTTTCTTCTCTCACATATATCTTAAGAATATCTTCCAAGTTAATGTCTTCATTCTAAAGTTTCCAGTCCTTTTTTTCCTATTAGAGAAAAAGTTTAATTTTCCATTCCACTCTCACGTAAAATGCTTTCAAATATTTGGAGGTCTGAGAATATATCTATTGCTCATGAGGAAGAGAGCAGCTGTTTAATTAAGGCAGGCCACAGACGGCCAATATTTCACATCCCCAATATGACACCATGGCTACTCCTCAGGTTGCACTCCGCAGGTGATAATTTAAGCCAAGGTGGCACAGCTGCCTTTACGTTGGCCCAAATCACTTTCCAGATGTGCAGTAAGCTCCCTATAATTACCACATTCATCCATCTTGATGATTTAAATGCTTACAAAGGCAAAACAATGTATATATTTTAAAAAGCAGGTATCCTCTGTCATCCTCCTGAAACAACTGTTTATATCTCAAATAAATGGAACCAGTAAACTACCTGGTGGTTGGGAGAGGGGAGGTCCTTGTACATGGTAGGCGCATGTATGTACCACTGAGCTGTACAACCCCATCCATAATTTTCTCTTTATCTACTTAAACCCCAAGCCCTTTAAAACGAAGGAGGAAAGAGGAAACTTTGGCAGATCATCAATGTTTATGGGTTTGATGACATTGGTGTACACTTATCTCTAAATTCATCAAGTTGCACACACTGGGTACGGTCGGCCCTTTCCTATGTTCATCACATAAAAGTTCACGCTCTCCCAGTGGTTTTATAAAAGAACTACCCAGTCTCTTTCTGAATAATCTGGTAAAGCTCACGTCATTTTTATGCAACTTGTTTTTTCTTTGAGGTAGGTAGAGACCTAGTGATTGAAAATAATCACTCCCACTGAAAGTTCTGGCAACAGAAGTTTGTAGGGAACTTGATGCAGCTAACGTGGTGTGAGGCACCACACTTACCAATCCTTTGTCGGGAATATGAAGCCTGTGCCTGAGTCTAAACCTTGAATTAAAATAACTTCTAACTCTCAGGTGACTTTAAGTCATCTCTCCATTTACTACAATAAATACCATTGTTAAAACACCTAACACAGAATGCTTGGTGGGGGTGGACAGACATGAAACTCAGATGCCTTTTTAAACATTTTTTTTTCAGCATTAAAAGTTTCTAGTTAAGTTTATAACTTGCCTAATCTGTTTCACTTCTTTATTACTTTTCCCCTTTGGTTCTCATGTATTAGTCTAAAGTAATGAGTCCAAGTTTCGGACAAGAGGAAAACTTTATTTCCTCAAAAAATTTAAGCAGATTGTGAAATTCTGAAATATCTTTTCACAAGAATTTTCCCATGCCTGTGTTTAACAAAAAAGAGAGTTAGATGAAAATTCAAATTTAGGTCTCATTATCTGATAAGAAAAATCTTTTTCTCATTCTTGTCTTTAAAAACAAGAAGAGATACATGTGAATGCAAGTTCTCTTTCTCATTACAGTGCTGGGTCACAGCACCAGTCCATTTGACTATCCGTGACACTTGGTGTAGAACCGTATCAGCAGCCCTCGCTACCAGTGTTAGTTCAGTGGAATGAACCTGAGGACATAGAGTGCATTTATGCCAACATACATCTTTCACTGGACCAACATACGGTAAAGATAGAAAGAGAAAGGCTATTGCACCACAAGTTTAGATAGGGTGGGATACTACTGCAGTCAAGGAGAAAAGACACAGCATTCTCCCAGTAATCGATTTAACTGATTTATCTGAATACATATCTGTCCCTGGAAAATCTGAAAATGAGAAGTCCATGAAAACAGAAACCATGTGCATCCATACCTTTTGCTGTTCTTTCCCAAATGTCATTACGGTTTAGAACATCTCCACAGACTTAAGAGGGGAAAGGGAAGATTTTTCTCTATGAAAACATCAAGAGATACAAGGTGATCTGCCCTATGCAGATTATATGTAAATAAATGCAAATGAACAGGTGGTCCTCTTATTTTATTATCTAGAAAGACAAAGCCCTGAGGGACAACCCAAATGTTCTGTTATAACTCAGAGTTGTAGGAAAGAAAGAACAGATTTCTGGCTGGTTCCTTTTTTCTCTCCTTTGTATTCATATAAGCACATATATGGTATATTTTTTGCAGTACTAATTGTGTTGTATTTATATTGCTCCTAGTGAGGAATGGAGGGATAAAGATATACAGATATATCCTGCAAGCCAAATCCATCAAAAGAAATCAGTGTAATACAATGAAGGCTTTCTTAAATGACTTCACAACATGTTTTCATTCTTAATTAGTTTGTTTAAACATTTTGAGGTGATAAACACTTTTGGCAACCTTTCAGGTGAAATTGCTTGAAGCATGAAAAAGACATGAATTCTCATTGCCTTGTTCACCTTCATCAGATCTGCTCATATCAACTGCCATTATTTCTCCAAATGACACACTATCCTAGTATGTCATTTGGAGAAAATCAACCAGAGACAAAGAGAGACACAAAGACACAGAGACACAGAGAGAGACAGAGAGGAAGGGAGGGAAGTAGGGTTTGAAATGAAATACAGCTCAAGAAAATGTTTTTAATTCGCAACAACTAAAACCATGCACTAAAGGAACATATTATGATCATACTGATGGTGTGGGAAGAGGTGAGCACATGCCATGGCAGGTGGCTGGAGGAAGACTGTCGTCATACCTTTCATGTGCCTCTCTCCAAAAACACCCAGAGCTTGCTAGAGTCTATGTCTAACTCTTACTTTGGCAAAAATGGCCATGGTGTCCAAGGCCCCACTACTGTACTTAGGTTAGGTGGGCCCCAGTTAACATAAGCTCACTTTTGCATAAACTGACCACTCTTCCCTTCTCAAAACTCTGTCAGCTCCCAATTCTAGAGCCACAAACTCCAAAACTCTGGAGGCCAGGTGGATATCAGGGGGCAAAAGGAGGGACGGAACCTCTTTAATGTATGAGGGGTAATCTTAATATATGGTTCATGTTTAAATTTTAAAAATGTATTACAATAGCCGGGTGTGGTGGCTCACACCTGTAATCCCAGCACTCGGGAGGCTGAGGCAGAAGGATCGTTGTGAGTTCGAGACCAACCTGGGCTACAAAGTGAGCTCAAGGCCAGCCTGAACTGCATAGTGAGACCCTGTCTCAAAAAAAAAAAAAAAAAGACAAAAATGTATTATAATAAGAGACATATTACCATTTATCCCCCTCGAAATAATCCCCCTCCCTTCAAATGCATTTATCTCATTCTTCACGCCACTTTCTGAAGTAGTTTAGAAGTCCTCTTTCATGAGTGTTTCAGATTTTAAAATATGGTGAACACTACTGCCAACTGCCATTCAGGGAAAGAAAGGCTCATAAAAACATAATGATGTGTCTTCATGTATGTTATTCACCACATCAAGCACCATGCAACTTCTGGCTCGTCCTCAAAGTCATTGACCATGCAAAGTGAATGTTTTGAATCAATTCAGGACATGGAAGACCCACCACAGCACGACTGAAGACACTCACAAAAACAGAGCTTCCAGAACTGCTTCAGAGAAGTGGTAAAATGATGAGAAAAGTGTTTTCAAAGTGAAGGGGAATAATCTGGAGGGAATTAATTTGTGTCTTTTACTGTAATGTGAAGTTGTATTTTAGATCACATTTCATATGTGTAACTTATTTATGACTGTATCTAATAATAAGCACTTATAAGATCAATTTCATCTATTTACAACTATGGTTATCTGCATTAAAAATACACACAAAGGGACTGAAGGTGTAACTCGGTGGTAAAGAACTTGTCTGGTGTTTGTGAGACACTAGGTTTGATTCCCCAGTACCACCATAACAAAACAAAACAAAGTGCACACTGAAATAAGCATTTAAATGAGATTAAACAAATACAACAAAAATGTTCCACATTCCTTCCTGTGGCCAAATGGATAAGCAGCTGCAGACTGTGACCTATTAGGGGCTCTGTAGCTGGGTCATAGGGAGCTGGTGAACACACACACCCAACAAAGGCTGCTGCCTTCCTCTGAAGCCAGCACTGCACCTAAGTCAGTCCAGGGAATTAGGAAGAAGGTGGGATGTGGAAGAGGAAAAGGCTAAGACACAGCCCAGGAGAAATGGGAGCCACAAGGACAGCTGGACCCTACATCAATTTCTCATCATCCTTGACACCATGGACAACCTACAGGAGAAACTGAAGCTCTTCACAGAGATCTTCTGACCCCTGGCTCTGCACTCAGGGGAAGGAGGGCTAGGAGAGTTTGGTGTCTCCTGAGGAAGCAGCACTTGTGGCTGAATGAAGTAAAATCCCAGCAGAAGCATCCCCATCTCTTGCTTCCCTCTCTCAGGCCTCAAGCAATCTATGCACCTAGGGTGCAAAAGGCTTGCGACTTTCAGCACAAATGTTATTGCTAGAATAAATGGAATCAAAAGAAGACCTCCTCCATGTCCCTAAATGCTGGTGCTTCCATATATCACACTGATTACCCGGTATGGTGAACAAGGGATGGCTATAAAATGTGATTACCTTCTTCAGTTATCAATAGTTTACAGGCTATTTCATTAACTCAAGTAACACTGACTGAACACCTACTACAATCCAGGCGCTGTGCTAGATGCTACACACACAAGATAAAGTCAAGATATACACGATTGTTTACTACCACTAAACAGAAGAGCAAAGCACATCCTTTAGTTCAGTGCAGTCGTGCGGTTAAGTTGTGGGAACTTGTTAAAGGAATTTAGTAAGCTGTATGCATAATATAGGGTCTCTTTGGAATCAACATATTCCCACCAGCTTAAACCACAATTGGTACAGGCATGACTGTTCCATTGGATGGCTTTGCCCTAGGTTTTGCCATACTCCTTTTTATCGACCTTTTTTTCTAATACGATGAACAAAAAGCTGCTCAATAGGATAGTCACATGTGTACCACCTGTGATTCAAGCTGCCTGGTAGTGAGACATAAATTACAGCCTTGTCGTGAACATGTTAGAGGCCCTAAAAGATTCATTCTGCTGGCTATGAGTGAAAGAAACCTTTAGAATTTAAAAATACATGGCCAGGCGTGATGGCTCATGCCTATAATCCTAGCATTGGGAGGCTGAGGCAGGAGGATGGTTGCAAGTTCCAGACCAGACTGGGCTACAAAGTGAGCTCAAGGACAGCCTGAACTGCATAGCAAGACCCTGTCTCAAAAAGACAAAAAAAAAGAGAAGAATTTGAAAATATAGAAAATGAATGGTAATGCTGATAATCAGCTTTTTTAATTTTTTTTTTTTTTTTTTTTGGTCTTTTTGAGACAAGGTCTTGCTATACAATTCAGGCTGGCCTTGAGGCTCACTTTGTAACCCAGGCTGGTCTCTAACTCACAGTGGTCCTCCCACCTCAGCCTCCCAAATCCTGGAAGTACAGGCATGTGCCACCTCGCCCCACTTGATAATCAGTTTTTAAAGAATATAAGCATAATTTTTGGGCCTCCTGGTACACACCTACAATCCCAGTAATCTGGGAAGCTGAGGTAGAAGGATCACAAGAAGTTTGAGCCCAACCTGGGCAATTTAATGTGATCCTGTCTCAAAATAAAAGGTTTAAAAAGGGGCTGGAGATGAATTCCCAGTGCAAAGGCCCTGGATTCACTCTCCAGTATGTAAATAATAAGAACAGTAGTAAATAAAGAATATGACTACAGATTCAAACTCAAAAAGGACATTTGAGTTTAGCAGATGGCAATTTTAGACAATTTTCCATTTCTATATTGACCTGAGGTTAACAGAATTACAGGTCTGGAAAGATCACCATTAGTTGGGTGGGGATGAAGTCAATTTTAGACCAGATTCACAGAACTTGATGAGTATGAATCACATTTTGAGTTTCGTACACAAATCTGAAGCTGTATATGGACATTTTTCAAGTGTTTAACCAAAGAACATTTCATCAGGAAAAATTAATCTTTGAGGTTCCTAGAATTTTGGGAATGAGTATGTTTATCTCAGAACGATACTGAAATCTCTGGCAGTATGCCATTATATATTACATTATTCAAGTACTTCATAAAAATTATATTCTGCCACTGTGTGAATGAAGAACCACAAGGTGTGACCCCCTGTGAAATAAGACAGACCTTGACTCTGGTTTACTTCCTCTGGGCCCTCCTAAATGCAACTAGTATGGGCCTTGGGAGTTCAGCCAACTGTATCAAAATTGACTGGCAATAGGCCTTGTGCTTGCAATAAAGTTGATTAGACTGTTTCTTGGTGTCACTGCCAAAAATTTCACAGTTTAAAGAACTGACAGGTAATATCTGAAATGCTCCTTGCCTGGCACCTGACCCTCTACATTGGTGTAAATCCCACATTCCCCATCTCACATATAAATGGCTTGACATGACATCAGAGGCGCTGCAACAGCCTGGGGTCAGAAGTACTGAGGGCACACAGACTGAGCCAGGATTGACAGCTCTTATACTTCAACACGATGGTTCTTTAACATCTCTCTGCTTGACACATTTGAAATTTTCCATTGTAAAGAGGTTTGAAAAGGTGGCTTTTGTTTGTTTATTATTTATTCTTGCCAAGAAATGTTAAAGCTTTTGAAGGCTGTGGCTTCATCCTTTTCTGCAACCACAGTACCTAACACCCTCAGGATGCCCGAGTTTTAAGCTTTACCTAAGAAGTATCTACAAAATGCACACGTGCAAAAATGAATGTACACATGCAGCACACGTGTGTGTATCAATGAATAGAAGCCAGGAGAACTGATGTCTCACCTTCCTGTGATTACTATAAAAATCATCAAATTTTTAAATTATGAATTGACAGATTTCCCACTGAGCAAGCATTTTTACATATGTAATAGTAAGTGAGCCCTAATCGCCACTGATGTTACATCCATAATACGGTTCAGAGAATGAGACAATGAAACAGGAACTAAATCATTAGAAATGATGACAGATGAAGGGGGACGGGGGCTCCAGGCAGAAAGGACAATTGTAATTCCTCTGTATCACAGCACAAATGTTGCAAGAGGAAAGGTTGCCTTGGGGTGGCTGCACAGCTGTGGAGGTGGGGACAGGGAGAGAGGGAGACAATAGAAGCCAGGCTTGTGGCTTTGTCATGAATTCAATGGCCAGAAAGGCGGAGTGTGAGTACTTACCTTTAAATAGAGTAGGAAATTCCTCCCATAAATTTCAGTGACAACCAAACCATGTCACACAGGTTTTGAAAGCTGTGGCCGTGATTTCATTAACCTTGTATTTTGCATAAAAACCTCTTAACATAGGGCACTTGGCTGGAACCTGTGAACTGATAGTGCCTGTCCCTCACCAGCTAGAAAATCTCCCTATGAAAGGGAGTCCTTGTCTAGCTACTGTTTTATTTCTGTTCAGCTATGAAGCCACCCATATGCTGCTGACACCAATAAAGTGACCCTACACAAACTGCCATGAGTCTATCTGCCTCTGTGATCCCCAGGAGGAGGGCTCTCACCACCTTCCCAACAGAAAAGGCTGCAGCTTCCCAACAGAAAAGACAGGGTAAACACCCGGTGTGACATTATTAGTCCTCTTTCCAGGAATGTCTGCAGTCAGAGAGGAAAGCTCCCCAGAACCTACAAGAATAAGACTCATGCAGAGGCTGAGAACTCCTCCCAAAGGTTTAGAAAGTCTTAATGTGAACTTGCAGGGATACAGAGCAGTTTCTTACACCAAAAAGACTCCAATGGAAAGCTCCTTAGTGTGGTGGGCTTAAGTCACTGAAGTCTCACAATAATCTTATCCTGACAGAAGAAAGCATTAAGATTTTTGAAACAAAGACCATATAAAAAGTCTTGCAAACTTCTTGGGATGAATCCTTGGCACTCCACTTCCTATTCTCAGTAGGAAAACACACTTAGAAGACCACTGGTTCCCTCCCTTGGCCAAGGTGTGATAAAACAAATGTGTTTACTGTGCTGTCACCAAGGAAAAGCACAGTAACCCTTTGCCATAAAGAACAGCTAGACAGCCCTTCCTGAAGCTAAAGGGGAACTGTGTGTTCCTATTCTTTAGAAACTGCTTTGGAGCCCTTCATTCATGTGACACTAATTGAATGGTATCTTGCCAAAGGCAAGGGAAAACCAATTCACCCACAGGCCTGGAAACATGCCAAATGAGCCCAGGCACCCTGGCATATGCCTGTAATCCCAGCACTTTGGAGGCTGAGGCAGGAGGATCACCATGAATGAGTTTGAGGCTAGCCTGGGAAACATAGTGAATGCAAGGCCAGTCTGATCTATATAACGAGAATCTGTCTCCAAAACAAAAAAACAACAAAATGCCAAACAAACCCAAAACAACTCTTCACACACCTAACTCTCCCCCAGCACATTTCATGACTTCACTTCTAGCATTTGCACTCCTCATCAAGTTAATCACACCATAATAATCAGTGCACCAAGGACCCCTCTCAGGTCACAAAGTATACTTGTGAATGTCAGGTATGGGGAAAAACCTGTTGGTTTCAACCGGTACAGCATTCTGCCTATAACACATAGGAAAAAGTCAGACTCAGATAATGTTGGCCCCAAAAAATTGCCCCTATATATGGGGGTATCCTCTGTACCCACATTTGTCAATTGTCCCACCTAGCCCTGCAACTGGATAATACTATGTAAGACACAATGGCCATACTTTCATTTCAGTTTTCTTTAGGGATAAAAGTTCTTTCCTAACCACATAATTTCCCCTCAAGATGATCTCAATTTTCTTCAGAAGAGAGCTTAATTTTGCCAAGAATACAATGTGAAAGAAGTCTAAAAAAGCATCACAAGCACATGGGATTGTTCTTACTTGTAGATTAAAAACATCTTAGAAGTTGAGAGTGGAAAGTATTTGCTTTGTGCCTCATGCTACACAGGGTTACACTGTAAATTTGATGGTCATTCTATGGCTAAAAGAACAAAAACAAAATCTATAAGAAATTCACATCCTTCTACTAAGCTAATTATTGAGAGTGAAACCATCTATCTCCTCAGTTTCCTCACAATGTGAGAATTTACCAACATCACCATGGCTGTTCCAGTGATAACCAATGGTTAAACACCAATTGCATACTTTCCTGAAAGGACAATTGATTTCACTGTAGGACAAATATTTTTATAACATCAGCCAGGTCTTCCCGAATTGTCCAAGTTAGAGTGCCTTGAATCTTCTTCCCATCATGCTACTGGATTTACAATGAAGCAACCCCATATGACCCCATGAACTAGTCAGGGCAGGCCCACCTCCTACCCCAAATTTTTCTGTTTTTTAAACACCCTATTAAAGGTGAGGGGCAATTTCACTTTCTCTGTGATGTGGATAGGAAAAATATTTTTATGTTATTTGTTTGCCATATTGTAGGGAGTAAGTCTACAAAGAAATTCAAACATCAAGATACTTTGTTGGTTTTAATGTGCCTATTTCATTTGGATGAGTCATTTTCCCATTACAAAGTACAGCAGTTCAACAAGTGCACTTTATACTGGGAAACCAAAGGCTAGGCTCCTTCTCTGCACCCTCGACCATCTTCCAAAATCAGCAACTGGAGGGATCCCATTAGAACCTGAGTCAGATCAGGTCCCTCTGCTTAGAAACCTCACCCCACGAAGGCCACGTTTACCTGAATGGATATATTTACCTAAAGAATGTATCACTCACCCTGATATACCCCTCAGCTGGCTCCTGCCTCAGCTCACACCACTCCCGGGATCCCAGTCCAGGTGTTTTCCTTGCCCGCTCTCAACAGCTCTTCCCAATTATCTGCTCACAACCCTGCACATGAAACACAGACACCCTCTTCTCCTCCCAGCTAAAAAAACAACTTCCTTCTCTTATAATCACTAACCCCATTAATCTGTCTTACATTTTTTCTTAAAACTTTTCATCATTTAAAAGAGTTTGCAGTGGGCCTGGTGACATACACCTATGATCCCAGTCTTGGGTGGCTGAGACAGGTGGGTCAGGAGGTCAAATCTCATGCAGGCAACTTAGCAAGATGTGTTTCAAAATCAAAATAAAAAATAGTGTTAGTGATGTAGCTTGGTGGGAGTGTACCACTAGTACCACAAAAAATAAAATAATTTGCTTATTTATTATGTTTATTTTATTGTCTCCCTTCCTTAAAGTACCTAGTCCAGAAAGTCAAAGGATTTTTTTTTGAGGCATTTCTAGCTTTTATTTTTATTTTACTTTACTTATTTATTTACTTATTTTTGAGAGAGTTTCATTCTGTAGTTCAGGCTGGTCTTCAGTGAACTCACTACATAGCCCAGGCTGGCCATGAACTCACAGTGATCCTCCTGCCTCAGCCTCCAAAGTGCTGGAATTAGAGGGATGTGCACAGCAATTTTTTTTAAGTTATACTCTGTGCTAGGACAGTGCTTATTAGCAAGCTGTCAACACTAATGTACTGGATGGATAAATGAATGAACAGACAAGAAAAAGTAAAATGATCAATCTACTCCCATAGTCCCAGGCAGTATGCTCTGGTCCTTGGGAAAATGCATATAAACAATTTATATATTACTTTATATCTTAATTTTTCCTTTAAGTAACATTATCTCCTCTTCAGTTCTCAGACTTAAAAGTAACTGGCAAGTTTTAACTTCTCAGACACTATGACTCTACTTCATTATAATTTAAAAAGCCAGTATTAATTTCTCTGGTGCCTTGTATACATACACACATCATCCTGTTCTTTTTTATATGGTTTCAAAAGAAACAAATGGAATATAGTTCAAGGTGTTAATTACATAAGCTTATTAAAAATAACCCCCTGAGAAGTGTCAGTTCCAACACTTAGCACTTTTATGTGTATGTAATTTATTAGTTTTATACACGTGAGAAAGTCAAATGCAAAAGCATAATACTGCAAAATGACTGCTACCAAAGGGAAATTATTTCACTCCACAGACAAGGTTGCTAAAGAACTCCTGTAATCCAAAAGTCTGAAGGGGAGAGAACATGGCAGCAGAAACAAGTTTTCACATGCTAGTACTTCCGGGTTGACGGTAAGGAGATGGTGCACTTCCTCACAGAACTGCAATTCAAACGAGTCCAAAAGTTTTGGACTGCTCCATTTTGCAAAACAGTGTGGATTATTTCAAATCATTTTGGGTCCGCAAGTCATAAAGAATCTATAACCCCAAACGAATTTTTTTCTAGCTTACAGTTAGAGATGAAGTTCTACAAACAGCTATAGGTGGAGAAAATGGATCTGCTGGCAAATAACCCAAAATAAGATCTTTTGACCTCCAAGCTCACGTTAGGGCCCCAAGTGCAGGAAATGAAGATTCTCCCCAGGTCACAGTCGTTCACTGTCCACCGAGGAGCTGCAAATGCACCACCACCCTGCTGGGTCATGCAGGGCTGCCTGCTGGGAGCTGGCGAGAAGATTCCTGCTGCCATTCCTGCCTTGCCTTGCTGTGCGCACCCGGAACCCTGAGGCATCCTGGCTCTAGGCCCAGGGTAGGCTGGGCTCAGGTCGGTCCCACCTGCCCAGAGACAAGTGTAGTCATGGAGGCCTGGCATGGCTCTTACACTAAAATGCAAAACAGCAACTCTGTTTTCCACAGAAATAATTTAGAAAATGCCTAAAGAGAGACTGTTAAGTAATTTCAACTCCATTTAATTGTCTTCTGAAACTTCTGTTCAACATCAGCTCTTTCTCTCCCTATCCCCTCATGGGTAACAAAGCCCCTACAGTAAAACACAGAGGGGTAAGAGGGCTGCAGGAGACAACACCATTCCTGAAACTATATAGGCTCATCAGGCTGGGATCCCAAGGCAAAATGAAAGGAGTTACCCAGAGGAAGATGCTAAGCATAAAGCAGGTGGTGATACACTTCAGTTGTCTTTCGGGATAAAATTTCACTTCTTATATAAAAAAGTGATTCAGTCCTCATCTAGGAATATCTTATTAGATTGTAACCTATCTATAAATCACTCCAAAAAAGTGAAAAAAAATAATAGGAGGAAAGCAAGATGGTACAGGTGAAAGACAAGGAAAGCTAAAGAGAGAGGTGGAGCTATTTCTATCCTGTGTGTTCAGGAGGCAATAACTTAAGGACTAGAGGGCTGGGACTAGCGTTTCAAAACTTTCCACAGACAACTTTGGTGTAAATTTCCTCCTCATTCCAAGTTTTGCCAACTACTGTATCTTTAAATCCCCTATGACAGTTACCCACCTACTTGTTTCTTAGAATTGCATTGGCTTTTGTCCATAATCCACAATATTTTTTTTCAACAAAAGATACACAAACAGAATTTAAAAGGCCACAGAAGACTCTCTAAAAGGAGACTTTTGAGAGATTCCTCCATCTATCCCTCTACCCTTCTTCACCCCACCTTCCATTTTCAAAGCAGAAAAATGCCAATTGTTATTAACACATTATTTATCTATTTCATGGGAGTTTGGGGAAGGGACCAAGAAGTTGTTCGGGTTTTATCTGATGAAATGATTAAGATCTCTTTCTCAAAGTTTAAGTTTGACCTGAAAGCTTAAACAAATGATTACATTTTTTTGTGCCTTAGAGAAATACCTGCCTCACAAGGCAATGAGGCCAAACAAGGGGGACGCAAACCCTTCAAGCAGCACTTGGCACCTGAAATTCAGCAAGTGATTGCTAATGCATTAATATCTGTCATTGCTTCGGATCATTTTATGGACTACTTAAACAACAGTTACACTGTCTATATTTGAAATTTTTCCTACAACACAGTAAAATCACCTTTGTCCAAGTAGAAACAGTGTTACACACTATGTACAAATTCTCAGAATTCTTGACATACGGCAGCTTTCACCATAGCCCTGCCCTTCCCTAGCAGGAGGTGTGGTGAAAGGCAGCCCCCCGTGTGCTTTAGGGAGACAGACTCCCTGGCACAGACTGATTTCTAATAGTTTCACATCCTTACACTCAGGAATTCTTGTCAACATATATTAATCCACTTTGGCATTTTTAAAATAATGGCAATATTTATAAAATATCTAGTAGCCCTGAGTACCACACTAAGAATTTGTAAAAATTTTAATTCATTTCATTTTCTCCCATCCAATATCTTTATTACTGCATACTGAATACACAGAGTACGATTTTTCAAATACTTTGGATATTGAATATCCTCAAAAGCCCATCTGTTCCAGGCTTGGTCCTCTGTATGGCACGAGTGGGAGGTGGTAGAACCACTGGAAAGCAGTGCTTAGTGGAAGTAAGTTAGGTTACTGGGCACATGACCATGAGGGGATATTAGAAGCCCTGCACTTGTTCTCTTTGCTCCTCCTCTGCCATGCATTCCTCACTATGATGTATTGTGCTTCAACAGGCTCACACCAACAGGGCCAAGCAACATAGACTGAACCTTCTGCAACTGTGAGCCAAATAAACTTCCTATTAAATTGATTATATCAAGTACTTTGTCACAGTAATGGAAAGTTCACTTGCACAGCTTTAGCAGGCCAACATGTGTTTCTGCTTTCTGTTGCAATAATATCACAAGGTCACCTAAGGTTGGCATTTAGTAAAAGCTTAACAATTGAATGAATCCGTATTTTCCCCACTAGGACACAGCCTGCAGCTTTGGAGATCATATGAACTACTTGAAAATTTTTTGTTTGGGTCTCATTTGATCAAGTTTATCAACCAGCTAAATGCTTTCTATTGAATTCCCTATACTGTGGATTCAAAACTGAAGATCTCTGCAGATCCATGTCAAGAAAAAAACAGAATCTACAGTATGTGTGGAGTGGGTAAAACTGCGTGTATATGTACACATGCGTATATATATTTGCTGGAAATGTAGGAAGGATGAAAATTAAGGGAGAAATTAACATTTACTGAACATCTATATACCTATACTATATGTTAGGCACTCATGTGTCCTATTTCACTTGAAACATAGAATACTCAATGCAGATCCTACTAACTACACAATACAAATAAAGGCACAGAAATTAAAGAGATTACAAACATATCCACTGCCACCTGGCTAGTAAAGTGCAGATCCAGACTTCAAATCCAGTCTGTCTGCTCCAAAATCTGACTGCATTACCCCAGAAGCATTACATATAACCCAGCTGGGAATATGACAAACTGAAGCTATTTTTACTGTTTATTTGAATTATAAAGCCAACTACTGAGGCCTTCTACAGAAGATACTTCCCCTTTATATCTTTAACTAAAAAGTCAGTGTGAGTTTTACAGTATTCCTTTGCTGCATACAGCATACAGTTGAATAATCCACTTAACCACAGAGGAGGAAACATATGCCTGGGTGCTTGGCCAGGCCAAACAAATAGTCACATTCTCAGATCCGTCATTCCTTCCTAAGGCCAGGCTCATGGCTGACCCAGCAAGCCCTCAAGTGACCCCACCCACAGGCTCTATGGGAAATGCTGGGACTCAGATGCTGATGCAGCTGCTGCCTGACTCTGGTGGCTTCAGATGGGTGCTCTCTCCTAGAAGCCCAGTGCCAGGGGGCAGAAATCTAATATACCCCCCCACATCCCCCAGCCCTCTCTGAGTAGCAGAACTGGCCTTAAAACACAGGACTGGTGAGGGTGGGCCCAGATACACACTCAGGCTTGACCTCTGTCAGGCCAGGAGAGGGGGCTGCATGTCATCACGTCCTGCTCAGCCCTGGCCCACCCTCCCCAGGAAAGCTTCCTGAGGATATCCTGACTGCTCCAGAGAAACGGGTGGCCCCAGCCTGAGGATGTAAACAGGAGCTTTGTGTTTTGTTCTGCATCCCTACAGACCCGAGGCAGACCTCTGGTTCAAGAATTTCTTGGCAGCAGTGCAATGAAGAAGCGGGCTGAGCAGTGGCTTGAAGGACTAGAATTTACAAGCCCAGAATATGCACAGTGGTGACTCAGCTAAGAACTGCTGAAATGATAGAGGTGTTCTCAACAACGCTAAAGAAGGCAGAATTAGAGTAATAACACAACACACATGTTGCTCCTAGGGCGAGTCCTCCACCAAAGGTCAACATGCCCAAAATGCATCTACCTCTGGGTGACCCACAGGCTACAGACAGGCTGAGCTCCACACAGCCAGAGCCACGTCCTGTGATGTCTCTTCCAGAGTCCTGGTATACGGCAAATGTTCAATAAACATGTGTTGAAAGAAGAATTTTTCCCCCAGTCCACTGGTTGTTCTCACATTAGAATATACTCTCTCCAAAACTGAAAAGGAATCCAAAGAGAATGAGGAGGAACATACTGTCTTTCCTCAAACTCAACAGCTTTGTGCTCACATCAACCTCTATCTAGCCCATCCCTCATGTTGTGCTGTTCTTAGAAAACACCTTTAGAGCCAGGGGGTTCCCAAGGTGACCGTCTCAGGATCACATGCCACTTACCTAGCGTCTCACTCAAAGCAGCACACAGGGGACTGTGACACATGCTTTCTCCTATGGGTCTTAATAAATCCGGGCTCCAGAGAGCCCAATGGAATTTATGTGTTCATTATATACCAATGTACAAAAATGCCCCTTTCATCCAACCCCCCCAGCCCTTCACCCATCTTTTCATTTATCCATCTCAGTCAGCTACAGAACACAAATGGAAGGGTGTTACTAGATGTTGCTGCTGCCAGGCTGGATGGCACCTGCCACCTCTGTCAGTCCCATACCTGCAGCTGGATGACAGCTCACAGCTCATCCAAGAGGAGAGGCATTAGCACAATGAAGACTCAAGCACTCACTAGAATGCAGTGGGAACCAGTGTGAGTTAGGAGGTCAGAATTCCTGAGATTTAGCCCAGCTGAAGCGTGTGTAACTTGGGACAAATACACAACCTCACTCAGCCTTACCTACGACAGAAGGTGATGGTAATAATATCTGTAACTCATCTCCATGAGCAGTCAGTGTATCTTTGCTTTTTCATCAAGTATCAGAATTGGAGAATTACCTAGCTAAGAAAAGCTCCCTCTGTATTCTATAATTAGGAATGGTAACATAAGTTTCAGAGATTTTTGAGACATATAATGGAATCTGACACAATTACTGCACCAATAAGATTTTTAAAGTGTGTGTGTGTGTGTGTGTGTGTGTGTGGTGTTGGAGATTGAATTCAGTGCCTTTGTACTTAGCATTACCCCCAGCCTTTTTTTAAATTTTGAGATGAAAGGCTCACTAAAGGCACTAAACTGCTAAGGCTGGGCTTGAACTTGGGATCCTCCTTCCTCAGCCATCTTGGCTTTCCCCACAATGAGCTGTTAAACACAAAGCTTCATTTACATATTACCTGAAATCATTTTTAAATGCCAGAAACTACTCATGTCACTATTTATATCCATAAAAGGAATCCCTCCATCATTGGTAAAACCTCTTCCCAAGGGTGATGTGACAACCACTTGGGCCATGGTACAAAGATGTCCTCAGCCTCACAGTGAGTTCCACCATCTCCAAGGGACTGACACAAGGTCCTGCTTTACCCCAACCGCTGAGAACAACCCTGTTCACTGGGGCCTCTGATATAATGACCACATCTCACAAGGGTGGCCATGCAGCTTTCAGTCACTGTGCTTCCTGAGGGGTGCAAGGAATTCATGTGAAGATACATCTGATTTTAGAAATCAACATATGATCATGCCACACAGAAAGAGGCAGAGGGATGAGTAAAGGTCTAGCAGATCCAATAACCTAAAAACTTCTGGAAGACAAAGTGGGCTGACTGGGACAGTAAGATTTAAGAGTTAGTGGAGAATGTACCCACCTTTTGTGTTCTTCAGTAGACACCCATCAGATACTGATTCCATGGCACATGCCTGTAATCCCAGCTACTCGGTGGGCAGGCAATGTAGCAAAGGCATGCTCAAAATAAAAAATAAAAAGGTCTAGAGGTATAGTTCAATGGTACAGTGTTCCTGGGTTCAATCCCCAGTAAAATAAATAAACCAGTGCATCAGCCCTTCCCACCACTGTGCACTGGGCTTGATATAAAGCAAGCAGACTGCCATTTGCCCTCTCTCATGCCATCCCACACAAATGAGATGCCAAGGCCACTAGTGATTTCTTAAACACTTCTCAAATCTTTTCACACCAGCACCTTAGCTCCCTCCCCATCATCCATGCAATGCAGTAAACAACTTGGTTCAGAGCAATAACCTGGACAGGGTCTCTCCCTTGCAGTGGTCTTCCACATGGACCATGCTTCACTCCCCAAACACAGTGATTATTCAAGAACATCTACTGCTTTAAAGCCTCCATGGCTTCCAATCACAGGCTAGCTATAGTCTCTACTATCTGCCCCCCACCCAACTCTTTGACCTGATCTCAAATCTCTCATGCTCACTCAGCAATAACTACATTGGGTTTATTGCGTCCACTCCTGAAATTCACCAAGTTCAATCTCAACTTGGGGCCTTTGACAAGTACTTATCTCCAAAGTGCTTCCCCCACCACACTCATTTGGCCTTTCAGCTCCCTTCTTGACCACACTCTTTAAATCTAGCCCTTCAGGAAACTAAATTACACCACTTACACAATCTGCAGGGAGTCTGTAGTTATTGTGGGAATATAAATTATTCTATAACCTGTATTTACATCCCGACTTGTCTCACAATGAACTTGAGTTGGCAATTCAATGTAACTAAGTGAGAAATACTTTTTAAAGAGGCACAAGCCAGGAAAGGGCCATCCTTTTACTTATCCATGGAGTATTTCAAAAGACCTCCACTAACATGGTCATCTCCCCAAAGGATACACAGTTCTGCCTGATGTAGGAGATGCTTTCTCTGGAAAAATCAATCTAAAAGTGGAGCTACACATAAAAAGAAAAGAAAACTAACAAGGCAATATAAAATATCCTAAATTCCCAGGGGAATTCAGATTAAGAGCTACCCACTAGTTCTCAAATCCATCAGACAGATCCTAAATATGGTGAGAAGAAATGGAAGGAAGTGGCCAAAGTGTAGTGACACATCCCAGCACTTGGGAGGCTGAAGTGGAGGACTGTTGTGAGTTCAAGGCTAGCTTAGGTGACAGAGTGAGTTCAAACTCAGCCCACACCAGAGAGAGATCCTGTGAGAGAGGGAGAGAGAGAGAGAGAGAGAGAGAGAGAGAGAGAGAGATTATATGGAGATGTATATCCTAAATGCAAGCCTATTTTTGGTGAAAAATTCAAGACTGAAGCTAAATACCTTCCAAACTTATATTCAGAGTACAGACATTCTCATCAGAAACTAAAAACCCATCAGCAACTCTCCCAGTCCAGACAAAAGTCCAATTAGGAAATGGAAGTCCACCTTCCATTTCTTTCCTTCTAAATAATACTTTTCTTTCTGCAGTCTCCTGCCTAAATCTTACAACTAACTCCTCAGCACAGCATCTGCCTTTCTTCAACCTTCCATCCTCAAAAATAATCTCCTAGTCCCCTCTCTTTTTCAATTAAAGCTCTCATAACAAGAGCCAGTTCCACAAGGAGAAACAAGATGTAAAAGTCACGTCAGAAAGTGTAAGAAGCATCAATTGAATTCCTATGAAGAATCTCATCATGAGGTACCGGAGAATGAGAGTGGCTCCTACGTGACCCCACTCTTCCCATCCACTACCAGGAGAACCAATAATGTCTTTGCAAGGAGCTGTGTGCCTCTCAACATGACCTCAGTAAAAAAATACAATGATAGATCCAGGTGTGGTGGCGCATACCTGTAGTCCCAGCTATGCTACTTGAGAGACTAAGGCCAGACAACCACCAGGAGTTAGAGACCAGGCTGGACAACACAGCAAGATGCTCTCCCCACTCCCAAAAGAAAAACTGCGAAGACTGAAAAAAAGTCTGATCCAACAAAACACAAAGCAGCAAACAGGCCTCTGAAAAACTATAAAAATCCAATGATAAACAGTAGGTACTAAAGATCACACAGACAAGAGAAATAGTGATTCTGCAATGTCAAAAGATACACTTTAAAAACAAAACAAAAAGTCCAGATTTATAAAACATAACAGTGAAGCATGAAGTCCAGGAACTTGCCTCGCCACAATTGAGACACAGCAAAATACCTGAAGAGGCTTTTGCTAATCATGAAATGCTCTTTATTTGCAACACTCACATCCTGGAGTCCACAGTTCCTTTCTAATACTTCAGTGTTTCCTGTTGCCAGAACTCCTGGGGACAGGGCTGATCCCTTCTTGTGTCCTGCCCACCTCCCCTGATGGAACTTATTCTCACCTGACTGTGCCTTCACAGAAACCTTCCTATTGGTATTGAGTCATTTCCTGCTGGACTAGAACAACTCCAAGTTTTAAGTTCTTTTTGAATATCAAATCATAAACTCTCAATGTATTGGGGACAGGGAACTGCATCTCAACTTCCGCACTGTGCCCTCATTAGTGATTCCAATTGCTGATCCTCTGTCATTCTTTTAGGTCTGCACATTCCTACAGTGTACAGCTGAGAGAAGGGGTGACAACAGAGGGTCATCCCTTAAAATTTCTGAGGCCCTTTTCCTTTGGAAGCATGAATCACCTTCTTTCCCAGTGCCAGCTTTAAAACTTTTCTTTTCCTCTGCAAATCTGAAGTTTGCTAATAGGATGTGTGCTGGGCTGTGTAATGGTCTCCAAAGGGAAGTGATGGAGGCTTTGGCTTGAGTCACTGAACTGGAATCAGAGGCAGTAATCAGCAATAATGTACCACAGGGACCCGTCCTTTACTAACAGGATGGGCTACAGATGGACTAGGAAGCCTTATTTTTCTAACTACCCATTTTTATATTACTTCATGAAGAATTTCTCTAAATGTCTTTCCTCTGAATGAATGGTGGGGATTAAAATATATTTATTCAGGGATCTTTTTCAGAATGAATGGCCCATTAGATTTTAGAATCCACAGAGAATAAAATATACCATAAATTGTTCCCGTTTTCTCAACATCCTCTCTTGCTTTCTCATACCTAACTCTCAGCAATCCAGTCAGGAGTGATTTCTGCTCCCTCAAATCTTGTGCTGCAGGTAAGACATCTGCATCTTATGCATAGCTTCTGAGAGGAGGCTAAAAGTAATACTGTACCAGGAGAGGTCTCGAGCAGAGGTGAAGGCTGTTACCTAGATACCTCCATCACACCTTCCCAACAGTCCCTATAGGATATCATGCTCTTTGGCTGTGGAGTTCAAAGGTGAGTCGTGGGCTTAGGGATTTCACCACCAATACTCTATTTGGAGCCATGCAGCACCATTCCTGCCCTACAAGAGCTTGCCTGGCTGTCCAGGATGCCAGTTCCACAAATCTAGCCCAGTGACACTATTTTTTTGTTTTGTTTTGGTTTGGTTTGGTTTGGTTCTGTTTGTTTTTGTTTTTGATAGAGGGTTGCACAGGGAAACCCATGCTAGGCTCGAATGCACAGTCCTATGGCCTCAGATGCCCAAATCCAGGATTTCAGATGCAGCCCCAATTCTGGGCTACCAATGAGATTTTATCTATGCTATGACCTTCTCGCCATACCTCCTCCAACTCTGTCCTGCTTGGAGGTAAAGATGGAAAAGGGAAAAAAAAGGTATTGTCATGGGAGGACTTTTAATTCAATTTCTCCACTTCAAAACAAGCATGAAGGCCTCCTCAGCCTCCTCACCACCACCCCTCCCTGTCATAAAAACATGTACATAATTAAGGTTTGCAGAAGAGGGGAAAGCCACAAGCATCGGGTTGAGGCCTTGTTTGGGCCAGGACATGGAATTTCTTCCCCTTCTCTCACCTTGTATAACCTAATAAAAATGCTGGATACTCCTCCAGGAAGCTGACTACCCTCTCCTCTTTGTCTCTTGTTACTAAGTACTCGGACGGCAGTGGGGAGGCATTTGTGTTCTCTGCTCTTGTGCACCCACTCATACCCAATAAACAGATTTGCCAAGTGGGTGTCTACGTTGCCATGGCCAAGTCCTTAGTGTGGCCCCTGCTTATCTATTTTCACAATGTTCTTTCTCAAGTGCTATGCAAAGTGCAAGAATTGGAAAAAGTTCTACTGCCTGCATACGTAACTCTTGCTAATGTGCCACAAGCAATAATAATAAAGCACCCATGTGTATTAGGAGCCTGTGGGTGTCTAAAACTGAGTGGTTTAAAACAACAGAAATATATTGTCACAGTTTTCAAAGGCAGACATCAGAAACCAAGGTACGGGCAGGGCCACGCTCTCCCTGACACCTGCAGGGGCCGGCTCTCCCATGCTGCTTTCCAGCTGCTGATGGTACGCCAGCCACCTGGGCATGCATTCCCTGGCCCATGGATGCACTGCTTCAATCTAATTCATTATATTCACATGATATCCACTTTGTGTCTTCATGCCATCTCCCCTCTATGCCTACCTATATCTGTGTCCAAATTTCCCTTCTTACTCAGGACTTCACTCATCTTGCATTATGACCCACCCTAATGATGCCATCTTAACTCGCCTACTTTGGAAAAACCCTATTTCCAAAGTCAAATCCATAGACACCAGAGGTTAAGACTTCAACATTTCTTTTGGGAGTGGCACGATACCCATATCAACCACCTCACAGGGTCCCTGGGACAATTACTCTAAATGGAATAATGTATGGAAAGAGCTTAGTAACATGTTTGAAAACACACCGCATGTCTAATAAGCAACAGTGGCCAACATTATTCTTCTTAGTATAGAGATCTCTTCTTTTTGCCCTGTGGCATCATTGTTTGAAAGGTTTTTAAAAGCAAGTTGTTAATGGCAGCCCAATTCCAAAAAGACTATCCTGAGATACAGAAATATCTCCTCCAATCAAACTCCTTTGAAAAAATATAGTGACAATGCCTCTCTGGGTAGACTGTAAGATGCCTTTATTCTATCTGCTGAGCTCTGAAGCAGCATGGAAGTATGGCCTGCAGAGGCGTGGAGGAATCAGTGAAGGAAGTCTTCCAAACAATCTGCTGACGGTACAATTTCTAAGTTCCTTTGGTTTGCAGAAAAATTTTAATTCTACTCTGTATATTCTCCCTACAGTATCAAAAATAGAATACATTTATACAAAAGGGAGGATCTAAATATATAGCAACTATTTAAGCTTTAAATATTTATTACACTAAATGGCACGTTGTCATTAATTCCACCCATTTTCTTAAGGAGTTCTAGAAATCTTCTTTCACGAGTATCTTTATGGGGTGTGATTAAAAATATGGTAAATGTTGCTGCCCAGTGTCATGCAACAGAAAGGCAGGCTCGTAAAAACATTATGGTGTGTCCTCATCTACCCTAAGATCTGGCACCTCCCCTAAAGTCAAAGTGAATGAAAGGTAAAGGCTTCTAATAAATTCAAGGCACTGAGGCAGCTAGGACAGTACAACCACAGATATTCATAAAAGAGGACTTTCAGAGGTGCTTCAGAAAGCAGCAAGATTAATGGGATAAGTACATGTGTGAAGCAGAGGAGTTCATAAGGAGGTGGGGGCTAATGGCAGTCTGTCTTTTGCCAAAGTAAAGTTTTAAAACTTAAACATTCCTCAGCTAGGCGTGGTGGTGTATGTCTGTAATCCCAGCACTCAGGAGGTTGAGGCAGGAGGATCACTATGAGTTCAAGGCCAGCCTGGGCTACATAATAAGTTCAAGGTCGGCCTGAACTCCACAGCACATTCCTATCTAAAAAGACAAAGAAACAAAACATTTGCCATGCTTTTAGACAATGTCTGGCATATTAGTGAATTTAAAAATCCAAGGACAAGAAATGTTTAAACATTGCATTAGGAAATCAGAAGCCAAAGAATTATCTAAAGTGGAGTGACTTAAATTGAAAGAGAAAAATAAAAGTAAACACATCTAGTTTTTAAATATGTAAGAAGCCATGTGCTGTCAGGCATTCCTGTCATCCCAGCTACTTGGCACATGAAGACAGCAGGACTGTCTAAGCTCAGGAGTTCGGTGCCTGTCTGGGCAACAGCATAGCAAGATCGTGTCTTAAAAAAAAAAAGGAAAGAAAAAAGGATGTTTAAAGGTATAGCTGTATTCCTAAATGGGCAATGTCAGTCATAACCAAGTCCTGATAATACAACATCAGCACACTTTTCTGTGCTCATAAAACTTGTTTTGATGCAGACCTTGAAAGACCACAGAAGGTGTTATGTAGCTATTTCTTAGTCTTCCAAGAATTTAAAATGCTAAGTCATTTTTCTACCAAAACAACCCCTGGAGCCTCATCAATCCTTCCCGCCAACTATATTGCATAATTCACTGCTTGCTTATCTTGACCCAGCTAGCTTGACTCCTGCCCATGTGCTTTGGCTTGCTCACTTGGTCTCTGGCTGATCCTCTAGAACCATTGGGAACCTAGTGCCCTTGAGCAACTCTTGCCCTGGGTTTTCTTCTTTCCATGTAAGGACTTGAAATAGAACATCCTCCAACTTGCCTGTGAATAAGTCTGCAGGCATGCAAACAATAGGTTTATATGCCTTATAATCTCCATTTTTCTTTTAAAGCCAAACGTAATATTATGAAAGCCAAATTGCTCTGCAGTTTGAAGTGTTTTCTGCTGGACAGCAAGAGACTGTCTTTCCCAATGAGGTGGAAGTGGGCCTTCCTGTTTTCCCCAACAAAAGGACGGACTGGAAGTCATGAGGCTCACGCTGTGCTGTTGCAGAGCTCCTCACACCACAGCAATCACAGCAAAGAGGCACCAGGGCTTTGTGTTTATCTCTGCCTCCCTGGAATATGTGAGGCTGCCAGTCCTGAATCTTTGCCACACTGAGTCAGCTATGGCATCCAACATCCCAGGAACCAGGCAGCTTGGGTAGAAAGTAGGAAAACCCAAATGGCAGCTCAGTTTCTGGCTTTACCTTCAAACTCTGCTTAAAGAACAGCAAAGCCTACATCTGACTGGGCCTGGTCTACTTTGAAGGGCACTTTGCAATGCCAAGTTAACACCTCAGCATCTTACTTCTGTTTTACAGATAAAACTGATGAACCGGGCCAGGGATTTAGCTCAGTGGCATAAGTGCCTGCCTGGCAAGCACGAGGTCATGAGATCGATCACCGGTACCGTAAAAAAAAAAAAAAAAAAAAAAAATGATGAACCTGGAAGCCAGAATTTTCAATTTGTAGAAATATAGCTCAGTGGTATAGTACCTACCTGGCAAGCACCAAGTCATGAGTTTGATTCCCGGTACCAAAAATAAGTACATAAATAAAATAAAATTTGCAGAAGCCAAAAATCAATCCACAATTGTCGAACATGGGTATGGACAATGAAATATTAATGTGTCTGAACAAGAAAACAGAAAGCCTGACTACTTATGTCTAGGCTAAAGGATCATAGATGCTGACAAGGGTGGGTTCCTGTGGCTCTGAGGCCACAAAACTGGTCTAAACATAAAAAGCCACACTACATACAAGGAATTATGCAAATATAAATGTGACCATTCTGATCTTTAGAGCAGCGCTTCTTTCAGCAAGGAATGTGGCTGACACTCTTAAAGTTGAAGGAATGTATTTATCTGTCCTCTTGGTTTCTATGATGCTCTTCTACTATAGAAAGCATCCTGCCTTCTATATATACAAACTCAGTCAGGCATAGTGGTGCGCACCTGTGATCTCAGCATTCTGGGGAGTTGAGGCAGGCAGAGTGCAGGTTCAAGCCTAGCCTGAGGGACTCTGTGGGATCTGTCTCAAAATAAAAGATAAAAAAGAGCTGGAGAAGTGTGAAGGCCCTGAGTTCAACCCCCAATACTGAAGAAAAAAAAAAGTTAATTTGAAAACACAAACTCGGGGCTGGGGATTTAGCTCAGTGGCGTAAGCACCTGCTTCACAAGCACAAGGTCTTGAGTTCTATCCCAGTACCAAAAAAAACAAGAAAGGAAAGAAAAGGAAAAGAAAAGAAAGCCCCCAAATAGCCAAAATATTCACTGGAAAGCATGTGGAGGGGGGCCCAATGTGACACAGGGGAGAAGAAAACACAAACTCAAAACATCATTCAATGATGTGACAAATCTTGCTATACAATGTTACTGAGAGGTGTTACTATCCAACACTGTGTTCTGTTGAAAGGGTACACTGTTCTTTGCTAATGCTGAAGTTACGTCACAAAGATTTTGCTATACTTGAACAACTATTTCTAAGAGGACAATATGTAATTTATTAACTAGTGATTTCTTATTGTTTATCTTTTTTTTGGAATTCTATATTATCTCTAACCTTTACATGCTTTTGTTTCTCTTTAAATAAAAATTTTTTTAAAAAAGATTTTACTATATCTTTAAAATATCATTTATGAATCATTTGACAGCTATTCACTTTAATGCCCATCATGAACTCTCAGTTTTGTAATATTCTAATCAAGGCAAACCACTATCATATAACAGTATTACAAGGCTCTTCATTAAATTACCACCTGGATGCCACATGTTACACTGACATATTGCAGAAGGCAGTAATAACCGTAGCCCAGCCAATATGTCCTCATACGATACATTCTTAGAAAGTTTTTAATAAAACTATAATTTGCAATAAAATTCTTTAAAAATGAAATGCTTTACCCCTCTTGAATAAAGTGTTCATACTCTTTACAGACATTCCAAAGATTTCAAATTCCTTCGTGTTATCTTTAGATTCACAGTGAAGTTATTCCAAAATAAAAATTTAAGTAAATAAAAGTTTCATTCATTACAGGTTTATGCTTCTTTCTTAAACCACTGCGAGTCTCACTTTCTACCATATTCACAGTGAAATATGTCACCAGATGCTCTTGGCTATTGTGGGATCATTACCATGTGATACCTTTATAAATTCCTGATTAGAAACTGAATTAAAATACAAATTAAAATAGAAATACCCAACATGAATTATTTGAAACTTGACAGAAACAGATGCTAACTGAATAAAACCCCAGGAAATTATTCCAAAAAACATATTTAGTACAATCATGACTCCAGTATCTGAAAAATGAAATTATTAGCTTTGCAGATGCTTTTAATATTTTATACATTCCTAATAAGTCAACTATTAAAATTGCTCTCTTTGGGGCTGGGGATTTAGCTCAGTGGCTTAAGTGCCTGCCTAGCAAGCGCAAGGTCATGGGTTTGATCCCCAATACCAAAAAAATAAAAAAAATTGCTCTCTTCCAGGATCTCACTCATATGTAGACTATAACAATGTTGACCTCATAGAAGTTGAGAGTAGAATGATTTTTACTAGACCCAAGGAAAATCACTGGGAAAGAATTCATAAGTGGTTATTAAAAGTTAGCTATATTCTGATATACTACTGTACACTAGGGTGAGTACACACCATGTTAATGTACTGCACACTTCAAAAAACTGGAGTTTGAATATTTTCACTAGAAAGAACAGTAAATGTTTAAGGAGATGGATATATTTAGCATGATTTGAGCATCATGTGGTACCTCATTAATAGATATAATTTTTTTCTTTAGTTAAAATATAAATTTAAATTTTTTAAAAATGAACTCGTCCCAGACATAGTAGTACATGCCTATAAATCCAGTCCTCAGGAAACTGAGACAAGAGAATGGCAAGTTTAAAGTCAACCTTAATTATGTAATAAAATCCTGTATCAAAAATCAGTTAGCTTAAAAAAATAACTCTTAAGTGATGTTCTTCCTGCTTACAGGTAATAAAGAAAATCATCTGGTTTTCTTTGGAAAAAACTTTTAAAATACTCTTTCATATTACTGTGCACTTAGATGTGATACAAATTAAACATAGCAACCTGGAAACCTCTTAAAAAATATACTTCACTGTAAAAAAAAATATATATATATATATATATATATTTCACTGTAAATACCTTCTTACTGCTAGAAACTCCCACTGACTCAAAAGCATTTATACATTTCCTCTCTTCTGTACACAAAATATTTTAAATATACATATCCTACCATCTAACCTAAGGATTAATACCTTCAAGCAATTTATGCTGTGTTTTTTTTTTTAGGTTTTTTTGGGGGGTGGTATTTTTTGTTTTGTGTTTAGCGGGGGTTAAAAGAGGGTCTCATTATGTAGTTCAGGTTGGCCTTGAACTTGCAGTGATCCTCCTGTCTCAGCCTTCCAAGTGCTGAGATTACAGCTGTGAATCACCATGTATGGGTTTAAAAATACTATGCAAAAGAAAGGAGCATCTGACATAAATTAAAACAACAGGTTAAGTCAATCCCAATTTGTACACGGGGAATCAAAACATCGCACCTCACTTAAGGATAAAAGTGAAGAGTAGTTAACTCATATTCCAACTTAAACACCAACTATTATTAATATTTAATAACAACTAACACATATGAACTGCTTATCCTTTATCTTGCATGGCTCTAGTGATTGAGTGAATCCTCATGAGAACCCAGTGACTGAGTGGTCAGCATCATTATTTTACGATGAAAAACTGAGTCCCAGAATGTTACCCGAGTTACATGGCCAATAAGAGGTGAAGTCTGGATTTGATCTCAAACAATCTTAACTAATTCCTTTTACTCTTAGCTGTTCTATTATAATACATTTCAGTTTCCCTCTCTCTCTCTCTCTCTCTCTCTCTCTCTCTCTCTCTCTCTCTCTTGAGATAGGATCTTAAAAAGGCCTCACACTTAGTGAGTGGGATGATTTCCTTACCTCAGCCTCCAGAGTGCTAGGATTACAGGCCTGTGCCATCACACCCAGTCACTTCAGTTTTCTAAGAGATGTCTAACAAAATTTGTTTCTAAATATGTTAATTCTCAAGCTAAAGCTGCTTTCTTTTAAAACTTCTTTTTAAAACCTAGACATTTCCATGCAAGGAAATCCACAAAACTTTTCATAGCTTATTTTATACAAAAGTTTTTAAAATCTCCTGAAAATCCATTTAAAACCTATAGCAAATATAGATATTCTTGAAATAGAATATCCCTACCTTTTACAAATAATTTGTGTTGGACATTATATTTTCAAAACATACTTAAAAAAAACATATAGACACTTTCTTGCTGTAATGAAAAAAGAAACTTGGCAGATAAAAAGGTTTAGGCAAAACTGTAATGCCTAGGGTGCCCAAGATAAAAGTAGCTAAGGCATAGGACACACTCCAAGATTTTTAAATTAAGCTCTATAATTCCATTTTTCATTAAAATTGTGTAGTTCTCACAATGCATTTATTTTCTTTCCCATTACCTGCCAGGCAGAACAATTTCAGGCAGAGTGGAACATCTTCCTCATTTCTCCTTCACTATTTACCACAAAACCCAACCAACAAATGGGAGAGGAAGCATCCGTTTCACCACAAATGCTATCTGCCTTCCAGAAAGCCAAGGAGAAGCACAAAGTGTGGACACCCAGAGCTTGCAGTCTGAAACACACGCTAAATACAAACTTACTCCTGCTTTCACCACTGGTTTTAGGAAGGCGAAAGACGTAAGAGAACCCTCAAAAAAAAAAAAAAAAAAAAAAGAAGAAGAAGAAGAAGAAGAAGAAGAAGAAGAAGGTACAGACTTCCAAGAGAAGAAACTATCCATTACCAAGTGCTGAGTCTCTGAGACGCAGTACAGCCTGGATGGAGAAGTCTGCATTCCAGGATTTAGCAGGTCAGGGAACACCCAAAACAGCCCTCTCAGGGCGGCACCCCTCCTCAGGAACAATTAATGCTGCAGTGAAATGCCTGATAGAACAGAAGTGACGCTGGGCACCAACATGCATGGGGAACAGACGTCCCGTGTTCAGCTCTCAGTGACAAACACACGAACATCATTTGAAACATGACCATTTCATGTGGCTGTAAAAATATATTTCATCTCGAAATTTTTCTTAAGAGTTGCTTAATCTTAGTCTGTACTCAAAGGTTTGAATGATATCGCTTATTCAAAGATGAGTCTTCATTCCATCAAGTAAGTTCACTTTGTGAAAGCTGGGAGTGCAGCTCAGTGCTAGAGTCCTTGCCTGGCAGGCACAACGCTGTGGATTTTATCGCACTCCCTCCCCCAAAAATCACTCTTTTGAGATTAACGTCATTCTATTGTTTCGCAAAAATGTGCAGAAAGTTGGAGGATAGATATACCATCAGTTACAGCGTGGTTATCATGGTTAAGCTTTAAGCAGGATAGATAGATAGCACCAAAGCACTCTTTAAAAATATGCTTCAGGATTAGAAATGGAGATCAGTAGTAGGCCACAGTGTTTGAGTCACAAATTCCAACTCCTGCCTCCAACCCTAGCACCAGAAAATGTGGGTGGGGGACTACATTAGGTAAATTTAAACTTATACATTTTTCTTTTATATCCACTGTTGAAACTGAGCTGCAGATTTCCTAGACCATTAATTCACACAATGGAGTATTTCCCATTATTTCACTGTAATCTAGAATTAGTTTTAAAAAGTTATATTTAAAGATCATTTAGGCTGGGGGTTTAGCTCAGTGGCATCAGCACCTGCCTGGCAAGTGCAAGGTCATGAGTTCAATCCCTGGTACCAAAAATAAAATAAAGATCATTTAGCTACAGAATGGTGTACATATTGGTATAAATAATTCCTTTTTAAATTTCTTTTTAAGGAAATATTCTAAAATACAGAGAGACAGGTATACAAGGAGAGACCATTTCCTTTAAAGAAAAATAAATCACAAAACATAAAACATCTCTAAAATTTCTTTCATTAAATCAGCTCATTGTTTTCTTATTTGCTTGCTTGTTTGTTTGTTTGTTTGTTTGTTTGAGACAGGGTCTCCCTCTGTATTTCAGGCTGACTCTAAATTCACTATGAAACCCAAAATGGCCATGAGCAGTGATCCTCCTGCCTCAGCCTCCCTAGTGCTGGAACTATAGCTATGCACCACCATACACAGTGATCAGCCCATTCTTCAGTTGTAAAAAAATTATTCCTTGGTAGCGGGTGTGGTAAAGAGCCTGTAATCCCATCTACTTGAGAGGCTCAGGCAGGCAAATCACAAACCAGCCCGGGCAAATTAATGAGACTCTGTCTCAAAATAAAATTTTAAAATGCAGGGCTGGGCATGGTGGCACATACCTGTAATCCTACTGCTTGAGGCTGAGGCAACTCACACAGATCACTGTGAGTCTGAGGCTAGCCTGGACTACATAATGAGATGCTGTTTTAACACACACACACACACACACACACACACACACACACACACACACGGGATGGGAGAGTGGCTCAATGGTAGAATGCTTGCTAAACAAAGACAAGATCCGGGTCCAATCCCCAGTACCTGAGTAAAAAGGGGGAAAAAAGTTACAATGAAAGAAATCATTTTTATCTTTTTGCTTTTAAATGACAAATGTTACAGATTTACAGGGTATAATCTAGTGCACTGGTCTGTGTGTATATTAGCATGGAGTAGTCCCTTAATTACTTAGGTACTCAGTAAAACGCTGTCTCTGTGGAAGCCAGGAGGTGAGATAATGATGCAATGCATAAACATGTAATTCCAGATCTTATCACCTCTGTCTGGCTCTCTGGCAGTCTCCTTCCTTCTTCAAGAGTCACTGCCAACACATCAAATTCCCAGAAGTCAATTTTTGTTTCCCTTTTCTTCCTTTCTCTCTTCCTTTTCTCTCTTTCTTTCTTCTTTCTTCCCTCCTTCCCTTCCTTCTTTCTTTTCAAAAAGAACCCAGGGCCCTGGGCTTGCTAAGCAAGTGTTCTATATCATGGAGTCACCATATCCCGTCATGACTTCCACAAGGGCATCTCACTGGAGCCTGCAGAATGATGTCCCGCTCTGTGGACATCCAGACCTGCACTCTTTCAGGGATCAGTATTCACCCATCTTTATCCTACTCCTCCACCAAGAAGGCCTTTCCTTCTCCCTTGGTCTTCTCCTCCCCATTCCTGTCCTAAGAAGGCCTTTCTAGAAATTCTGGATCCTCCTGGGTGGAAATCCAAAGGTTTGAGTATGTGTGGGAGAGAGGAGGGGCCAAAAGATGTTTTTCCTTGCAAAACTAGGCCTCTTCTGAAATCAAGGGTATGCATAGTAGTTCCCTTCATCAGCAGAAGTGTGTTCCAAGCCCCCTAGGGGATGCCTACCACTGCAGAGTACTTAATTCCAAATATACTCTATTTTTTCCATACACATTCTTGTTTTCTAAATCTAAACACAGTAAGAGATTAACAAAAACGAACAATAGGATACAAGAAATAAAACAGTATGCTGTAGTAAAAGTTAATGTGAGTATGACCTCTTAAAATATTAGAGTGTACATCTTGGCAACCTCAGTATGCAATTTTTTTCTTTCCTTATTAGCTTTACCTTTTCACCTTCTCACTCCAAGGAAGCACTTTATGACTTCTCCTTGGCTATATGAATTGCCAGCATCATTACCCCTGTACTTTGGGGAGTTATTAAATACATTAAAGGTGAATGAACACAGGCAATAACAGATTTGATAACCAGGGCAGTTACTAAGGACTAGCATGTGGGTAGCATATACAGCATGGATACCCAGGACAAAAAGTTGATTCCAGTCCTAGATGGGACTGAGTGAGATAGCAGAAGATTTTTATCCCATTACTCAGAAAAGTGCACAGTTTTCTTGTTTTGAGTCTCACTATGCAGTCCAGAGGTTGATCTTAAATTTGCTGTACAACATAGTCTAGCCTCAAAAGCACACAATTTAAAACACACAAACTGTTTATTTCTGGATTTTCAGATCAACATGGACAGGTAGTTGAAATCAGAGAGAGAGAAACCCAAAGTAAAGATGGCCTACTGCACCACAGTAAATACTTAAATTCAATTCCTTAGACAAAAAAATAGCTTAATAACAAAAAAATTGACCTCCACCATATGTCTGCATAGATGTGTGAAAAAATAAACCATAAAACTGCATAAAAAGTTGCGACTGGAAGTTAATTTTGCAGAAATAGCACATGGCTCAGATCTCAGCTTCACTGGTTATTATCTATAGGAATTGAGGCATATGGGTTTACTTGTCAAGTGTAAAAGAGAGACAATAATACCCACTGGTCATGCCAACTGAGAGGATCTGGCAAGGTGACAGATACAGCTCTGGGTCTCCACATTCTTAAGTATTATCTATCCTCACCCAATAGCTACCTTCTCCCATCAGAAGTTTAGAGTCTGCAGCAAAAACCAAGAACATCAGTGGAAGAGGAAAAAATTCTATAAGCAAAAAGGAAAAAATCTGGGTGTGCCTGTAATTCTGGCAGCGCAGGGGTGAGACAGAAGGATCACAAATTAAAGTCCAGTGCAAGAAACTGGGGGGCGGGAGGCCCTCAGTGCAGTGGCCCCAGATTCACTAAAAGGAAGGAAAGGCAGGAAGAAAGGCAGGCAGGAATTAAAGAAGGGGGGAGGGCAAAGCAGAGGAGAGGAGAGGGGAG